>SRVM01037189.1:0-11975 GCA_007570785.1 Antilocapra americana
AGCTTTCTCAGCCTGAACACAGTTGGATAAAATCTTCAAATCTGTGGGTGAGGGAAAGGGTGGGATGATATGGGAGAATGGCTTTGAAACATGTTAATTATCATATGTCTAATCAATCACCAGCCCAGGATTGATTATCGGGGCTGGTGCATCGAGATTTCCCAGGGGGGACAGAGGAGAGAAGGGGGAGGGAGGGGTTTCTGGAGGGGGAGCATGTGTAAACCCATGGTGATATCATGGCATTGTATGGCAAAAACAATAAAAGGGAGAAAAAAACTGTAAAAGAAAACAATTTCCAAACTTAAATTCTATGCCCTGTCAACTAGGAACCTAATGTAATGATAGAATAGAGACATTTCAGATATGTAATATCTCAGAAAATCTTTATCTCCTGTGTTTTCATTCTTCACCAAAATCAGAAAGACAAGAAAATAATTGGCCCACACAGGCAGGAGGTATACACTTTTTCTGGTATTGTTAGACTTGTTAGATCATGTGTATGGAGTACTCTGGATGGAATGAAAAGAAGTGAGGAAAGGAGGTAGTAAATCCAGGATTCTCTGGGTTTTCATCAGGAGGGCTGGGGATGATGCCCGTTGATGAAATCCTATTGGCAGGGGATATTGAGCCATTTGAAGGGGCTCTCAGTGCAAGGAGACTGATCCCTCCTGTAGCATTCAGAAAATGTTAGTCCCTTTTATCCAAGTTATTCAAAATTTCCATTAGTTCTATTATCAGACTTTTTTAATGTTTTATATAGTAATTTATGGCTGAGCTGGGTCTGCATTGCTGCATACAGGCTTTTGCTAGTTGCAGTAGGCAGAGGCCACTCCCTAGGTGTGGTGGGCTGTCTTCTCATTGTGGTGGCTTCTTTTGTTGTGGAACATGGGATCTAGGGCACACAGGCTCAGTAGTTGTGGCACACTGGCTTAGTGGCCCCTTGGCATATGGGATCTTCCTAGAGTTGGGATCAAACTCTCGTCCCCTGCACTGACAGGCAGATTCTTCACCACTGGGAAACCAGGGAAATCCTCTCAGACTTCTTAAAGATGTGCAGCATTGCAAGTCCTTACAGATACTTGGGAAGAACAGCTGCCTTTCTTCAGGGGACAAAACTCCCTGTTCTTTAGGGGAATTGCTCAACCCCCTGCCTCCACCAATGCTGTCCGAACAGAAGCTGCCATCTTCTGCCTTCTCAGTCACAGTGATAGATTTGGGAGTATGGAAAAGTGCCCGACTGCACCAATGATCATATTCCACATTCCAGCCCTTAGTGACTGGCCTGGAGGAGGGCACATGACGCCAAAGGATCAATCACACTCTTGGAGATTTGCCCCCTTTTTATATCCCCAATGAGCTGTCAAGGGGGCCAGTAAGCTTCCATGTGAATCCCTGATTTTCCAATGGTCAGGATCCCAGCCTTATGGAGAAAGCCAGTTCTACAGCAGTAATTCCCCATGTACACGGGAAGACACAAGCACAACAAAAAGCAGGGGCCGAGAGGCAGAGAGAATACTGGACCATCACTGAGTCCCGCTGCCTGGGGCTGTCCTCCTGCAACTTCCTCGTGAGAGAGTTCATCCTCCCCTTTTCTCTGGAACTGTTTCTTTCTTTTCTGTGGCTTGCAACCAAATGAACTCTGAGTAAAACACTGCTCTGACTTATATATATTTTTATTAAAAGGTAAATTGATCATAAACTCCAGTACTTCCACTATTATAAGAAAACCAATACATGAATAGTCTGGAGGAGGCTTTGAGAGTCATTAGGATTCAAGGAGATCCAACCAGTCAATCCTAAAGGAAATCAACCCTGAATGTTCATTGGAAGGACTGATGCTGAAACTGATTCGTCAATACTTTGGTTACCTGATACAAAGTGCCAACTCATTGGAAAAGACCCTGATGCTGGGAAAGACTGTGGGTAGGACTAGAAGGGGAAACAGAGGATGAGATCATCGGATGGCATCATTGACTCAATGGACATGAGTTCAAACTATCTCTGGGAGATAGTGAAGGACAAGGAAAGCTGGCATGCTGTTGTCCATGGGGTTGCAAAGCGTTGGACATGTCTTAGCGACTGAACAACAACAGTGACTGACTGTGATACATGCACAAGGGATAAACCCACAGATGTGTTGAGAGCTGCTGACTTGAGCTTCCTGGAATTCATTCTAGCTTAGGTAGATGACAATGATTCACTGAATGATGAAATGTTTCAGCAGACAGGTCACCTTCTTTCCCCTTCCAGCCACTAAATTTTCTTACGTGGGGTTCTGTTCTTACTAAGATGACCCTGGACCCAGCCTCCAGTGTTTGGCCACATTCTACCTCAGAAAAGCTGACATTTCAAAACCCAGCCTTCCACAGGTCCCAATAGAGGAGATTAGAGATACTTGTCTCTGGGTCACTGTGGAAGAAAAGAACCTTTGAAAGTTGTGTGCTTTGATACAGTTCATTTCTCCTCTAATGGAGGCATTGGCTTTGAAAAAAAGTAGATTGCTTAGAATATAAACAAATAACGCCTCTATAAGTAGGAAGGAATGTTACTGCCAAACCAAGTTTCAGGAGATAAAAGCAGTCTTTAATTCACAAAGCAAATTTCCCATCTCATCCCTAAATAATTTATCTTTTTTTCTTGGAAAGGAAAACTAAACTTTTGCTTGGGAAAACAAAATTTGTCTTTGTCAGCTGGCTCTGAATAGCATAAACAGCTCATGTGTAGTAGGTGGGCTGTTAGCAGTAGCTTCAAAAGCCTTCCCTGGCAGCTCAGATACTAAAGAATCCACCTGCAGAGCAGGAGACCAAGATTCCATCTCTTGGTAGGGAAGATCTCCTGGAGAAGAGGATGGCTATCCACTCCAGTATTATTGCCTGGGAAATCCCATGGACAGAAGACCCTGGCGGGCTCGCAAAGAGTTGGACACACAAGCTCTCTTTATTGCCTATCTTGTGTCTGCTCCATTGCTCGGCTGTGTACAACTCTCTGTAGCTCCATGGGCTGTAACTCATGAGGCTCTTCTTGCCATGGGATTTCCCAGGCAAGAATACTGGAGTGGGTTGTGATCTCCTCCAATTGCCTGTCTCCTTCATCTATACGAAAAATCAGTCCCATCTTGGGAATTCTCTGGTGGACCAAGTGGTTAGGACTTGGTGCTTTCACCGCCAAGCTAGGTCTAATTCATGGTTGGAGAACAAAGATCCTGCAAGCTGTAAGGTATAGTTGAAAAGTAAATAAATGAATAAAAAGTAAAAGAAAAATGAGCCCCATCTTGAAAAGATATAGAAGGGGACTGTTTGGAGAGAAGTCAAATAGCACATACAATTATAGGAGAATTTGAAATCTGTTCCAAACAGTAGTCATAAGGTTACCTCTTCCTTGTTCTTTCATTTTTATTTTTATTAACATTTTTGGCTGCACTGGGAAGCCTACAGGATCTTAGTATCCTGAACTGGGATTGAACTTTTGCTCCTGCAGTGGAAGCCCAGTTGACAACCAGGAAGTTCCTTCTGTTTGGTCTTGTTTCCCATTTGTTCATCAAGAACCCCACAGGGAAAAGGCAAAGTTGCTCTTTCTTCCTGCCTGTCTTGCTCTTCTTGTCCAGTGGTAGGGTGTGTATGACAGAGACCTCATATAAGACATGTACAACATATATATTCTTCTTCACTCACAGAAACTTTGCACTGTTATGGCAATCTTGCTCTACAAAGTCCTGTGGGGCCCAGGCTCCTTCTAACTTGTGGCTGCCCCATTCCTAGATTGTTGCTTTTGCCTCCATGATCTAAGAGGGCTCACCTTCAAATCTGTGTTCCAGCAGGCTTGGAGCAAAGCTGTGAAATGTATCAGGGACATGGAGGGTGCATCCCTTTATCTAAGGCAGTGGTCGGGAAACTAAAGACTTCAGGTAGCCCATCTTTCATACACTGGATCATGTGTTCTTTGGTCAGATTTTGGTGACCATTATTTTTAAATTCTTGTAAGCTAGGTTCCTGATATTCATTTATGTTGCTGTTGTTCAGTCCCCAAGCATTGCCCACCTATTTGTGACCCATGGACTGCAGCATGCCAGGCCTCTCTGTTCCTCACCATCTCCCATAGTTTGCCCAAATATTGACTTATAACCATGATGATTTCTTTTGTCCATTCTGCCTTACTTTTCTCACTGGGATATGTTACAACAGAAAAACCAGCCTTGCATTTTGACTTCTTCCTGAATGGCTGTATTTTCAAGGGTGGGATCAGTGCCTGGCTATGCCAGATTCTCCTTTGCTTCCACTCACAAATTCTCTGTGGACAGTTACTCTCACGTTACCATTCCATGTCTTTATCAGAATTTGATTCAAAAATAGCACTTCCCCTGCCCCTCTGCAATGGAAATCACTCCCAAGGCAACTTAGGAACTTGTTGTATCCTGGATGGAGGGTAGGTAGGAATCCTAAGAGATGTCCCAGTAGAGAATGTCTCATCCACACCATTCATATCCTAGCTCTGGTCCCCTTTTTGATTTGGGTCAGGACTTCCTTCCATTCTCTCCCTCCATGACAATTCCTCCTGGTGTTTTACTCTCAACCCATGAGCTTCCAGCTCTTAGGATTTAGGAAGCAGGCATGTAGCTTCTTAACACTCCTCCATCCTATGAGGTCTGCCGCCTTCAAACACCCTCCCAAGTCTATATTCACTCTTTTGCCCCAGCACATCCTCTTGGTTACACTCATGAGATTTTATTTACCGCCCTGCGTTCTTGCTTCAATCTTGAAATTGCTCATGACTCATGTGCTGTCTGTACATCAGGGAAGAACAACTGTGAATCAAGTCTGGGGAAATTTCTGAGACTATTCCATCCTATGTGAGTAACAACTGAAAGAACTCAATGTTCCCAGCTCAAAAAAGAAGACTGGATGGTTGCCATCTTTGAGCTGTTGGAGGGCTGTCTTGTGGATAGAGAGTAGACAATTTCCATAAGGTTTGTATAAAATGTGATCTTTTTATTAAACTGATGTGCAAGTATTATTTTGGCTTTGGCAGTGGGTGGGTGGGGGAACAATAAAGGCACGCACATGATTGGACTTGTTCTGAGTAGTCCAGAATGGCAAAACTGGGATACAAAAGGAACACTTTCTGATGCAGAATCAAAATGAACCTTCGAAGAAGTGGAGTTTTCCAAAATGAGATAGGTTGCCTGGAGAAGTAGTGAGATTCTTATTTGAATAGTATGCAAGAAGATGACAATGAACACTTGATTTCAAGCAGAATGAGGAGCTGAACAATGTGTTATACCTAGAAGGCATCCTCTTGATTGAAAAGTAAACATAACCTTCTTGGTTAGCTCAGATAAGAGGGAGATTTGGGAGAGAATTCAGCTCTCATTGTATCCAAGGAAAATTTGAGCACTAAGCCTGCAGGAGGGGGGGGGAATGAAATCAACTCCAAGCCATGCCCCCAGTGATGACTCAGCTCTGATGTCTGTTTATTTCTTTTTTTTTTCTTTAGTTTGATCTCTTTCCCCACAATCTGAGACACCATTGACATGACTAGATTAGCTTGACTTGAATCACGTGTTCAGTCCTGATTCAATCTACAATGGTCATGGGGGTGGAGTCTCGTGATTGAAATGTAAAATCTCCTTGGTGACAGAGACAATCTACACTGTGGGTATAAAAATTCTCAGAAAAGTTGGGAGGGGCAGACAGCTTCAAAATGATATACAGAATCCTGTCCAAACTTAGGGCTAACCAATTCTGAGTCTTTAGTAATTTCAAGCAGATGATGTTCTCCATGTGGTTGTAAAGAGGCCAGGACTACTTCATATTCAGCTGAAGGCACGCACGTGAATTAAAGTGAGGGGTCAACAGAGGTGAGAGCAGGATGAATCAATGGAAAAAGAGCAAATGGGGCCCACTGATTGACTCACAGACCCTGATGGGTTGCCAGCTGGAACAAGCATTGTCTAGGACAGAGATACCCCGGGGCTGAATTACAAGTTAAAAAAAATATGTGTCCATGCATGTGTTTTCCCATGCAATTGTTTATTTGGCTGTGCTGGGTCTTCATTGCTTCCTGACCTTTTCTCTGGTTGAAGCAAGAGGGGGCTACTCTTTGGTTGCAAGGGTTTCTCATTGTGATAGCTGTTCTTATTGCAGAGCACAGGGTCAAGGATTGGAGGGGGGGGGGGCTTCAGTAGCTGCAACTCCCAGGCTCTAGGTTTCTGGCTTGGTATTTGTGGCACATGGGCTTAGTTGCTCTGTGGCATAGGGGATCTTCCCAGACAAGGGATCAAACTCATGTTACTTGCACTTGGTGTCTTTACCACTGAGCCACCACGGAAGCCCAACCGATGCAGTTTAATTTTTTTTTAATTTTAAAATACTTTTAGATTTACAGAAAGACTGTATAAATAATAGAGTTCCCATATATCCTATAAGTCCTCCCACCCAGTTTCCTCTGCCAGTTACTAATAGAGAAATACTAATGTTTTTAACTTATACTCCACACTATATTTGGATTTCATGAGTTTTTCCCTAATGTAACTTTTCCACTCCAGGATCCCATGCAAGATACTTGGATAAGTTTTTTAGGGTTTCTGGAACGAATCACCACAGATTTAGTGGCTGAAAATGTAAATATATTGTCTGGAGTTCGAGAAGGAAAAGTCCTAAGTGTGCAGGGTACCCTTCCTCCAAAGTCTCTTGGGGAGAACCCTTCATGCCTCTTCCAGCTTCTGGTGGCCCCAGGTACTCCTTGGCTTTGTGTGGGCTATATCTTGGAGCAAGATGCTGATCTCTGTGACCATCATTATATGATCTTCTTTGTGCATCTTTGGGCCTGTGTGCTTCAAACTCCCCCCTCATTTCTTTTATAAAGACACCCAGTCATTGAATTTAGGGATCACACTAAATCCAGGATAATGTCATCTTGAGGTCCTTAACCTAATTACAGCTGTAAAGTTTTATTTCCAATGAAGGTCAGATTCGCAGGTACTGAGGGCTGACATTTGGACATAGCTTTTGAGGGGGATAAAATTCAACCAACTGTGGTGCACATGTTCCCTTTGGCTTCTTGAGGTTATAAGAGGTTCTCAGAGCTTCCCTGCTCCTAATTGACTTGCCTTTTGAGGACTGAAGATCAATATTCTGTGGACTGCATCTGGTTTGAGTTTTTCTGATGTTTTCTAATGGTTAGACTGGTGTTGGACCATGATAGCTGAGTGCTGAAGAACTGATGCTTCCAAATTGTGGTGCTGGAGGAGACTCTTGAGAGTCTCTTGGACAGCAAAATCAAACAGGTCAATTCTAAAGGAATCAACCCTGAATATTCATTGGAAGGAATTATGATTAAGCTGGAGTTCCAGTATTTGGCAAACTGATGCAATGAGTCGACTCATTGAAAAAGACCCTGATCCCGGGGAAAATTGAAAGCAAAAAGAGAAGGGGGCAACAGAGGATGGGATGGTTGGATGGCATCACCGACTCAATAGACATGAGTTTGGGCAAACTCAGAATGAGAGTGAAGGACAGAGAAGCCTGGCGTGCTGCAGTCCATGAGGTCACAAAGCGTTGGACACATCTTAGCAACTGAACAAGACTGGGGTTAAGAGCTTTGGGGAGGAGCAGCACAGAGTTGAATTGCTCTTCTCAACACAACATATCAAGCGTACATGTTCTCAACTTAACTTACCACTGAAGAGGTTAACTGTGACCACCTGGCTAAGTGTTTACCAGGCTTCTCTGTGGCAAGGTTTCTTTCCTGTTCCCCTGCTTCCATACTGCACCCTTTGTAAGAACATCACTAAGCATAGTTCACCCTTAAGAGGTGGGGTTAACGCTTCACTGCTTGAGTGGGGAGCATTTGCATACATTGTTTGGAATTCTTTTATGGTCCTTCCAATTTTGCATGCATGCTATCATACAAAAGGTGGGTTTCATGAATTCCAAGCATAGTCCCATGGCCGTTCCCCAGTTCCCCTTAGGGAGTCTTAAATGCAGAACAAATCATCTGAGGAGAAAATGCTCTGAAGAGTTTTCATTAAGAACAGAAAATGATGTAGGACAGATTTATTCACAGCATGGACTGATGTAGTCCACATCTGCTTTGGGGTCTGCAGTAACATACGTATAGATGTTGAAAGTGACATTCAGAAACTGCATAGCAAGTTGACAGAGTAATCTTATGTTCAATGAATTGAAAAATAAAGATGCCTTTATTATTATTATTTTCCCAGTAATTCACTTATATTGCCCTTTCTACAAGGATTGGTCCAGGATGAAATGGGGCTGGGCAGAAAATGGTCTCCAGCACAGAGTGGACCCCATTGCGTGTGGCCTCATGCAGCCTCTGGTATTCCAGGCTGCCCTCTTCTCCTTACCCTCCCCGCATTTGCCCTTTGGTCCCAGATGTGATTGAGGCCTGGACACCCCCACAATGGGCAGCTGTCCAGGTCCCATCCCAGAACCTTTTGGCAGTGACCTTCCCTACCAGGCATGCTGTTCTCACTGCCTCTCTCCAAAGGCAGGACAGTCCCTCTGAGATGCCTCCATGGGCAGCACTCTCTGCTGCTCTAAGCCTGGCTTTGGTCAACTCCTATCTTCACTCAGCTCCATGGGCAGCCACAGCCAGCCCCGCCTAGGAAGGCCTGCTCACACCATGCTCTGGGCATCCAGGCCTTTCTATGATCAAAGCCCTTTCAATTTCTTTCACTCGTGGTCAGGCACATGCAGGGAGCAGCAGGAGGGGGGCAGGAGCCTCAAATCTTGAAAGGGCTTCAGATGTTGACTCTTACTGCTCTCTTCAAATGCAGTCATTCAGATAGTCATGTGAATAAGAGGAGTCCCTGACCAGGCCATCTCACCAGAGCTTAATTTAAAATGATTAATACAGAGGGCCACAGGCACATGAAAAGACACCCAATCACTAATTGTTAAGAGAAATGCAAATCAAAACTACAATGAATGCACCAGTCAGATCAGCCATCATTAAAAAGCCTACAAATGTCAAATTCTGGAGCAGGTCTTGAGAAAAGGGAACCCTCTTCCATTGTTGGTGGGGATATAAATTTGTACAAATGCTATGGATAATCGAAAAGATACACATACCTGCTATGCTCATGAAAGTATTAGTTGCTTAGTTGTGCCCAGCTCTTTGCAACCCCATGGACTGTAGCCCATTAGGTTCTTCTGTCCGTGGTCGAATTCTCTGGGCAAGAATACTGGTGTGGGTAGCCATTTCCTTTCCCAGGCAATCTTACCAACCCAGTGATGGAATCTGTATCTCCTGATTTGCAGATGAATTCTCTACTGTCTGAACTTCCTATCTAATAGTAGCACTATTTACAATAGGCAAGACATGGAAACAACCTAAATTTACATCAACAGTTTAGTGGATAAAGAAAATGTAGCATGCATGCATATATATATATATATATAGCATGTATATATATAGTATACATACATATATATCTATTATGTATGTATACTATTATTCTATATATAGCTATAGAATACTGCTCCACCATAAAAAAAACAACAACTAAAGCCACTTGAAGCAACTTGGATGGACCTAGAAATGATCATACTCAGCAATGTAAGTCAAAAAGAAAGACAAATACCACATGATATCACTTATATGTGGAATCTAAAATATGACACAAATGAACTTATCTATGAGACAGAAACAGACTCACAGCCATAGAGAATATTGGTGGTTGTCAAGGGGGAAAAGGAATAGGGAAGGGATGGATTGGGAGTCTGGGATTAGCAGATGAAAACTATACACACACACACATACACACTGAATCACTTTGCTATACATGGGAAACTAACACAACATTGCAAATCAATTATACTTCAATAAAATCAATTTTTAAAAAGTTATATATATATACTCCCTGTGTTTGTATTGATATCACACCAAGTACAGAAAAACACAGAATCTGCATAATTCAAGAAATCTAATTTTTGTAAAAACATACAATCACGTTCAAATATTTGATATATCGCTGGTGGTCTAGTGATGAGGATTCAGTGCTTTCAAATATTTGGTATAAATAGAAATGTTTTTTTTGAAATTATTGACCTGTGCTTTAGTTGGGGAAAAAATCCTGTCCTTATCTTGCAGATAACCTAATACTAGAGTGTATTGTGTTAAAATATATAAAAAATTAAATGGCACTTTGTATAATTCTATTCTGGCATTATTTTCAATTAATAATATATTAAAACCTTTAAGAAAATGCCATTAGTCAGGCCACAATTGTGTACCCACCCCACCAGCCCCACTGGAGTCACTTTCCCCTTCCCTCCTCTCAAGGATTCCTCCCCAGAAGCCATCTCCACCAAGCCTCTGCTGGGACTTCTCTTCACAGTGGATCCTCTTCTTGCTCTGTAGCTCATTACACAACCTGGTTCACCACTGTCCCCCTACCTAGCTCACAGTCCAACACATAGTACATATTACAGACTGAACTGTGTGCCCCTAGATTCCTATGTTGGAGCCCTAACCCCCACTAGTGTGACAGTGTTGGGAGATGGGGACCTTTGCAAGTAAGCCAGGTTTAGATGAAGTATTGAGAGTGGTGTTCCCATGATGGGTGGGATTAGGGCCTTTATTAAAAGAAACCAGGGAGATGCTGTCTCTCTTTGCTGTATGAGGATGCAGTGACAGGGTGGTGTCTATAAATCAGGAATAGAGACCTCATCAGAAGCCAATCATGCAGATACCCTAACCATATACTTCTAGCCTCCAAAACTATGACAAAATAAATTTCTGTTGTTTAAGCTGTGCAGTTTTCAGTACTTTGTTATGGCAGCCCAATCAAGCCAAGTAAGAACTTAGGTACTCAATACACGTTCCTTGACTGGATAAACAAGCAATATACAAACTTTGAGTGGACAAAATAGTTTCATGTTATTCATTCCTTGCAAGGATCCCTCTCTGCTTCAACTCCCTTTGATTTTCTAGAGAAAGTGTTAGTCGCTCAGCCATCTCTGACTCTTTTCGACCCCATGGACTATAGCCTCTGTCCATGGGATTTCCAAAGCCAGAATACTGGAGTGGGTCGCTATTTCCTCCTCCAGGGGATCTTGCTGACCTAGGGATTAAACCCAGATCTCCTGAGTTGCAGGCAGATTCTTTACCATCCGAGTCACCAGGGAAGCCTCAAAGCACACATCTGATGAAGGTGGGATTTGAATTCATGCGTGTAGAGCACAGTGAACAAGCAGCTTAACCCCTCAGCCTTAACCACTTGGACACCCTGTCCTCATTGATTTCTAGAGGATTTCACAAATCCTGAGACTTTTTCAGGCCAGAGATACAAGATCAGTCTGGGTCCTTAGGGTCTGGTAAAGTGGAAGAAAGAGAAGTCGTTTGGTCATGTCCGACTCTTTGTGACCCCACGGACTGACTGTAGCCTACCAGGCTCCTCCGCCCATGGGCTTTTCCAGGCAAGAATACTGGAGTGGGTTGCAATTTCTTTCTCCAGGTGATCTTCCCAATCGAGGGATTGAACCCGCGTCTCCTGCATTGCAGACAGATGCTTTACCATCTGAGCCATCAGGGAAGTCTAAGGTCTGGTAAAGGCACCTCGAATCACTTGGTGGTGGGCTCGTCCAGTCCTGAGCTCATCCAGATTCTGAAGACCTATTTGGATTTAGAGTGAGGAATGCTGTGATTGATTAGCAATGCCTTTTCTTTTTTTGTATTCATCAAGATTTGTTTTATTTAAATTCATAGCTCCATGTCACTGACAAAAACCACATTTCTAATAATCTAGTATTTTGCTTCATCTAGTGACAACGTTTCCATCAAAATGTCTATTATGTGAGTCTATTTTCAGTTTTAAGTAAAATAAGAATGGAAATAGAACTTCTTTTTGCAGACTAGCATGACAAATTATGAGACTGTTAGATATTTAAACATAGACGTGTTGGCTCCAAATTTAATCTCACTGAAATCAGCCTTCCAGACCAGCAGTTATACTG
>ML663576.1:0-17709 GCA_007570785.1 Antilocapra americana
GCAGGTTGACCTCCTCAGGGAGGGTCCCGGTGTGGACGAGTCTCCACCTCTTCAGGACGGGCGACACGGCCTGCGGGCCCTGGCTGCCGCCCAGCTGCAGGAGGAGTGTGTAGACGAAGTCCGGGATGAGATCCAGGAGCCTGTCGTCCCAGCCCATCCTCTCGACGAGCAGGTGGAGGGTGTACAGGGTCTGCAGAGAGGAGAGCCGGAGGCGGCAGGGGTCCTACTGAGCCCCCAAGGTGGGCCCGCCCCCGGCCTCACCATCAGAGGGTCCACTGCGGCCAGGCGCCAGACGTCGGCCTTGGATGTGGCGTTGGCCCTGGAGGTGAACCTCGTCTGCAGCCGGCCCATCAGCGTGTGGAGCATCGTCCGGGCAAAAGGCACGTTCTCGGCCACAGCCAGCCACACCTCCGTCAGGTGGCTAGCCAGAGACAGGGGACAAGGACTTTGGGTCTGGGGTTATGTGCCCTGGCATGTCAGAGCCCCCCGAGGACCCCCGGGATCCCCCGGAGTAGGGGCTGGACCCTGGAGGCAGGGTCTCAGGGAGTTTAGAAAGCCACCAAAGCTGCACAACCAGAGGCCGAGTCCCGCCCTGCACCTCTGCCCACTGTCCTCCTGGGAAGCCATGGCCCTCTCTCTCTCTCTTCCCTGTCCCCTGTCCCTGTTCCCCCGTCCTCCCTCCCCCATCCTTCCCCCACCCCCTCCCCATCCTCTGCGCTGTTGAGGGGAGCCCAGAGGGGTGGTCAGGACCCTTGGGACGTGGGATCCGGACTCCAGCGTCGAGGCTCCAGGTCCGAGGTTCCCAGAGGCTGTGCCACCCCCTTCCCCCACCACAGGTCTAACGAGGGGCCGCTCAAGGCCCCGGTCTCCTGGGACATGTCCATGGTGGCGGGTCCGGCTGGTCTAGGGGGCACGGGAGGCTGTGGCCCCGCACCTGTGCACCCACCTCTCCATGGGCAGGGGCTGCCGCAGGAGTGCCGCGAGGACAGTCTCCTGGTGGTAGTGGGCCTTTCCAATCCCCCTCTGGGCTCCCTCAGCTTTGTCCTGCATGAAGCCCCTCCCTGTCTCAGGGTCAAAGACTCCCCCGAGGGGTGGAGCTCACAGGTGTGCCTGGGCCCCCAGCCTTGAGGTTCAAGTCGCAAGGTCAAGGGTTTGACCTGGAAGAAGACTTCTTAACTCAGATCCTGGGGACTCCAAAGCAAAGAGAGGCAAACACCTTTTGTCCTATTTTTCTCAGGTATTGGGGATTTGGGCTCACAAAAACATGACAGAATCAAAACCTGGAGCAAGGTGATTGGACAGAAATGACCCAAGTCAAGCCCAAGCTGGGAACATTTCCCTGGTCTGCCTCTCCTGTGATTCCAACTGCCCTTTCGTCTCTACCCCTCTGCCCACCTCCTCCCTTCAGCAAACTGATGGGACCAGACCTGCAGGCCCAGGTGGGACACTTACCACCACAGATGACCTGGCGCATCTTGGCTTCATTGGCGAGCCTCAGCACAGTGAACACGGTGGCCAGGGTGATGCCCATGTATGGCATGAACTCAAACACTGTGAGGTGTGGGCAGAGGTCTCAGGACGAGGAGGGCGATCAGAGAGGACAGCACCACCGCCCATGCCTCCAGTGCCCAGAACAGGGCCAGGGAACCCCTTTGCATGGGGCTGGGCCATAGGAGAGGGTAGGGGCAGGGGAGGGAAGAAGTGTGAGCTGGGAGCAGGTGAGGGGCAGGGAGACTGGGAGATGGGGAGGGGAGAGGAGGGGGAGGGAAGGAGAAAGAAGGGAAGAAAGGGGAGGAGAGGAGTGAGGGTGTAGGGGAGGAGGAGGGGGAGAGAAGACGGGAGGGGAGGCGGGGAGAGGAGAGTGGAGACAGGGAGGGTTCCCTCCGGAAGGGTCCCTCCACATCTCCACTCTCCTCTCCCCGCCTCCCTTCCCCTCCCCCCATCTCCAGGCCCCTCCCCTGTCTCCCCCCTGCCCCCCTGCCCTGGCTTCCATCCCCTCCCCTACTCATTTCCCTTCCCCTCCCCCCACCCGTCTCCCCTCCCCTCCACCAGTCTTCCCTTCCCTCTCCCCTCTCCCCTCCCCCATCTACCTTCCCCTCACTGTCTCCCCACCCCTCTTCCCCAGTCTCCCCTTCCCTCTGTGGAGAGGGAAAGAGAGACTGGGGAAGAGGGGAAGGGAGACAGCGAATGGGAGGGGAGAGAGGGGGAGGGCAGACAGGGGGAGGGGAGGGGAGACGGGTGGGGGGCAGGGGAGACATGGGGAGGGGAGGGGAGACGGGTGCAGGGAGAAGGGAGGGAAACCAGGATAGGGAGGGACACCATGTGGGGAGAGGGGAGAAGAGGGAAGGGAGCGGAGGTGGGAGGGAGGGCAGATGGGGGAGGGGAGATAGGGGAGAGGAGACAGGAGGGAGGGAAGAGGGGGAGGAGCGGAGCCGGGAGAGGGCAGGACGAGGGTGGGAGGCGTGATGAGACCTCACCGCCCTCTCGTCACAAACCCTCTCCCCGTCGCCCAAACTCCGGTCTCCCCATCTCCCCTTCCCTTCCCATCTCTCCTTCTCTCCCCTCATCTCCCCTCTCCTCCCCTGTGTCTGCCTCCCTTCACCCCACACCCCAGTCTTGGTCCCCTCCCCCTCCTCGCTCCGCCCATTTCCCTTCCCCTCTCCCCATGGGCTCTGCCCTCTGGGGAGAGGGAAAGGGAGACTAGGGGAGAGGGGGAGTGGAGGGAAGACAGGGGTGGGGGGAGAGAGGAGGAAGAGGGGAGAGGGAAGGGGAGGGGAGATGGGGAAAAGGGAGATGGGGTGATGGGAGAGGAGACTAGGGGCGCAAAGGGTAGACCTCTCCCAGTCTCCAACCCTCTACCCTTTCCTTGTCTCCCCTTTCCCCATCTCCCTCTCCTCTCCCTTCCATCTGCCTGGACAAGGTGGGGAGATGGGGTGGGGGGGTATGGGGAATAATAGAGGGGGGGCAGTGGGGAGGGAGAGGAGGGAGACGGGGCGAAAGGGAGGGAGAAGGGGGAAAGGAAGGGGAAGGAAGGGGGGACGGGAGAAAGGGAAGGGAGAAGAGGGGAGGAAGAAGGGGAGAGGGAGAATGGGGGAGGGAGAAGGGGGAAGGGAGAAGGGGGAAGGGAGAGAGGGGGAAGGAAGGAGGGGAGACTGGGGGAAAGAGGGGAGACTGGGGGAAAGAGGGGAAACTGGGGGAAAGAGGGGAAACTGGGGGAAGAGGGGGAGCCGAGGGAAGGGGAAGGTGATGAGGGGAGGGGCGGGGAGACGGGAGGGGTCAGGGAGGGGGCGGGGAGGGGAGGGACAGAGGAAAGGAAGGGAGAGCCCGGTTCTTCCGTGGACCCGACCGCAGGGAACTGAGAGACAAGGCAGGGGGTGGGCCTCTGACCCTCCCCTCCTTTGTTGGCTCCTAAACACTGTAGACTGACGCCACGCCCCCCCCCCCCCCCCCCCACCCCTGGCAGCTACAAAGAGGACGCCGCGGGCCATCTCACATTATGCTGTCCCATTTTCTCAAGTACTGCTCCCCAGTGTCTGACCCACCCCCAGCCCACTGCCCACCACCAGGCCTGCGTGGAGGCCTGAGAGAAGGGAAGGAGGGAGGGAGCCAGGGCAAGAACAGGGCTAGAGCTCGAGCAGGAAAGAGTTGTGTGAGAGAAAGGAGCGCAGGAGAAAAGACGCAGGGTGGTTGGCACCTAGGGAAAAGGAGGAGGGCCAGAGGAGGCCAGAAGGGGGAGGAGTGGGAGGGGGGTAGGGACGAGGGCAGAGGCTGGGGCCCAGTCCCCAAGAGCCCTACCATTGCCAGGATGACGATGACAAATTCTTCCGTGAGGCTGAGGGGTTTGAGATGGTGCTGGAGCTCCTACATGACCAAGCTGAAGTGGTTCCGGGACAGGGCTACCAGGGTGTTGCTGGCCACCTCTGCCCTCATGTAGCCCTCCATCTGGCACAGGAGAAGGACACGTGGCGGCGCCAGCAGTTCCTGCCCCTCGCCTGCTGCAGCCCCGCTGGGCTCCCTGGGCCCCCTCAGCCTACTGTTGTCCCAGTGAGATAGCCGGACAAGGGCCTCGAGACTCCCACGCCTCGCCCCCCAGAGCACAGCCCCTGGGGGGTGGCAGGTGGGCGGGGGCAGGACACCCGCTACCTCCAGCATGTCCCTCAGCTCCTTGGAGGCGATAGCAACCAGCCTCTGGACACAGCGCTCCTCCAGCTCGCCCTCCTGCTGGATGATCTCCTGGAGGATGTTGTAGATGTTGACTTTGCGCTGAGTGGAAATCTAGGGAACAAGAATGGCAGGTGGGGAGGTCTGGGACCAGGCAGTGGGGCCTGGGAGCCCACACATCCACCGTGGAGTCCTCCCGCTGGCCCTCCCCCTAAGACGTATGAGATTGTGATTTATAAGAAGACACTTGTGTTTGCTCTTCACCCAAGCACAGAACCCTGAAGTCCTTGGAATTTCCGAAGTGATGAGAGCTACAAAGACGTCTATTTCTATTGTATCAATGAGACGATTTTTGGTCCACACCTAAGGATGGGGAGGGCTTCCCTGGTGGCTCAGCTGGTAAAGAATCTGCCTGCTTTGTGGGAGACCTGGGCTCGATCCCTGGGCTGGGAAGTTCCCCTGAAGAAGGGAATGGCTACCCACTCTGATATTCTGGCCTGGAGAACTCCGGGGACTTTGTAGCCCATGGGGTTGCAAAGAGGCGGACAAGACTGAGCTACTTTCCCTTTCCCTTTTAGGATGGGGAATGGTTGGCAGGAGAACCCATCTTCTGATCAGAGGACTGGCACTTTCAGTCCCACCCACTCGACCTCCGAGGAGGAGAGTGGGGCTGGAAGTTGAATCCATTGCCAATGGCTAGCAATTTAATCAACCATGCCTAGATAATGACGTGTCCATAAAAATCCAGAAGGACAGGGTTCAGAGAGCTTTAGGCAGGTGAACACGTGCACTTAGGGGGAATGGTAGGCTCAGAGAGGGTGTGGAAACTTCATGCCCTTTCCCATACCCATACTCTCAGATTTGAAAATGACTCTCATTCAACCAGGGGTGATACTCCTCCAAGAAAGAGAGAAGGTGAACTCCTCTCTCCATGGAGCCTCCCCTGCAAAGTGCTCTGGGAAGATGGCCCCCTCCCTCGGCTGGTAAAGAGGTCACTTCTCAATAGCCAGGACCATCGCAAATTTGAGGACCTCATGAGGAGAGGAAGTCACCTGAATGTACACTTTTATCCAGTACAGAGCTTTGGCACAGAAAGTAATGCTGCTTTTCAGTCGCTCAGTTGTGTCCCATTCTTTTGTGACCCCATGGACTTTAGCCTGCCAGGCTCCTCTGTCCATGGAATGCCCCGGGCAAGAATCCTGGAGTGGGTTGCCGTTTCCTTCTGCAGAGCGTCTCCCTGACCCAGGGATCAGGGATCTCCTGCATCGCAGGCAGAGTCTTTACTGTCTGAGCCACCAGGGGAGGCAGGAGGAGAAGGGGACGACAGAGGATGGGATGGTTGGATGGCATCACCGACTCGATGGAGATGAGTTTGGATAAACTCCAGGAGTTGGTGATGGACAGGGAGGCCTGGCGCGCTGCAATCCATTGGGTCGCAAAGAGTTGGACATAACCGAGCAACTTTCACTTTCCCTTTTCAGAGGCTTGTAACTCCAGTGAGAGACTCCTCAGGAAAACTCCTGGACAGAAGAGAACGGTGTGGCCTTCGCTGCGCAGTGTCCACTGTCCTAGTTTTCTCAAAATCTTTTTTTTTTTCTTGTCCCCTAAGGAACCTCCTTAAACATTTTTTCCCTAATCACTCTCCACCATGAACATGTAATACCACAAAGCTATTCTATATTTGATTATCCATATCTGTGCTTCATACATGAAAAAATAAAATTTCCTTCACACACACACACACACACACACGTCCCCACCCACAGTGCAAGAAGCAATTTTACCTGTTGTGGGGCAGTCTCACCCTGCCGAAAATTCATGCTCTCAGTTTTCAAAGCAAATTCAAGGAAGCCTCAATGTGCAACTATCACGCTGGCTGCATATATGTAAACAGCCAGGCAAATTATAAGCCAGATCTTTTCTGTGATCAAAATTAATCTGAGAGACTATTTATGATCACAAGAGAAAAACTGTGCAAGACTTTGAAAGTGTCATAAAACAGGCACTGAGTGGGCTCCCAGAGGAAGGCTTGGTGATGTCCGACCACCCCTGAAGGATGATCCGGACTATGGGAGTGTGTGTCTTTGATTGACTGTGATGGTCTAGGCTATGTCTCCCCTTGGACAGAGGCTTAGTTTTAGGAAACGGATCATGAAAATGATTCATGTCTGTGATAAGGCCAAGGAATATTGACAGGTAAAGAATACAAATCTCTAGAAGTAAAATTCTCATTTTAATAGATTTTAGCATCCTATTATCTTCCCAGGTGGTGCAAGCGGTAAACAATCCACCTGCCAGTGCATGAGGCACAGGAGACGCGAGTTCAATCCCTGGGTAAGGTAGATTCCCTGGAAGAGGACATGGCAACCCGCTCTGGTATTCTTGTCTGGAGAACTCTGTGAACACAGGAGCCTGGTAGGCTCCAGTCCATGGGGTTGCAAAGTGTCGGACAAGACTGAAGTAATAAGCACACATGTAGCATCTTGGTGGTTCCCTCACTAATTAATAAATAACTGAAAATTTGAAAATAGATTAAATTTTACCATGTGCTATAGTTTATCATCTGCTTATTGCCACTGATCGTTTATCACGGCCTGGGTACGAATCACGGTTTTTGTAACTTTCTAAATTTCCTGATGCTTTGATTTCTTGGGGTCTTGTGGACCCGAAACACTGCCCGGGGTTAGTAAGTTCCTGGAGACAGCAAACAGCTCCGCGATCAGCAAGCTGGCTAAACCAGTCCAGAGGCCAGGGCCAAACATAGCAATAAGATAGGAAAAGTTTACCACGACTGCATATGGAGAGAATAATTGTCTATTAATCGTGGCCGTGGGCTAGACGCTCCCATCCAATGGCAGCTTCTCTTATATACAGAAATAATAGTTGCAGTAATACTAATAATAATAGCAATCGTTACAATTCATTGAGTACACATGGCACGTACTGTACTAGATATGTAATATCTAGAATGTTATTTAATTATACCAACCACCCTGTGAGGTAAGGTCTGTTGTTATTATTGCTTAGCTTTTATAAAGAAGGAAACTGAGGCTCAGAGGGAGTCTTTAATTTGCCCAAGGTTTCTAAGCTAGTAAACAGTGGAGCCAGGATAAAAATGCTGTTTCCGGTTCATCATGCTGCATCCGTGGGGAACCCAGGAGCCAGGGATTCTAGTTCTGGTGGCTAGAACACATCAAGCAACTTCATTTATTAGTAGACGGGAGCTAACCTTTGACATCTCGTGACTATTATTATTATTATTACTGCAAGTATTATTTCTGCAGTCATGATAAACTTTTCCTATCTTACTGCTATGTCACATTGTAATGCAATTAAAAGTTGACACATTTGTTTCCTCCAAAGCCTGTGCACATCTTGGGGGTCCTACCGAGCCTTCCTGTGTATGCCCGAATGTCTGTCACGTAGTTAGAACTCATGAATGTTTGTGAAATATAATCCCTAGAATCATTTATTTGCACACTCACACATATACATATGCATGCACAAATATGGGCTTCCCAAGTGGCCCTAGTGGTGAAAAATCTGCCTGCCAATGCAGAGGACCCAGAAGACATGGGTTTGATCCCTGGGTCAGGAAGATCTTCAGGCCAGGAAATGGCACCCCACTCCAGTGTTCTTGCCTGGAAAATGCTATGGGCAGAGGAGCCTGGTGGGCTACAGTCCATGGGGCCATAAGGAATCAGACATGACTCAGCCACTGAATACCTGGGCTTGTGTGTGCGCACATACCACCGCCCCTGGACTGAGGGTCTTGAAGGTAATGGATGCATTTCAAGCAATAAGTCAAGTGATACCTATCAGGCCTACTGTATGCCAAGCACTGCCCTGGTGAAGGCATTAAGGTCCCACCAAGGATCTGAATCTTGAAAGACAAGCCCCTAAAGGAGAACAGTCCTTGGTGTTCATTGAAAGGACTGATGTTGAAGCTGAAACTCCAATACTTTGGCCCACTGATGAGGCGAGCAGGCTCATTTGAAAAGACCCTGATGCAAGGAAAGATTGAGGGCAGGAGGAGAAGGGGCTGACAGAAGATGAGATGGTGCAACGGCATCACTGACTCAGTGGACATGAGTTTGAGCAAGCCCCAGGAGACTGAAGGACAGGGAAGCCTGGATTGCTGTAGTCCATGGAGTCTCGAAGATTTGGACTCAACTTAGTGACTAAAACGCCAGCAAATATATTACAGGTCAACAGAGCAAGACCCAAAACCCCATAGGGAAAAGTCTAAGACTGTTTAATTAAAATTCCCACTTTATGTCTGTCCACACTGCCTCAGCCTCTTCGTGTTGCCTCTCACACCGAGGAGCATGACCCTCAGCACTCCGTTTCTACTGCACTGAATCCAAGTGGTGAGAAAACAAGCGCCCTCCATGTAGTACCCAACAGTCATCCCACAAAATTCATTCACTGTTCCTCAGTCTGACTTCTGCGGACCTGTTAACCACTATGGATCAGACACCAGCAGGCACTTATCATGTGCTCTTTCTTGCCCCTTCTTTCACAGCCCGCATTTGCTCTACCCCCACTCTCCTCTGCGCTTTTTCTTTCAAAGATTATTGAAGTGACATGGTTGCAGTTCCATCCCAAAGTCCCTGACTGTGCACAGGCAGTGTGCACCTTATTATGCTTCTCCATGTGGTGGGAGCAGAGATGGGTGGTTGTTGATCAGTCGTGTCTTGTCTGTTAGTAACCCCATGGACTGGAGCCACCAGGCTCCTCTGTTCATGGGATTCTCCAGGCAAGAATTACGGAGTGGATTACTGTTTCCTCCTCCAGGGGCCTTCCTGACTCAGGGATTGAACACGTGTCTCTCATGTCTCCTGCATTGGCAGGCAGGCTCTTTACCACTAGAGCCAACCTGGAAGCCCACACTCTCTTGCAGCATTCTGTATTTCAGAAAGGTCACAGGTCAATAACATTAGGCACATCAGTCCCAGTGGCTGAGTTGCCGGACACCAGCTGTGGCCATTTTGAACCTCTGAGTAAGAAAACAAAAAGCATGACCTTCTAGAGGACATAAAACTTCTTTCTATTCCCAAGGGAGGGGCACAGTTCTGTAGGTGCTAGCCTGCTGTTGCCCTTTGGCCTGGAAAAAATAATTTACTCTATTTCTTCCAAGCTCTGTCTCTGTATTTCTATTTGGCATCTGTGGACCGGAACCAAGATTTTGGAAACATAACTGGTGTGAACAGCTTGTGTTCCCAAAGCCACCTAGGGAAGGATTAAAGCGGGCTGGGATCAGGAGAAATCCTAGCGAGTATGACCCCAGCTCCAATTGGAAACCCACATATTTGAAACTTCTATGTGTAACACAAAGGAGAAAAGAAACCAACAAGGGTGTCGACAAAATTAAAGAACAAGTGGAGAAAAAGATGCACGTGGATAGAAGGATAGTTTCAGGGGCAGGGCCTGGCCTCGGGGGCGGGGCCAGGAACTGGGGCAGGGCCTGGCCTCGGGGGCGGGGCACCGAGTTCGTCCCGGGGCCCCTCGGAGCCCCGGCTCCCTGGACCACCGTCCGGTGTCCGGGAGCCCCCAGCATGGCTCTTTCCAAACTGGTACTGAGAGGTTAAGGAGAGGCGACCTTAGAGAAATTGACAGAAACGTCTAAGTGCAGTCAGTCGCCCTGAAGGTGACCCTTAAACACGACACAGCTGCTGAGAAGGAGGCATCAGTGTGAGGAGAGAGGGAGGGAGCCGCGCGGACAGAGCTGACTGTAGAGCCGGGCACGTGCCCCCCCCTCCCCCGCACCCTGTGCACACAGCCTGTGGTCCACACTGATCTCACCAGGGCTGCGGGAAACGCGGGCTCTCTGCACATCCAGACCCCTCCGGCAGCTCAGAACCTGCCCGTCAGGAAAGGGGGTGTGGAGGGGGCAAAGTGCTGTCGTGACTCAGACCCTGGGACACGAGAGGGGGCCGCTGCAGAATCAAGGCTGAGAAATGACATTCTTCACAGAGGAGTCATTATCCAGTTCAGTGGCTCAGTCGTGTCCGACTCCTTGGGACCCCATGGCCTGCAGCACACCAGGCCTCCCTGTCCATCACCAACTCCTGGAGTTTACCCAAACTCAGGTCCATTGAGTCAGTGATGCCATTCAACATCTCATCCTCTGTTGTCCCCTTCCCCTCCTGCCCCCAGTCCTTCCCAGCATCAGGGTCTTTTCCAATGAATCAGCTCTTCACATCAGGTGGCCAGAGTATTGGAGTTTCAGCTTCACCATCAGTCCTTCCAATGAACACCCAGGACTGATTTCCTTTAGGATGGACTGGCTGGATCTCCTTGCAGTCCAAGGGACTCTCAAGAGTCTTCTCCAACAACACTGTTTGAAAGCATCAGTTCTTCAGTGCTCAGTTTTCTTTATAGTCCAACTCTCACATCCATACATGACTACTGGAAAAACCAGAGCTTTGACTAGACAGACCTTTGTTAGCAGAACAATGTCTCTGCTTTTTAATATGCTGTCTAGGTTGGTCATAGCATTTCTTCCAAGGAGCAAGCAATCAAATTGCCAACATTATCCAGTAACAGTTTTAAAACACCTCAATTGTGTGAAATAGCTTCTGTTTCAAACTCAAATATGTGCTCTCATGGGATAGCCAGTGATGGAGAAAGAAACCTTTGGACTTTCAGAGGACAAGCGCTGGGACACTTGCCCTCACTGTCGGGCCAAGAGCACCCATGGCGGGGCTGTCCCCCCAGTACGTGGGCTACAGAGCAGCTGTCTGTTGGCCGCAGGGCCCGGGTATTCCCCTATCCAGAGGCCGCTCCATGTCCACCCTAGGTTCCTTCCTGCCACCAAGGTGGGTGGCCCCAGGGACCGCCTCTTTCCTCTGCACAGCCTGGCCTAGGCATCCTTCTCCCTGGCTCCTGGTGATCTGCTTCAGGCTCCAGCTCGTCTGTCCCATGGACATTGCCCCTTTGCCAGCCTTAGGCTGGCCGTCTGGTTCCGGAAGGTCTGCTGCTGCTGGCCTCACAGACGGGGGTGGGAGGCACGGACGGTGGGACTGTGGGCTGCCTCGTTCATCATGAGCCCACGCCCCAGTGCACCTGGCTCTCGAGAGGCCCCGGAGGCACTTGAGTCCACAGCTCGTGTGAGGCCCTGGTCTCATTGTTCCTCAGCGTCTATCATTCTCCGTCACACGCACGGCCCCCTCCTGCCCCTGGGACACCGTGAGGCAGCTCTGCGGGAAGGGCGGGGGTCCAGCCCTAGGAGTTTTGCATCTCATGAGCCCATGGAGCCCTAGCTGGTCTGAGCTTAGCCGTGGATCTGCTCGGGGTTGGTTTCCCTGTGGTGCCCAGGAGAGATGGCGGAGAACACAGAGCTAGGCTGAAACGATCTTTTTTCTCTGTATATTCTTATTTCAATACGGCCGCCAAGTGGTTACCAAACATTTTTCTAAGAGACACAAGAGCTGTCAGCTCCGTGGCAGGCTCCTGTCTAATTTCTAATCTGAACAGGATGTGAGGTTTGTGCTTCAGAAACGGAAAGTGAGAAAACTTTCCCAGGGTGTGGCCTCCGTGGGGCACACACATCGCCTTCCCTGTGAGATGGAATAGCGTGGCTCGTCCAATCTCCACAAATGCTAAACCCTCCATTAATTAAATTTCTTGGATTAAATACAACTGCCAAGCAGTGTCTTAGAAGCTATTAAATAATGCTGTGACTGCTTTGAAGATTAAGTGAGGATATCAAAGGAAGTGAACCTAATCCTTCCCGCCCAGAATGTAAACTCTCAGATGTGACTCCCCCTGAGAACTGCTCTGCCGCCTTTCAGGAATCGGCAGGGGGTGGCCCCAGGGACCGCTTCCTGGGTGACCTGGAGAGCCTCGGGCTCTGGGAGCTTTGAGAAGCGTCACTGACGATGTTAAGAGGATGCGACAGGAACAGAGACGCCAACAACCAGGGCATATGGACAACAGAGGCGCGCGGACCGCCGAGGGTGCTGACGGCCGAGGCGGACGATGCGTGCTCTTCGCCCTCAAGTCAAGAGGATCCTGTTTCTTCCCGAATCTCAAGGTCCCTGGATGTGGTGAAAACTGAACCTGATCTCAGAGGCCTTTGGGCTCCATGGGTTCCTGCTGAAGTTCAGGGCCATGGGCGGCTCAGACTGCACCGGCCCGGAGCTGGAGTGAATTTCTGCGGCTGCAGTAGCAAAGCACCAACCAGCCAAATGGAGCAGGCAAGGCGGGTCAGTTAGAGGGGGTAAGATCCTGCCAGCCTCCCACACCGGAAGGGCTGCGAGCTCACACAGCAGGGAAGGGGTGGGGGTCAGAGAGGCAGGGCTGGGCTGAGCTGTGATTCCAGGGAGAGCTCTGGAGTGCACTTCAAGCACCTTCCCAATGGAGAGTGAAGTGTGCCTCGCCTAAACGGCACAGGTAAGCATCTGGTTTGGGGATGAATTCTGCAAGTCGTCTTCCTTTGGGAAAGTATCTTCCGATGTGTTGGATCAGATTGGCAACATCCGTGATTCTCAGATTCACACACCTGTGAAAAGTATAAATTGCTCCAGGATTAAATTTATCAAAAGTGGAGAGTCCATTTCTGCCATTTCCAGGTGTGCGGGACCCTCGGTAAGCTTCTTAGTTCCTTTATGCCCGTTTCCTCACACGTAGAGGAGAAGACTGTTGAGAGTCCCCTGGACTGCAGGGAGATCAACCCAGTGAGTCCTAACGGAAATCAACCCTGGTATTCATTGGAGGGACTGATGCTGAAGCTGAAGTTCCAATACTGTGGCCAGTGCTGATGTGAAGAGCTGACTCATTTGAAAAGACCCTGATGCTGGGAAAGATTGAAGGCAGGAGAAGGGGACGACAGAGGATGAGATGGTTGGATGGCATCACCGACTCAATGGACATGAGTTTAAACTAGGTACGTCAGTTGGTGAAGGACAGAGGCCTGGCATGCTGCAGTCCATGGGGTCTCAGAGTCGGACAGGACTTAGTGACTGAATAATTTCACCTATAGAATGGAGATAACCCCAGGACCAGCCCCTTCATCACGTTAGAGCTTCCGAGGAAGTGATACACTGAGTTCTCACAAATGGCCGCCACTGTGGCCAGCATCATCATCATCATACCTCCCCCTCACCCTCCACCAGAACTCAATCTCAGGATCAAGGGGGTGCTTGCTGGGAATTCTGTAAATTGTGCCATTTGGATACTATTTCTAAGGGTACTTAAAATAGCTCAGTGGGTTACAAAAGGCCACCATATAATGAGAAATTACTGAAGCTAAAGACACGTGCAGGTCTGTTCTTAGGTTTTATGGGTGATTTCTATTTCCCTACCTGACAAGGGTATTCAGTCATCAGTTTCCTCAAGGATTCTTCATGTTCGGTTGCTCCTTTGACCTGGTGTCTGGCCTAAGTCACAGGGTGGCTTTGACCTGCTGCTCTCTGAGCTCTGAGCCGGGCCCCCTCCCCATCCCACAGGTCGCCTTGGTGCCAGGTTTCCAAGGACAAAAGGCCCAGAGTGGAAGGTTCTCTGCTTTCCTTTCGTCTTCCTTTAGCTTGTTTCCAGTAGGTGGCAGTCCAAGCCTGCAAATCTCATTGTGATGGGGCCTCTGGGGGCGCGGGGCTCTCTCTACTGGCCAGGGACCCATGGATTCCTGCGTGGCTGCGGTCCCTCCCAGGTCGGCCCATGGGGACCTGCCTTCAGCAGAGGGACAGCACTGTTCCTTGGGTTTTCTAGGGTTAGTTATAAGGGAAAGTCTATAATGATAGATGGTCTTCCCAGGTAGCGCTAGTGGTAAAGAACCTGCCTGCCAATGTTGGAGACTTAAGAGGCATAGGTTCTATTTGTGGGTCAGGAAGATCCCCTGGAGGAGGGCATGGCAACCCACTCCAGTATTCCTGCCTCGAGAATCCCATGCACAGAGAAGCCTGGCGGGCTACAGTCCATGGGGTCACAAAGAGTCAGACGCGACTGAAGGGACTTAGCAAACTTGACAGAAGTCTGTAGCTTCTCTGGGTTTTCAAAGATCTTCATCTCTCTTGACAAGCTGCAAGCTGCAGCGAGTGCTCCAGGCTCTGAAACACCCCCGCACATGTCACTCCTTCACTTGAGGCCCAGTGCCGCTGGCTCACGGGTGAACTTCTAACAAAAAGCACGAAATAAGAGAAGGAGAAGGGAAAATGCAATGCACTAAGGATGTCGGGAGTGGGAGGCCAGAGGAGAAACAGAAGTCCCATCGTGGTGAGGTCCCTGAGCACAGGGGAGGGCTGCTGCCTGGTTTTCTCAGGTCTGTTGTTTTCCCCTACAGTGGCTGAGGCTGAAGAAGGACCTACTTTGCCCTGTAGACTGGGAAAGACTGGGGAACGCCAAAGGCATGGGCAGGATTGGGGGTATAGGGAAGGGTAGGAGGCGTGGAAGGGAGACCTGGAAAGAGGTGGGTCTGGAAAGATAGTGGAAGTTTCTAGAGCGTAAGGAGGAAGAAGGACATTCCAGGGGAGGAAACCATGGCTACCTGCACAGAGGTGGGCATGGAGGTCTCCCGGGCCCCTGCAGAGAGACCATGAGGAAGGGGGGTGTGGATGAGGTGGCAGGGAGTCTGCAGCCATGTGGTGACCGTAGACGTTGGCTGCATTTTCTGTCTGATGTCCTAGCCAGCTGCAGGGCGAGTCCTTTGGCTGATGACACAGTCATCACAGTCCTGTATCCTGGAGGCTTCATCAGCTAGTCAGTGTCCACATCCTGGGTCTGTTTGGACTGGATGAATTCAAGGAAAACGTCCCCCAAGCGTCCTGAGCTTTACCTCCCTATGTCTCCAGTCTAAACTTTATGATGTCACTTCTGTGTCGAGCCTCATTTCTCAGCTTCGCAGGGAAGTTCTTGGGGAAAAATATTGCACTGCTGGACAAGTCTGGCTTGAGTGACTGAAACCATCTTGAATGAGTAGCAGGAAGTCCTGGTTTCAGTGTGGCCACTGGCAGGCGAGTGTCCACAAGAGCTTGCTTTCTGAATCTCTCTCGACCCTGTGGTCCCCACAGGTCTGGGCTCAGCCTGCAGGTGGACTGGTCCACAGGGCACAGGACACAGTTTTTGTTCTAAGGCAGTCACTGCTCAGTGAAAGCGGCCCTTCCGGAAACACGGTCTGGACGCTATGCAAACGCTCCTCTCCCCGTGGGCTTCTCCCCGCACTTGGAGAACCATCGCTCCTCCGGCAGGACGTCCTGCTCCTGGACGTCTTGGGACGTTCCCGGCCCCACACCCCTCCCCGTTCTCGCACAAACCCCACTCTGACGCCTGTGCTGTCAGGAGCTCGCCTCTCCTCCGGGTCCTGCTGACTCACCTGCGCAAGTCACAGCGTGGGCGCCGCTCCCAGCTTCCCGGGGCTGGGAGGGCGGCGCTGGGGCCCCTCCTGCGCTCCTGCCTCTGCGTCCCCTTGGCGCCCTCCAGCTTGGGCACGGGGGTCCCTGCGCACCTCACTCCGTGGCGCGCCTCTGCTCACGGCTTGGTCCCCACCCCGGAACGGGGCTGCCTCTCCCTCTCAGCCCTTGACAGCTAAGGCAGGGAAGCCCAGAGGTGCCTGGCAGCGTCGCCCACTGTGGCTATCAAGAGTAAGAGCTGGCAGGAGAACTCCAGGAGAGAGGTCTCGTTCAGAGGCAGGGGACGGGAGACTCAGCAAAACGTGTGTCTGAGGCTACGGGAGGCTGGGTGAACCGAGATAAGCCTTAGATTTTTACCACTAGGGGGTCCTCCATGCACGAGTGCAAGTCCAGTCGTGTCCAAATCTTTGTGACCCCATGGGCTGTAGCCCACCAGCCTCCTCTGTCCACGGAGTGTTCCAGGCGAGAATACTGGACTGGGTTGCCACTTTCTCCTCCAGGAAGTCCTCCAGGCATCCTCCAGCTTAGTTAAAATTTTACAAAGCTTGTCGCTGTAAGGTCAGTTCTGTAGCTGGACCAACATCCCCAACCCAACCCCGCACAAAATAAATTTGCCAACTCCTGAGACACTGCCGGCTGAAGGTGTCCCTGCATCTGTTGCACGTGGGAGCGCACATCATTCCGGCCGCCCTGCCTGAGGAGCAGCCCTGTGGCTGCAGACAGGGGGAGGAGCTGGTCACAGAGCAGAGAACCCCCTCCCCAGGAACCTCCCTGCAGGAGACCCTCCAGCCGGCCAGAGCAGCCCCGCCTTCCGCGGCCAAAACCTCTGCTCCTCACAGTGAGAGCAGGGCTTGTCCCCCACCTTGGTGCAGAGCAGCGACTGCAGACCCAACCCCCGGCCTTTCGAAAGGGATGCCAAGGCACAGATAAGCTGCCATCGCAGTGGGGCAGTCAACTGCCCAGAAACGTGATGCTGTCTAGAGACCAAGTTGTCTCTTGCATCTGATGAATGCAACAGCTTTGCACAAATGGGGCTGACCCTCCGGCACAGCCGTAGCCTCTGCTCAGGAAGCGGTGTGGGTGTGAAGTCCACAATGAGGCCTGGCCCACGGGCGAGTGTCCCGTGCCCCGCAGCCATCGTCCGCTTTCTCCCCGTGAATTCACAAGGTCTGCGGGTCTGGAATGAGCTAGGCTGGGCCGGACCAGCCCCTGCCGGTGGGGGCCCTTGCGCGCA
The DNA here is from genome assembly GCA_007570785.1 of Antilocapra americana. Classification (NCBI taxonomy): domain Eukaryota; kingdom Metazoa; phylum Chordata; class Mammalia; order Artiodactyla; family Antilocapridae; genus Antilocapra; species Antilocapra americana. Next base: position 16,744 of record ML663576.1, read on the forward strand.
ATGCTGGCTGAAAACCCAGCGCCTTCTGCTTTGACAATGTCTTCCAACTGTAAACGTCCTCATCAGAAGAGAAGCCTCATCTCAGTAACCAGGAACTTCAAACACTATCAGGGAGGTGCGGATGCACCCTCCGGCCCTCTCCAGACCCTGTCACCCGGCCCAGCTCTCTGAGTCCCTGGCTGAGGACCCTGATGGGATGGAAAAACCCCCAAGCTTTGCAAAGACAGACAGGTGGCCAAGCTTACACCCCAGGGCGGCGCTCAGCCAGGCACCTCAGCTCCGATCTCAGCCTGTTTCTGCGCAGAGGGAAGGATATGTCTCCTCTCAAGGGGCCACGGGTCTGTCCAGCGGAGGACGGTCCTGTCCGAGACAGCCCGGGGAGGACCCACCGAGCCCTGGTCCCAGCCTGACCCGGAGGCCCCAGAGAGGAGCGGGAGCGGGGAGCTCCTGCCCGGCTCCCCGCTTGCTCGGTCCTGGCCCCTCAGCCCCACGCTTCTCCTGTCCTGCCCCCCCCGGGGCCCCACCTCCCTGGACGGGCCTGTCAGTGACCCTTTGCCTGGCATCAGCTCCGAGTTTCTTTTTGGGCTGAGACGACAGGGGTGTGAGGCCAGTTTCTGAAAAGTGGCTTCTGTGCGTGGCTTGTAACTTGCCCGTTGTGAACGCTGACACCTGGAGTGAGGGCCGAGGGGTGAGCCAGTCAGTGTGGGGAGCTGCTCTTGTTTTCACTGTACCTGAGTCCTGTCCTCTCGGGTCTTCCTGTGGCTGCATGCCGGGCCTCCCCTCAGTGTGACTGACGCACGAGTGAGCTGGCGCTTTGTCTCCCAGGCACTGCTGAGCCTCAGAGCACGGTGTTCCACGGACACACACACACATACATACATACACGGAGACACACACACATACATAGACACAGAGACACACATATACACACAGGCACACACATATACACACAGATACACACACACA
>ML663576.1:17809-30664 GCA_007570785.1 Antilocapra americana
AGGCACACACACACATACACACAGACACACAGAGACACACACATATACACACAGACACACAGACACACACATATACACAGATATACACATGCACACACACACACAGAGACAGAGACACACACACATACACAAAGACACAGAGACACACACATTCACACAGGCACACACATATACACACAGATACACACACACATACACACAGACATACAGAGACACACATATATACCCACAGATACACACACACATACACACAGGCACACAGACACACACATATACACAGATACACACATGCACACACGCACACAGACACACACACATACACACAGACACACACAGACATATATAGAGGTATACACACAGAAACTTGTACACGCTTATACACGCAGGCACACACACATACATACACATAGACCCACACACACATGCACACACACACACTTACCACACACATATTTACATGCACACATTTGCACATAGGTGCACACATACCTTCATACCCATATACAGACACACACACACAGCTTCCCAGGTGGCGCTGTGGTGAAGAGCCCGCCTCCCCTGCAGGAGACACAGAGACGCAGGCCCAGCCCCTGGTCGGGAAGCCCCCTGGAGGAGGGCGTGGCCACCCGCTGCAGTGTTCCTGCCTGGAGGACAGGACAGAGGAGCCCCGGGGGCTGCGGCCATGGAGGCACAACGAGTCAGACACGACTGAGCGACTGAACAACAACCACACACACACACACACGCACACACACACACACATACGCGCACACACACACACATGCACACACACATACATACACGCGCACACACACACACGCACGCACACACACACGTGCACGCACGCACGCACACATACATACATGCACACACACGCACACACACGCACATACACACGCGCACACACATACATGCACACACACACACACATACATGCACACACACATACATGCACACATGTGTGCACCCCCCCCCACACGTGTGTGTGGCTCCTAATCACGACTCTGCCCCTGTTTCTCTGAGGACACGCTCCCTCCCCTCTGGGCGAGGACGGCCCTATCACATGCAAAGCACTGACTTTCCAGGTGGAGGTGGCAATTTGGGCTGTACCTCCATGGTGTTCTCACCTTGGAGATTTCCTTTTAACACCTTAAGTCCATCAATCAAGACTTAAACTTTGCAGGCCTGTGGCAAGTATGTTGATTGCTCTGTCTAAAATCTCCCTTTAAATGAGAATAAAAGAAAGCGACTGAGTTACTGAACACAGCAGGCAAGCTTGTTCCTTTTCTCCCCTGCTCTTTTGCACGCAGGAGATAATAACAATCCGCAGTAATTCTCCTTGGCTGCTGTCCCACAGTCTCGGGGGTGAGGCAGCACGTATCACGGTACAGCTCATGCAGCTTGAACTGAAAAGCTAGGCTTGCGGGTGGTGAAGCAGCTCCAGTTGGAAGATATGGGACGCACATACTCGGTCCACCACGAGAAACCAGGGCGAACCCTGCAGTGACGCTGAGTCTCTGGCAGCAGCAGACCTAGCGAGGCTGCCTCGGACTCCACCTGCTTTGTTTTAACCCTTTTCCAGCTAGAATAGACTTAACATTTCCAAGTGTAAGTCACTGAGGCACATGGCATCTGAGGTATTATTGAGGTGTCACCGCCTCCCCTGCAGGCCGGACTCTGACCATAGAGGAGTGGACACTGGCCTTCAGTTCGTCCAGCACCCCCTCAGTGTCAACGGCCGGGGTCCGTCTGGGGACACTTCAGTGTGAGTGTCCTGGGCGGCACCTGTGTCTGCCTTGACCGCCATCCGCCGGGAGCCCAGCGCCCCGCCCCGCCCCGCTCTGGGGGCCGAGGAGGACGGCGGGCATTCAGAGCGCTGCCCGGGGCCTGGAGCAGACTGGCCAGGAACGGCAGGCGCACGAGGCTCAGCCCGGAGAGCTGGCTGCTGCTGGGCACCGTCAAGGACCCCGGGGGCGGGGTGTTTGCAACCAGAAGACGTTTGGGGTAAATTACTTACAGTGACCTCAGAAGAAAGAGCCTGGAATCTCCATGTTTCTCGTGATTTGTAAAATTCCTTTCCTTCTTCCAAAAGCATTCACTTGCTATCTATATTTTTATAACTGTGCTAAGTCGCTTCAGTCGTGTCCGACTCTTTGCGACCCCACGGACTGTAGCCCGAATGGCTCCTCTGTCCATGGGATTCTCCAGGCAAGAATGCTGGAGCGGGCTGCCACGCCCTCCTCCAGGGGATCTTCCCGACCCAGGGACTAAACTGTGTCTCTCACATCTCCTGCATTTGGCAGCTGAGTTCTGTGCCACCAGTGGCACCTGGGAATCCAAATTTATAACTGGAGTCCCCCAGTTTTACAAGGTTTAGACCATGCGATGCCCCTCAGCCTCCAGGGGAGCATGGACAAGAGGGTGTCTCCGGGTTCCTCTCTGAGGCTCTGAAATACCCTTGAGGCATCTCCTGTGCTCAAACCCAGGGAGGATGGTGAGCGAGGCCACCCCCCGCCCCCCACAGAAGTGGGTCCTCCACTGACATCCTGGGCAAGCGGTGATTCCGGGTCCACCCGCTCAGCGGTCACTGATGTTTGGTGGTGGGGTTGCGCAGGAATGTCTCCACAGCCTGTGATGGGTCCACGGTTCACAGCTAACCCATGGGTGACGTGGAGGACACCCCACTGCTGCCACTGCTCGGGGGATAGAAGACGCTACCCTCATCCTCACGACTTAGCCCACTCTCATTTCAATATCTGGACGTGATGATGCTGTTGTACCCTGTGCATTTTTTCCTAGAACAATATCCTCTGTGTTGTGACAGAACATTTTCCCCTACTGTAACTCACGTTTATTTAAAAAGAAAGGCAAGAGAAAACCCCTCCCAGCATTTTGTGCGAGGCTTCTGACCCCATTTCCAGGATGAGCAGGGTGTGTTGAGCCCTCGAGTCTGGTGCATTTCCACAGGCTGGCGAGCGTCTGTGTCGTCCAGCGCAGAGAGGGAATTAACTCCAGCCTATATCCTGGCGTTTGTTTTTCTAGCACACGGAGAGAAAAAGCTTGGTTCTTTTTTCAGTTCAGAGAGAGGGTGTGTTTTTGTGACCTTTCTTTTTCAGAACTCCCAGCTCATATGCAGAACTTTTATCCATGAGGTTGGTTTCTTTCCGTGTCTCTGCTTTCCAGAAGAATCAAGAGTAGACCTTGGGGGTCAGAGGTAACATGGGTAGACCTCGGCTCTGGCTAACATTGGCCTGGGGGCTCCTTTCCATCTTGCAGGTGTAATTCAAGTCCACCAGAGTTTGTTGACACAGGGTCCGGTACTGGACCCAGGAGAGGGCAGAAGCAGGTTGGAGCCCATCTCCCGTACTCAGAGGTGTGGGGGGAGTCTGCATGAGGACCCGGCTCACAGCAGAGTCTCGGGTGTTGGGGTCAGGAGGGCCTGGGGGGCAGGGTGTTGGGGCACAGTGGGAAAGTACCTCTTCTTTTGCTCAGAGCATGGAACTCTGACGCTGCTCCTGGATCCATGGGTCCTGGGATGTGCACTCAGCGTTCCCAGTGTCCGGGCTGACCCTGGCAGAGGTGGGTGTCTTGTCTACAGGAGCACAGCCTCAGAGCAGCTCTGGGGGTGGGGGAGTGGGGAGCTGAGGAGCGAGGCCGAGCCGGGCTTCTTGCTTCCAGCTCTGAGAGACTTTGTGGAAATGCAGTCATTTCTGTAACAGTGTCCTGGAAACCCAACTGTGTGGGGAACTTTCCAGTTACTTTTCCATCACTCTCGTGTGAACATTAGAAAAGCGGTGCAGACAGCAGACCCTGGAGAAGGGGGTGGGTGCTGCCCTCTTCCTACGGAGGACTCTGGGGTGATTTGAGGCTTTCGAGAGCCCAGAGGCTGACCTCACGTGACTGCGGAAGAGGGCTTTGGGCAGGTGGCTCCATGGCCATGAACCTGAAATCCTAAGTGCAGCTTTGGGCTCGGGAGCCCCTCACTCTACGATCTGTGCTTCCAGGTGTCCTGATTCTGGATTTGTTCATAGAGCACCCCACCTCCTCCTTCCTTGTCCTCACGGAAACCAGGGATTGAGCTGGGCCTTTCGTTAGACCTTCAAGGATGATGAGAAACAGCAAATTTATTTATTCCTACTTTGAGCCTTACTTCCTGGATTATTTAGTTACATTTGGGTTTTTAACTAAACAATTCTAAAGTAGGTTTTGTTAGTTTTATTCTTAGGAAAATAAGCGATTACAATTAAACTGAAAATCATCTGATTAATAAAATTGATCAATTTTAATGAAAGTATTTAGCTTTTAAAACAAGGTATTTGAATTATGTCTGTTCAGCCATATCAGTACAACTTTTCTTTCAATATTTCCTTTGCTGCTGATCATGACTCAATAGGACATTATGGCCTGGGTCACAGCACTGGGAAACAACCAACTGTGGTGTTGAGAAGCAACAGTGACATCTGTGAGCAGCGGCCAAGGATCACAGCAAGCATCATTCCAAGTACCAGCTCACATTTCCGCAATAACGGTGGCATGGGTACTGATGTTAGGCCTGCTTTACAGATGTGAAGCCTGGGGTACATCTGTCCACTGCCGCCCACTGCCTTAAATATGACGAACCCAACATCCCCTGCACCTGGGGTGTGTCCCTCTTCTCAGTGCTGGGCTGTGGAGTCTGGTGAGTATCTGACATACTAAAGGCACCCAGAATATCAGCTGAAGGAGCAGCGACTTAGCTGGAGGACGGACGGATCACCTGGCATGAACCATCCAGGTTCTGCAGCCTGGAATGATGTGTATGAATATATGACCTAGAAAAAGTGGATAGAAGAGTGTGTTTCCGTAGCTGAGGCTGCAATTAAGGACACTTTTTCAATGGGTGCTAAATAGAATCTGGCATTTCGAGGACTTGGCCTTATTTCCTGGACCTGAGGGAGGGCAGTTCTGCCTTTGCCTTGCTCTCCCTGGCTGCGGTCGCACTGCCGTGCCTGCTGACGGGTCGAAAGGTTCTGGGTCCATAGAAGCTCTTATTTGGGTTAACGTGAAAGTTTTGATTCCTGGGGCTCTGCGTCTCCAGGTAAACTTTTGAGTCAGTTTGTCAGTTTCTTAAAGTCACCTGCTGGGGTTTTGGTGGGGATGATGAAGCTGGAAGGAACCGACAACTGGACCCTACAGAGTCCCCTTATCCATGGACACGTATTTAGGAATTGTTTGATTTCATCATCAGAGCCTTGTTTTCCTCACGTAGATCTTATACATACCTTGTCAACAGGGCGCCAACACATTCTCTTTTCTGGATGCTAACGTGAGTGGCATTGTGTTTTATTTTCAAATTCCACTTGCTCATTACTGGAAGCATTGACTTTCTACCGGTTATTTTTCCACTTTTAACCTACCGTCCTAGTTGCTAACAAGGCCGTCACACAGTGATACTTAATTAAAAAGTGGATTTTGAAAGATCTGAGGTTTGGCTCCTGATTCCCCATGAGTATGAAAGAGGGTTTGGAAAGACTTCAATTCCCCAAAGCCGCAGGGCCACATCATGGCGTGACTTGACTTCTGTTTCATGGGGGATGTTTTATCTCTGTCATCATGGGACTCAGCCCTCTTGCCGCCCCGGCCAGAAGGGTTTGGCCTTGACCTCATCTTGCCTCTGGCAGGACCTCCCTTGACGTGGCCTCCTGCTCCCTGGGTGGAGGGCACGCTCCTCCCTGACACGCCAGTTCTGGAAGGAAAGCCTTGACGAATGACTCTCAGCCTTACCACGTGGTATTTGAGGGACATAGGAGCCACGCTCTCAGGGATTTTGCTTGGTCAGAGGACTATCAGCTTCTTACATGCATCTCCAGGACCCTGGAAGGTTCTGGATGTGCTGTGGTGGTTTCTAGAAGGAGAAAGCGTAGGCGCTAAGAAATATCTGAGGTCTTGAATAACAGTGACTCGAGCTCAGTTAGCATTATTAAGTCAGTGTGGTGCTGTGAGTATGTGGCCCGAGTTTGCCCTTTCCGTCCTCAAAACTCAGCCAACGACCAGCCACCCTCACCTTCCTGGTGAGCGGCTCTGCTGGTGGCCCTTTCTCCGGGTTTGGTGAGCGGGTGGGGGAGGGGAGGGTGGCGAGGGGAGGGTCCCATCAGGTGAGCGTGTCTACCGTCCTCCTCCAGGGGCACCTCTGTCAGAGGGCAGGAAGCCCTCAGGTGAGCATGAGGCTTCCTCCAGTGGGAGGTCAGGTACCCCGAGGGCATGACCACACTCACACCAACATGCCCACACCCACACACAACCCCATGCCTCTCACTCAAGGTGACCACACTCACACACAGTCCCTCACCTCTCACCCAACATGACCACACTCACACCCAACCCGTGCCTCTCACTCAACACAACTGCACTCACACACATCCCTGGGCCTCTAACCCAACATGACCACACTCACACACAACCCCACACCTCTCACCCAAGAAGCTGATCCTGGAAGGTCCAGGAGGTCCTGCAGCTTCACTGAACCCTTTGTTGCCTCTTCTAGGTTGCTCAGATTTGCTCTCAGAAGGCGCCCATCTCACCAAGGAGAGGCTCTCTGCCCTGATTTCACACTGCATCCCTTCCCCAGCCTCCTGCATCACAGACGTGGCCAGAGGCACCGAGACAGTTTAGTTGAGAAACAGAAGGAATTGGCTTCATTTACTACGACCTTTCTGAAAGGGCTAGGACAGGACTCTAGAACTGATGGAAACTCCTCACATGAAAACTGGTCTTTGGGGTTTAATTCTCTCTGCGAAGAGACAGGGCACTGGAGTGAGCAGGCAGAGGTCTGGAGGCCCCGTGACCGTTGTGTAGGAGAGGGTGAGGGCTTTCCTGGCTCACACTTCAGTTGCCACCACTGGCTCAAGATGGTGTTTCTCAACAAAATGGGTGAGGGATTAGTGACGTGCTGTGTGTAGCGCGTTAGGGCGTCGCTCTGGAAGGTTAGCAAAGTGGCTGCCACGGCTGCGGGTGGGGTTTGCCTGCCTTCTCAGGCTACTTGGCTCTTTCCAGCTTTCAAACCTTCTTACTAATGTTAGACTACTATGCAGCAGTTTGCCTCTGCATCAACAAAGCCAGGGTTTAGGATATCACTTATAAATAAAAGACTGATGTTTGTCTCAGAAAATGCAAAGGCAAAGGTCATTTCTGAGCACCTGAAGTGTGATTATTACTGTGTATTACAGGGCACATTTGGGGCTCAGAGAATGATTTTTTTCAGGGTAGCTATGAGGCTGATGGTGTAGTATTTCCTCCTGGGGGTTGGGGAAGGGAGAGGCTCATCTATGGCAGGCTTTCTTCATGTCCCCCGGGGTCTCTGAGTGCCTCTGGCCTATGTGGGACCACGTGACAGCCTTCATGGATATACATCTCATTGAAGCTTGATGTGACTGAAATTTGACTCAGTTCTTGATCAGAAGTGGCTTGTTGACATTCGTTGAAATTCATTTGGTTTGTGTGTTTCTCTGTCTCCCCAGAGTGGATGCATTTATATGGTAGAATAAGCATGTATTGAGTAAATGCAGTGATACATATTTGTACACAACACAGACGAGACATAAAAGTAAGACAGTCTTGGGACAGGCAAGGTCACTCAGAAGCACTTGCATCCAGAGCTCGAGCTCCAGGGGGGTTCCAGGAGTAAGCGGGATGGTCCACGTAATCAGACTGGGTGGAGTCTCCCAAGGCGGCCATGTGGGGGGTGGTCTCACCTTGGGTCTCATTGGCGCACAGCATGTGGGGTCTTAGTTCCTTGACCAGGAATGAAACCCATGTCCCCTGAAGTGGAAGGCGGTCTTCACCACTGGACCTCCAGGGAAATCCTAACCTGGTGTCTTGGTACCTTGGGGCAGGAGGTGACTCCTTGGGAGTAGGGTGGTGAGACCCTCTTCCCAACGCTGCTGACGAGGGGGCTCTACTCCAAGGTCTACTGCTTTTCCTTATTTACAGTGGACATAGGGTGGAGCTTGGCATGCCCCAGGGCAGAACCAGGGTGACTCCCCTGAGAACAGCCTGGGCCCCCACTGAACAAGGCTCTGAAATGGATGCTCTGAAGCCTCGGAGAAGAAGGTCTCTGAGAGGATGGTAGAGAGGGCACGCTGTTGCTCGCCCCGAGGCTCAGTGGATGTGACCAGGGCCCTACGTCTCCAGGGACGTGCCAACTTCAGAGAGAGACTCCTGAGGGTCGTCAGGGTCCATCCTAGGACTTTAACTGGACACTCCTCCTGCCTGGCAAGCGAGGGCTTCCTCTTTTTAAATTAATTTATTTTTAATTGAAGGATAACGGCTTGACAATATTGGTTTAATTTCTGCCATACGTCAAGATGAATTAGCCACAGTTGTACATATATATCCTCCCTCCTAAACCTCCCTCCCACCTCCCACCCAGTGGGGGCGTCTTTGAAGAGCATTGTCCTAATAAGAAGAGTTGGAGCATTCCCTGTCTGTCCTTGTGTGCAGAGAGGGAGGGGTGTGGGGTCCCCAGGAGAGGAGATTGGCACCCTGCCCTCACCATGCCCCCTGGATGCCCTGAGCTGCCTCCCAGGGGAGCACAGACATTGGGGGGACCCAAGGCTCGACTCTGAGGCCACTGCACCGGAGGCATCCCTGGGCGGGGTGGGAGTGCGGGGGGCTGGAGGGATGAGCCTATGGTCCCATGCCCACAGAAAATTTACTCAGCTCGAACCAAACCATCCAGGACCCGAGATGAGGCTGCATCCGTACCTGGAAGGGGCAGGAGAAGCGGGAAGCCTCCCCAGATGCAGTCCCGAGGCAGGGAGGTGCATGTGGGGACAGTGAGGGGAAAGGATGCCGACTCGGACCACATCCCGCCTCGCCCAGACCCAGCCGGCCAGCACCAGGGCCACCTGAGGCCTGTCACTTCCCTCTTCTCCCGGGTCCCCAGGGTGAGGACGTGGCTGGGGTAGGGGGCCTGGGGCAGTGTCACCCTCTCCCCTGTCACAGACATGTTCTGGACCTGCCTCACAGGCCTGCAGATCCCTGTGAAGGTCACGGTGCCCGCTCCTCCCAGACCCGTCACATGTGGTTCTGAAGTAGGCACGGCTATCTTATTTATAGATTTAAATAATTTATTTGAAGACCTGCAGGACATTTGGTCCTGTCCAAATTGCCCACCGAGACACCTGGTCCCCATGAGAAGGTCTTTAAAATTTTAGCAGTTTCTTGTATGTCCATTACACTCCAATGAAATGCTGTAAAAGAATACAAATAAAATAAAAAAAAATCTTCATGGTCCCCTAGTATATTCCATTCCCTGTTTTCACCACAAAGAGAACATTTTTCCAAATTCCCCTTTACTTTTAAAACTACATCTGGCTTATTTGAAAAATAAGGCCCACATATCAAAAAAGGGCCAAATATGGAAAATCTCCCCAAAGAGAATCAAGAAAATTCTCCTGTTGCTACTTAGAGGGCCGACTCCTGCGAGAAAGTGTCAGATGCAGAGGTTTCCAAAATCCCACCAAGTTTCCCCTGGTTGCCAAGCGGGATGGGTGGAGAGGGGAGGCTGCTGGGGTGCATCCCCGTTCTGAGACGCAGGGCACGTTCCCGTCTCCCCGGGCTCCTCCCTGAAGGTGCGGGTGTGACCTGAGGGCAGGGTGCTGGGAGTCCGAGAGCGATGTGGTGCGCGGGAGGCCCTGGCACCCGGAGGGCGCTCGGCAGGCGCCCTGGCTCGGCACACGCCCCTTAAGAGGCCGCGCAGGCCTGCCACCTGCAGCGTGCACCTCAGGGGTGCTTCGTGTGTTCCCGACACCAGCCCGCGTCAATTTCAGGACATCCCCCCACCCCTCCCTGCCTGGCCCTGGGCACCACGAGCCTCCCCTCTCTGTGGGCCTGCCGGTCCTGCAGATGTCACACAGATGGAATCCTGCCCTCTGCGCCCCTTTGTGACTCATAACACGTTTTGAGCTCATTTGGTGCCAGTGAAGATCAAATGAGATAAAGCCTGTGTACGTAAATTCGTGCTCTATTATTAAATTTTGATCATTTGGCTTGGGTCTTGTCCTGCCCCGATGGTGGCTGTTTATGATAAATATGTCCTTTCATCTGTCCCCATAACAGTAATTAGTCAAAAATAAATCAGCAGCTAAAAGTCTGCTGAAAATTGTTCGGCTGCCCCTCAAACTTGCAATCAAATTTCCTCTTGTTTTGGTTCAGTTCCAGGTGAAGCATAGGGGGCAGGGACGCCTGGCAGGACATGGTCCAAGGCTGGTTTGGCCGTGGGCACTGACCCTGGTGGGTGGCTTCGGGCACCTGGCGTGGCCCTGGGTGCAGAGTGAGGGCATCTCGGAAGCTGTGTCACTCATAGGGCCTCTGTGGGCAAGACACGAGTGGGGAGCGGGGTCGTGAGGATAGTGGGCAGCGCTGGGCCGGGGCGGGAATCGAGGCTCGGAGACACTCCGTGTGCTAGAGCCCTGCTCCGCTCAGCTCCTATGACTTCTGGGCTGCCGTGCGGCAGGCAGAGGCAACAGGGTGGGCCCAGGGAACGGCCTGGGCAGAGCCCAAGTCCTTCGGAGACGGGAGGGGGAGGCCCCGGGCTAGCCTTCACGTCATTTCGGGCAGGTGGGGAACTTGTGTCTATTCCCAAGGTGAAAACTGCAGAAGAGAGACAGGGAGGCCAGGAGGCACCCTGGGGGGCCGGCTCCTGGAACGGCCAGGTGAAGCTGCCCAGGAAGCCGCTGGGTAGACGGGCTGGGGCTCAGGAATGGGCTGGAAACACTGCAGTCCTGCACACCAAGGCTTCCCTCGAGCCCCGCTCTGCGCCGGACGCGCAAGCGGGAGCAGCAGCCTCGCCCCGTGGCGCACATGGACGGGGACGCTGACGGGGACGCTGACGGTGACGCTGCGTTCACGGGGCGAGATGCCCCGCGCTGCGCGGGCCTCCTCTGTGTGGTCCTCACCGAGCCGCTCGAGGTCAGAGCCGCTCAGCCGGCGAGGGGACGGATGACTGCCCAGACCACACTGCTCGTACGTGGAGGACGAGGAGGGGCCTGTGGGCGTCTGGCCCCCGGGAGTGGCCAGGGGTGTGTGGTCAGCACTAGCAAATACTCAAGGAGCGGAGGAGGTGTGCTGACGCTTTCTGAATGTGGGTAGCGGGGCTGCGGTCCCAGGGCCCCGGGGGAGCTGGGCCAGGAAGTTGTGAGCAGAGGCTCTCACCCGCCCTCAGGCAGAGCTGCCTTAGAGCGTCTCTGCCCAGCACAGCCTGGAACCTGCCCCTGCATCGCTGGCGCAGCCTGTGGCCCCCGGCAAAGTCTTCGTCAGCATCTGGGTTATTGTTTTTGTTCATACCCTGGGTGCGGCTGGACCCGAGAGAGAGCAGTGAACAATGGGTGGGACGGCCACAGCACTCCCGGGTCCGCAGGGGAGAGATGGGGTCAGGATGAAAAGCGGCCGAGTGTTCGTTAAATACAGCCAACACAGCGGCCGCCCCGAGCCCCTCAGCTTCAGGGCCTCAGGGGGCCTCAGCACAGACCCTGGAGGGCTCAGGCCTCCAGTATCGGGCTGACCGTCAGGGCCTCAGAGGTGGAGTCTGAGTGGGAGAAACAGCCTCGTCAGTCAGACGGCCTGACAGGGGGTCTCCAGGCCTTCTCTGACCCTCGCCAGCCCCCAGGCGCCTGCCCGAGGGACCCCACGTTCCTGCTCAGGCCCGCTCCTCAGACAGAGCTTAGAGCTCCGGGCCGCTGGCCTTGGCACTCAATGGCCCTCAGCCCTCCCCGGGCTGTGGGCCGAATGTGACAGATGCACCCTGCTGAGCCTTTTGCCTTTGTGTTTCCTGCTGAATCATGCCCAGGGTTTCCCCTCTTAACCATCCTGGCTGGCGGATGACTTCTCTGGGGAGCAAACAGGGTGTGTGACAAGCTGTGCAGTCAGATGCGAGCGCCAGTCTGGAGACAGCCTCGTGGACGTGGGGCCTGGCTGGTGACATCAGGCTCAGACGGCGACAGGTGGCGCACTCCCACAACGGGTCCTCAGGAGGTCATTGCAGGTGCCCCAGCCACGGCCAGCCCCGCCGCAGACAGCAGACTGAACTCACATCAACTGTCACTTTAGTGGTCTTCCCCAGCAGACTGTTTTCTTTAGAATATTTTATCCTTGGCCCAAATGTACCAAAGATGTCTATTTTCAATGGAAAACATGCTTTGTTGGGCTGACATTCTCTGGGCATTTGGACCTGCTCCTGCCCTGAGCCAGGGGAGGGGGCCCTGGCAGAGGGCAGATGTGAGCCTGAAGGTCTGTCCTTGAACCGCAGCCCGGCTCCTCCCGGAAAGGAGCCAACAGCTCCCGACCTCTCTGCGGCTCCACCTGTCACTTCCTCATGCCCAGAATGCTCGCTGCCATCAACAGTCCCCAGTGGAAGCATCTCCACACTCTTTCAGATAGCATCCTGGACAATCCTGACCTTTGGAAAGGTTGCTCCCTCCTGGGTCACGTCTGCTTCTGTTCCAAGCACTGTTCTGATTCCAGACCCTGGTGACTTTCAGCCGTCCAGCTGGATTGTTGCTTTTGGAGGATATATCTTCCAGGCTCATCTCCTGTTTTTCCACCACAGATACATTCAAGTGAAGCCACGTCCTTGGCCTCCGTGCTGGACCATGCCGGCCGGGGATGCCCTGAGCCCAGGCCACCACCGGGAGGAGTGCTCGCCTGAACAAGGCCGGGGTCCAGGGGATTCGCTCTCAAAGGCCACCCACCCACTGGGGATCTGTGAGGAAAGAGCCCCCAGAATTAGCATGAGGGGTCCCACACACACCCCAGGATGACCCCTGTTAAGATGTGAGTCCAGCCCCGGTTCCCACGTTCCTCAGAGACATATAAGAC
>ML663576.1:81014-105227 GCA_007570785.1 Antilocapra americana
GAGTGTGCCTGACTGGCCCTGTGTGTGTGCTTGACTGGCCTGAGTGTACCTGACTGGCCCTGAGTGTGCCTGACTGGCACTGTGTGTGTGCCTGACTGGCCCTGAGTGTGCCTGAGTGGCCCTGAGTGTGTGCCTGACTGGCCTGAGTGTGCCTGTCTGGCCCTGAGTGTGCCTGACTGGCCCTGTGTATGCCTGACTGGCCCTGAGTGTGTGCCTGATTGGCCCTGAGTGTGCCTGACTGGCCCTGAGTGTGCCTGACTGGCCCTGTGTGTGTGCCTGACTGGCACCGAGTGTGCCTAACTGGCCCTGAGTGTGCCTAACTGGCCCTGTGTGTGTGCCTGACTGGCCTGAGTGTGCCTGACTGGTCCTGTGTGTGTGCCTGACTGGCCTGAGTGTGCCTGACTTGCCTGAGTGTGCCTGACTGGCCCTGTGTGTGTGCCTGACTGGCACCGAGTGTGCCTAACTGGCCCTGAGTGTGCCTGACTGGCCCTGTGTGTGTGCCTGACTGGCCTGAGTGTGCCTAACTGGCCCTGTGTGTGTGCCTGACTGGCCTGTGTGTGCCTGACTGGCCTGAGTGTGCCTGACTGGCCCTGAGTGTGCCTGACTGGCCCTCAGTTAAGCGCTCTCCCTTGCCTGCTCCGTGAGACAGTGCTATTATCATAACAGCCTTCCTGGAGGGGGCACGGAGCTCAGAGGGTGGTGTCAGCTCCAAGCTCCCTGCGGGCAGCGCTAGAACTGTCCCTGAGCCACACCTGCCTGGGTCCAGGCTTCCGGAGGTTGAACCCTGCGGCCAGGATGAGGGCGGACGCAGACGTGTTAGAGGTGGTTTGTTTAAGGTGCTGGTTTAAACCCTGTGACGTCGTGTGAACACTGCTCTGTGTGAGCTTCTGCGCCCGAACCTGCCCGTGGCCCCGAGGTGGACCCCAGGGCTCAAGGGGCAGGCACAGAGACAAGTCACGACCCAGAGACTTTGAGGAAGCGCTCTGAGGCTGAGACCCTGGGGCCTGTGGACAGAGTGAGCGGCGTGGCTCCTCAGCCTGTGTGGGGGCTCTGGGGATCTCTCCCTCAGAAGCCAAACCTGAAGGAGGGGTGGGGGTCAGGGATGCCAAGATGAATCGAATCAGGCGTCCATCTATGGATGTGATTAGTGCTGTAGACAACCCTGGAGAGGCTGTGAGATCCCAGCCCTGACCGTCCTGGAGACAAGCCAGGTGTGTTCCTGAGCTTCGGGGGCCTTGGGGTGTGCTCCGGGCTCCCAGCATCGGGGTGGCTGAGTTCGGTGCCCAGCACAGCCTCAGAGCCGCCTCCTTGACATGGGAACCAGCCTTTTGAGGTCTGCCGGCTGCTGTGCCTCGTTTCTGGAGAGAAAGCTCCCTCTCAGCCTTATGTTTGAGGGTGACACACGCCCGTCTCCTTTCCCACTTGAAGCACCACTGCCCCCCGCCCCCCAGTCAAGGTGAAGCTTTGGAGCAGCCTGGATCTCCAGGGCGGGCACTGAGACTTGGTGAGCCTTTGGCCCCTGGCCCCCAACATCATCCCCTGGCCTCTCAGCACCGCCTCCAGAAGCGGTACCCTGGGCCCCCAGCACCATCCCCCGGCCCCCAGCATTGCCTCCCCTGCCCCCAGCCTCACCCCCGGCCCCCAGCTTGGGGGTGGGTGGCTGCATAGCACCCCCTGGCCCCAGGGAGAGCTGTGCCGTCCTGGGGGGACTTTGGGGAGCTGCATGGTGACACCCCCACCCCCTGATTCTCTCTCTTTACAACATGGAAGCGTGTTTAGTTTCCTGGAGGTTCCCCGTCCTGCTCTCAGTGCCTCAGCGGAGCCTCACACAGCAGGGAGGTGCCTCTTGCTGGATTCAGCCTGACCAGGGTGCAGCATAATTACAGTTTTCTCGTCTGCACTGGATCCCACTAAGGAGGAGGTGTGTTCACAGACGGTCGCCTCCAGGAAATTAGTTTTTAAGCCTTTAAGCCTGTAAACATCACTTTCCCTCTAACTGCCTGTGATCCCAGGACGTCTTTAATTATAGCATGAAGAAACAGCCAACACTCTCACACCATTCTTTTCTCTTAACAAGATCAAACTTAATTTTTTCAAGCTAAGCCAGAAGAGCAGATTAGCACCTGAATTGTGGGCAGGGACAAGCGCAGTGGTGCAGGCCTGGAGGTGCCATCCGCCCTGTCCCAGGGCCCCGCGGTGGGAGTGCCGTCTCCTGACACTTCTTGTCCCCAGAGAAGGGAGCCTGGATGGCAGGCTGACAGCGCACGCAGCTCCCTGAGGATGTGGATGTTATTTTAAAAAGTTAGGTCTCCTACACATTCGATTACTCAAAGCTCAATTTATTGTCATGGGAAAATGTTATTAAACAATAAATCACAGATGATCAAACCCAGGGTTCGATCGCTGGGATGGGAAGATCCCCTGGAGAAGGGAATGGCTACCCACTCCAGGATTCTGGCCTGGGGAATTCCATGGACTGTATAGTCCATGGGGTCGCAAAGAGTCAGACGCGACTAAGTGACTTTCACATGGAGACAGGGTCGGTGGGCAGGGAACAGAGATGATCCCAGATTACAGACATCCTGGGATCACATCCAGTGCTCAGGCTTCATCTGGTCAGAGGAGGGGAGCCTCTGGAGGTTCACGGTGAGGACTGGGCTTGGGGAAAGTGCTGGGCAGGAGGTGGCCGAGGCAGCCTGGGTCAGGGGGCGGCCAGGAGGGACCGAGATGGCCCCGGGGATGGTGGGGCACTGGCGGCCTCACAGGGGCGCAGCTGGTCTCCTTCCGTGGGGGAGAACTAAGGGCACCCCCCAGCAGAGCTGATTCAGAGGTCATGGGTCAAGACCACCCCTCTGGAAGGGGAGGTGCTGGGACGGCCCTTGGGTGCAGGCATCCAGATGAGACAGGAGCAGGGAGTCGGTGAGACACATTGCAGCCTGAATTCCTGCTGGGTTCCCGGTGCCCACCCCCACTGCCATCAGGCCTACCCGAGCCCCTTGCTAATTGTCCGCGTGACTGTCTGTGGAATCCGCCAGACTGGGACCCCTGCACAGGTTCACGCGGCCTCTCCCGCGCTCCCATTCCTGGGGGTCTGCCCCTGCCGGGCCTGACCCCAGGGATGCCTTCCGCCTCAGCTCCTGCCCAGTCAGGTCTCCTGCAGACGCTCATGGTTCCCTGTCCTTCCCTTTGCTGTCACGCGTCACCGAGAGCCGTCTGCTCAGTCAGTTACTGAATCAACAGCTGAGGGTAGTGGTTTTCACCCCCGTGCTTGCCACAGAACGTGAGCCCGCAGGGCAGAGCTGCGTCCAGCCGCCAGGCCAGCACTGCTGAGACCTCAGACACGAGACTTGTGCCAAGAGCCTTCTGTATTCTGAGCCGCCTGCGTCCCAGGACCATGTCCCCGCCTCCATGGGGACTCCGTTACCACCTTGCAGAGAAGGGAGCCCAGGTCAGAAGTGCAGGAGTGTCAGCCCAGACGCGAATCCGTCCACATAATCCGTGATTGTGTTCACTGTTTCTCTTGTTCTGTCAGGAAGGATACAAAAGCTCGGGGATGTGATGGAAACCCTGTCAAAAAAGGCACCATCGCTAATGCTTTTGTCTAAAAAAATGTGGCTTTGGGCATCTTTTCAGGCACCTCTTGGACATTCGTGTGTCTTTTTTGGAAAAACGTCTCTTTAGGTCTTCTGCCCATTTGTTTGATGTGGTTGTTTGTTTTTCTTTTTTTGTGTTGAGCTTCATGAGCTGTTTGTATCTTCTGGAGATTAATCCCTTGTCAGATGCTTAATTTGCAAATATTTTCTCCCATTCTGAGGGCTGTCTTTTCTCTGTGTACACATAGCTAATTCACTTCGTTGTACAACATCGTAAAGAGCTACACCCCGATTTTAAAAAGTGTGATCTATTTTCTTAAACTCTTCAACCCCAGTTTGACATGGATGCCATTCTTGACGTTCCTACATGGCACCCGCCTTCCGGGGACTCACGGGTGAACAACCACCCCCCATTTACTTAACATACATCTGCGGATCCCGCTTTTCAAAGCTTTTCTTTCCACCTTGACAGGACACGTTACATGTAGACTTTCACCTCAAAGGCTCATTCTGCCCAGGAGACCCAGAGGGCTTTGGCTTCCTCGGGAGTTGGGACAGGTGAGGTCCTTGGGTGCCAAGGAAAACAGCCCGAGTTTACCCAGCATGAAGAGTCAAAACCTGGCTGTCACTCCTTCAGAAGTTGTCCCAAATCAAAGAGACTGGAGCCAAGAAATCAATTTACGGTTCTGCAATGCACGTTCTTAGGTTGTTAGGAAAAGAAGCCCATTGTATCATAACACAAAGAACAATAGGGCACACGCCTGTCCCGCAGAAAACTTCCCAAGCAGGCAGGGCTGTCTGCGTCCTCCGATCAGCTCCGGCCCACGGCCGAGTCAGTGGGGCCTGTCCCCTCCCGGCCGGTCGCGGTCCACGTGCCCGTGGTCCCCATCTTCACTTCGAGGGCAACTGCCTGCTTGGGGAGGGGTGTCCCTGTAACCCAGACACAAACAGGCTCGGCAATCACTATGAATTTCCTCCTGGTTCGGTACCCGGAGTAAGCGTGACTTTCTTGTACCGCCTGCGTAAACCCTTGCCCTGACGAGCAGCTGCCTTTTAAGCGGCAGCTTCAAGCAGGCAGCGCTGCTTCCGGGCACACACTGCCGATTCTCCTCACGGAGCTTCTGGGCTCGACAAAACGGCGCTTGTTAAGACACGAGCAAGCGTCCATACCAGCTCAGCAGGAGAAATCTGCTCGATTCTCGGTGCCAATTCAGCTTCACCCCAGGCCGCTGGCATGGTGAGTGGCTGGAACCACACGCGCAGAGAAAGTTGGTTCCTGTCCTTTCCCAGGAAAGCAGCTCACTCACAGCATGAGGTGGGGGCCCAGGTTTCTAGCATCCTCACCATGGTCTCTGAGGAAGGCGCACACGGGCCCAGAAATGGCAGCTTTTATGAACAGCATCTGGGGGACATGTTTGTTTTCCAAATGCCTGTTTTGTCTCCCTCACCCCCCCCCACTCCAAGTCTATATTGGTTTCAAGTGTCAGAATTGTTGAGAAAACAAGTGAGCTTATATAACTGAATATTCTAGAAACTGTCTTCTGTAGAGAGGGGTTAAGTCGCATTTTCTCCCTTGACCTGAGGGTCAGGCCAAGAATTTTTCATCTTTGGAAGAAAAGTCAACTTCACAGGCATGTTAATTTGGCTAAAATTCAGAAAAGGAGGACTTTTGAAATGCTGAGAACAAATCAGAACTTTAGACCCTGTGGTTGATAATGTTCCAACTTACTCTGAATTTACCATCAGTCTTGAGTAGCTTGGTGTGCCAATGAGCGCGATCTCTATACGGGAACCATGCTGGACTTCTACAGCAGAGAATCATTTATTATTTGGGGGCTGGATCATAGAAAGAGTGCCATTTCTGTGAAGTCTTTGGGCTGAATTAGACTTTAAACCCTGAACCACAAAGATGAAGCTATATTAGGAACACTGGAAGGATTTGAGTGGCATTAAAACGAAATTGGACTGCTTTTCTCCCAGAGCTAATAGCGGATTTCAGCCCCGAAAGGGTCTTATCTATGACGCCATTCCTTCTGCAGCACATGGCGGCGATCTGTACACCGCGCCTGCTCCGTGGGGCTCATGAACTGCTACGTTCGCACCTACGGTTTTAGTCTTGTCTATGAATGCTTAAAATTCATCGTAGACCCTGCATGTACATAGCACTACTTGGTTCAATAATTTCCTGTTCACTGGAAACCCAAAGAAATAGGGGGAAAGTAAGCCAGAAAACGCGTTTGAAATTTTGACACCTACCCTTTGGTTTTCGGGTTAAAAGATCCGCTGTGTCAGGAGACACTTGACCCCTCGCCTGCTCCCAGATGCCCAGGCCCACTCACGGGAGGTGGGCAGGGCCTGGAGACTCCCCCGAGGACCCGGCGCCCAGACCGTGGGCCCCCCTGAGAGTGAAGGGCAGCGCACGGGGCGCGGGGCCAGCAGGTCGCAGCCAGTCTCAAGGGAGCACTTAGCTGTGGGCTGGCCGACTTCTAAGTAGCTTTGTTCGTTCCTTAAGGAAAAAAAAAAAGAAAGAAAGGTAATGATTCTTTCTATCCCAAATCCTAGACCATGCAAGGTTCACTTATAAGCAAAAGCTATTTGAAGTTCCGCCTGTAAATTGTTACTTAGAGATCCATGACCTATGTCCTGCACATAAATTTCTGTTTGCTTTGTTGATTTATTTCCCAAACCTCACATTTTTTCAAAGTTTACCTTTTTAACAAAAGATGCTCAAGGAACTGCAGCTGTGATATTCACTTACATAGCAGTGGGAGTGCTAAGTGCATGCCGACACGACAGAGGGCAGATCCCCAGCTGGCAGGCGGCGGGCGTGGCATCGCTCAGCTCCCACCGTCTGGAGCCCCTGAGCGCGCGCGCAGGCTGAGCCCAACGTGCGTGCTCAGATGCAGGGTGCCCTGCCCCGCCAGCCACCAGCAGTGATCTTGTTCCCAGCGGTTATGATAATAACCATCCCAGCTCATCCTCGGTTTGTCAAAAGTGCTGAGACTTCTCTTTGAAATCTAAGTAGAGTGGGCGGGCAGTAATCTGCTGCTGATGTGGGTCACTGATAGATACGGGCTCAGAATCGATCCCCCGATCTTGCCAAGAAGGCTGCCACCAGGGAGGCGCTTAACCCCAGGGCCAGGGGCATAAGGCTTGGCCTTCCTCTGAGAGCCAGGATGGAGGACGAAAACCAGCGCCGAGCTCGTCAGGAACCCAGCACACAACGGATGCAGCGCGGGAAAGCCCTTCACTCAGCAGGTGAGACCCCACGTGCTCCCGGGGCCAGGGAGGGCAGGACCCAGAGAATGGGCATTTGGGCCTGAGTCCTTACCTGTGGTCAAGGTGCTCACCTAGCAAAAGTTATTCTTGTTCCACTCATTTCTGCCGCCTTAATAATTGAAGAAATAGAAAAGTGACACTTAAAAAATAAAAATACAGCTTTTTTAAAGAAAACTGACACCGCTTGGTATATGTAAGTGGAGCTTGGCATCTCAGACCAGCACCTTGTCCCACAGACAGACAGCTTTCCCAGGAAATCTTCCGAACTCAGTAGGCCATTTGGCCTCTTGGGTGACATTTTCTTCCCCACGAGTGAATTTTAAAATCTTAACGTCTATCAGCAGACCTAAGTATACGGGCCGCCTGACTCTACACACTCCCATCCCAGGATGTGCCCCGGGACCCCTTATCCCCAACAGCTGCTCAGGGCTCCTGACTCCATTGTGGTAAATCCCCACCTGCATAGACGCAGCGCGGTGTCTAGCCCAGCTCACAGCAGAGGCCACCAGCCCCGCAGACACAGGGCAGGGGAGGGAGACTTGAGGTCTCCAGGGGAGAGAGCGACTCCTGGGGGTAAGTGTCTCTACAGTGAAAGGACACAGGCTTTGGGGGGCCCGGCTGTGGGCAGGGGCTCCGAGCCCCTGTCTTGTCCTTGGCCCCTCGCAGGCTGCACCTGCGCTCCCAAGGCCCACGCGTGACCACAGAGGCCCACAGGGCTGCTGGGGAGATGCTGGCTTCCGGGGCTGCCACATAGTGTCCCCAGGATTCCGTGAGCCCGGAGTGGGCGTTCGAGGTCCTGGGCTCTCTCAGCTTCCCAGGCTCTCGGCCCCTTTGGCTCTGCGTGCCCTGCCTGTAGGAAAACCGACGCTCAGCGGCCACTGGCGGCCGCGGCCAGCGCCCAGTGTGTGCCAAGCGCGTCGTCCGTGAACCGTTTCTCCCGCCTCTCAAACGCGAAGTGCACTTTAAATAGAAGAGCCGAGGGTAGCAAGCGGATCGGACCCACAGACTGCTAACGAAGCACAGCTCCCCCCTCTGCGTGTTACAACCACTGCCTGTGTCAGAACCCTGCCAGTCTGGGCTTGGTTTTGATGACTGCAAACCCCCGAGTGTGGCCTTCAACCTCAGGGACAGCTGCTCTGTCCTGGGCGCCTGAAGCCACTGAGGCGATGGCCTGGCCTCTGGGCCGCAGCTTTCTGAATGAAGTTGCCCCTGCGTGGCTGGCGTTTGTGCCCAGCCCTGTGGCTCTGGGTGTCCCAAGCTCACTGGGCCCTGGAGACGGCTGTCTGAGCCAGTGGGGCAGGCCTGCCTCTGCTCCAAGCTGGACTGGCTGTTTCATGTGGTAAAAACCACTTTCTGCTCATGA
This sequence comes from Antilocapra americana, assembly GCA_007570785.1. Lineage (NCBI taxonomy): Eukaryota > Metazoa > Chordata > Mammalia > Artiodactyla > Antilocapridae > Antilocapra > Antilocapra americana. The sequence continues at coordinate 89,250 of ML663576.1, forward strand.
GCTGCGGTTTCCACTTCAGAAAGGACCACACTGCCAGACCCAGCTCCATAGAGCACCCCACCCCGTAGACAGGCAACTGGCTCTGGACAGGCCAGTCGCCGGCGGCAAGAAAGGGCCTGTGACCCCCCCGCCTCCTGGGTGCGGGGTGGAGGGGTGAACAGGATGGGCTTTCCCCCCGGGAAGCCACCCCAGACGCATCAGCAGGCCGGCACTGTTCTCCGGGCCCCGGGTGGTTCTGATGGAGCCGGAGACCTGCACCGGGAGCCCACGGGGCCAGAGACCAGGCTCTGAGATGGACGCTGCCCTCTCTGGGCTTGGCCAGGTGGTAAAGGAGCAAGAGGGTCTATTCTGGGTGGCTGGAGGGCCCTGTGCAAAGCGATGTAGCAGGTCGATCTTTCCTCCCAGAAATAGAGCCTATTTCTTTAAGAACAAGTGATTCCTCCAAAATCTGAAATACGGCAGTAAGGAACAAGAGCTTTTGCCCAGAACCACCTCGGCAGAGACAGAAAGAGGATTGCAGGAAAGAGGCTGTGAGCATTTGTGGTGGGAACGGGCCATCCGCAAACATGCAAAGGAGGTGATGCAGACCTTGAGTCAGGGAGGAGGAGGGAGACTCAAGGGGAGGAGGTGATGCAGACCCTGAGTGAGGAGGGAGACTCAAAGGGAGGAGATGATGCAGACCCTGAGTGAGGAGGGAGGAGGGAGACTCAAGGGGAGGAGGTGATGCAGACCCTGAGTGAGGAGGGAGACTCACAGGGAGGAGATGATGCAGACCCTGAGTGAGGAGGGAGGAGGGAGACTCAAGGGGAGGAGCTGATACAGACCCTGGGTGAGCGGGGAGGCGGGGGCCTCAATGGGGTCTGGGGCAGATGCCCCCTCCCAGCCGAGGGGTGCAGGGGCCTGGCTCTCAGCAGCAGGGAGCGGGCTTTCTCTCGGAGGTGAAGCCTTTGAAAGTCCAGCAGCAGCTCCAGCCTGAGTTCAGGTTAAATATCTACCCAGGAGCCTTCTTGGCATCCGACCTTGGGGGTGGGGAGGAGAGCGTGGCATCCTGCAGGGTTTATCCATTATTAGCGGTCCTGCTGTCGGAGCAGGGCTCTGAGCTTCTCACTGGGTGGAGGGTAAAGTGGGCAGGGTCACAGCGGGGCGGGTGGTCAGCTGGAAGTGAAGGGCTTCCCCTCTTTTCGCCTCTCTCATCTTGCTCTTTTCCCGCGTTTATGTTTGTTTCTGGTGAGTCTGTTGTCTCAGGGACTCTTTCAGCTTTCGGTGGTGTCCTTATGAGGGGCTGGTCTGGGGAAGCCACAGCAGAGGTGCCCACCGGGGATCCCCGGACAGGACATCACCTCCTCCAAACTCCCCGGAAGTGTCTGGGAGCTGCCCTCAGGGGCAGGTAGTCCAGCAGCTGGTCAGCCGTGACCCGGGGGAAGGAAGGCCGCTACCCACCCTGAGCATGGTGCACTTTAAACAGAAGAACCGTGGGAAGCAGAGCAGAGTCTTCCCGCAGGAACGGCTCTAGGAGGCCCTTGCTGGCCCCACGGCCTCAGTACCTGGCCCTCATCCTCAGCGGTCCCAGACCAAGGTCACTGCGGCAGCCTCTCCTAGGACGCCACTAGCTCCCGGCACCCGGGCAGGTCTGCAGCGGGGAGACCAGGATGGGTCTGGGAGGACGATCCCTGGCGGGAGGCCAGCCTGCCAGGAGGGGGGCCGCAGGGTGGAAGTCAGCCAGGACAGTGAGGGTGGCATCTCCGCCGACAGATGAGGGGAGTGCACCCGAGATGTTTTTAAAGCACGTCTGTGAAATTTTACCGTAAGGCCACCATTCTTGAGTGAAAATATTTTGGATGAGCTTGTTGAATAAACGTGGAACCAGGGAAACTTAAAGCTGGGCTTCAGGTCACCTGGCTGTTGTGGGGTCGGGGTACACACGTCTGAAGAGGGTCCTGGAGCAGCACCCTCCCCACCCCGGGCAGCGGACAGCGAGCAGGGCAAGGTGGGGGAGGTGTTCCCGTGATGGGGGCACGAATCCCAGTTGGCTCCTTGGTTACCAGGGAAACCGGCAGAGGGCCAGCCCTGCCCCTGCGGTAACCCATGGTGGGGACAGAATCCTAGCTGGGCCTGGGGCAGGCCGTGGGCACAGATGGTTGAGAGGGGAGGTGGTCAGGTGAGGAGGACGTGGCGAGGCGGGCCTGGGGGGCAGGGGTCACCAGAGAGGAGAAGAGCAGCCCTCTCAAGGGGCTGACCATGCACCTCCCCTAAAGCCTCTGCCATTTCTCCAGAACCATCTCAGAAATATGCAGCCCCCTGTGGAGGCTACTCAGGCTTCAGCCAAGCGTCCCCAGTGACAGACCGTTTATACACTGAGGCTCCACAGACGGTCCCCTGGCGGAACCCCCTCACCAGCCCTCACTGGGCACCAGCTCTCACTGCGCACCAGCTGCAGGACCAGCGCCTTGTGTCGGGGAGCGGGAGGACTCACGGAACCAGCCCCGCAGAGCCCCTGCCTCAGGTGCTGCTCTGGGGCCTCTCCCAGGCCTCCTTCCACTGCACCAGGGACAGACCCCAGCCTGGGCTCCCGCACCCAGGAACTGGGAATCCCGGCCCCAATCCGCCTCCTCACCAGACCGCCCAGGCCACCCCGCTGCTGGGCAGGCACCCCAAGTTCAAGGCTGCCAAGGGAGGAGGGCTTAAGTGCTAGAGGTGAGGATGGGGATCTCCCCCCAGGCGCATTCAGGACCCCAGCGCCGGGAGATGGACACACACGCAGAACACAGAAAGGCGGACGGAGCGTCAAACAAACCACACCCCTGTGGCCAGCGGCCTGCACAGTGGGCGCCCGAGCAGTCACTTCCTGATCGGTGACCCGCTTCCTGCTCAGAACCCGGCTGGGACACCCAAACAGGCACCTCCCCACCGCGCGGCCGGCTTCTAGTGACCCTGCCCCTCAGCGACCCCTTCCCCTCCAGGGCGCCCGCCTCCCCGTCTGCCCGGCTTAGAAGATCAGTAGCAGGCCCTGTGCCAGCAGCGCTGAAACGCCCCTTTCTGGGCGAGCGGTGAAATGGAGCAGGCCCCGGTGGAGCGGCTCCTATTGACATCTGCAGTCTGGGCCCGCAGGTGCGGCGGGGGAGGCTGCCACGTCCGACCTGCTCTCGCCCCACACCAGGCGGCAGGGACCGCCCCACCTGCTGGGCCCCCGGGGGCCACAGGTCTTCAGTGCAGGCCTGAAGGGGGGGTGCCCCTCACAGGTCCGTCCGGTCCCCACACCCTCAACAGGGGCTCTCTGATCGACCGAAGGGGCCACCCCCGTGCTGTCTCTTCGCCTGGGGCCTGACGCTTGAGGTTCCGGGGCCAGACCTGCTGCCTGGGGTCTGTTGTGGGGGCTCCAGACTTGCCGTCATTGTCTCGCGATTAGTGGCTGAGGAACCCTGTGCCTCCCTTCAAAACTATTGATTTCCAAACAGGTTCTTTGATAAGAGGCAGCTTTGCCTGAGGCTTGGTGGTGATTTTAGAGGGATGTTTACTGACTGCTTGGAGAAGGATTTTAAATGACCACCCTCCTGAGGCAAACTGCGGGTCAAGAAAAGAGGGCACAGACGTTGCCTTGTAGAATGGAGCTGGCTCATTTCCACTCCGGACCCAAACCTACCAGTCTGGTCATTTATGGGATGAGCGCGGATGTCCGGACATTACTCACTCTTCTGCTAGTGCAGCGGGCCCGTAGACACCACCTGGGCGTCTGCACAGGCAGGTATGTGCAGCACGGGGCAGGCTGGCTCAGGAGAGGTGGCTCTGCCCACCAGACTTTGCATTCTCCGGAATGGGATCCTGAGGATGGGAGCAGGGTCCCTACCCTCCGGGTCCCCTAGCGGGGGTCTCCCTTCACAGGAAGTATCCTCTCACAGACTCAGCTTTCCTTCCTGGAGGTATGTGCGCCGTGCTCCCCAGAGACCTGGCTCCGCTGTGTGTTGGGCCGGTGCAGCACCATGCGCTTGGCAGGTGGAAACCAGTGTAGGAAGTGAATAGCCTCCAGGTGCAAAGATGGATCTGTATACAGGTATATTTTTGTGCCCCAAAAAGGAATCCCAAAAGAGCCAGTCTCACGTTATCCAGAGGAGGGTTAGGGAGCTGGCTCCCATGATCACCGCAGGGTGTTGGTACAGAGACAGTGACATGAAGCCAGCGCTTCTAACCCGAGTCCTCCTCGTGACACTCACCCTCGGGGGAGAAGTGTGACTCCAGGAGGAGAAAGCCTCTGCATTCCCCATCCCACAAAGACACTCCCCAAGAGGGGCACCAGCCTGGGGCATCAGGCGGGACCCTGGGGCGCAAGACCTGCCATCCCCCCTGAAATTCTGTGTTGCCCGCTGTGTAGCTAGGACCAGGAAGAGGACTGTGCAGGGCAGAGGTGAGGGGCCCGTGGTTTCACTGTCCTGGAGGCTGAGGCAAAATGGAGTTGGCTGCCTTGAAACCTCATTTCATGGAGTTTAGCTTCATTCAACAAACACTCCTGAGTTCCCTCTGGCCCCCAGCTGGGGGAGGCAGACAGTCAACAGCCGGCTGGCAGGGTGATAAGACCACAAACTCAGATGAGATCAAGAGAGTCCCCTTTGAACTTTTGACTCCGTTTTAGAGGCAAATGCACGTCGAGAAGCAAATACCTCTAGGATTTATGGGCAGAACATGTGACGCAGCGGTCCTTGGGGAGTTTCACATTCAGAGAGGAAGGGGCGGTGAAGGGTCCATCTGCCTGCCTGGGGCAGAGGGGCGACGAGGATGGAAGGCAAGCGGGCTCTCCCCATCCATGCCCTGAATCCCACTGGCTCAGAGGCAGAACCCCCCTGCTTCAGGCATGGCAGCCTTCACCCCACCTGGATTTGGCTTCATGGGGTCAGCCTCCTGCTGACCTCTGAACTCTGGCCCCAGCTCCTGCCAGGACACAGGATTCCACCCAGGAGGTCCTGAACTGAGCAGCTGGAAAAGTAATCCTTCTAGAGAACACACCCACAGGAGCAGAGCCCACGCTTAGGAAGAGAAGCCTGCCGCTCTCAGTCTCCAGGATCCGGGACCGCACTGAGCCGTCACAGAGGACTGTGACTGCTGCCAGTAAATACCTCTGAACACCGGGCCTCAGACTGGCAGTGTCGTTTGAGAAGTTTGCCAAAAAGACTTTACTTTTTCTGGCATTTTTCTTCTCCTCTTATTCCCTTAAAACTGGTTGTTGTGTTGTTCAGTCACTCAGTCGTGTCTGACTCTTTGCGACCCCCAGAACTGCAGCACGCCAGGCCTCCCTGTCCACCACCAACTCCTGGAGCCTGCTCAGACTCATGTCCATCGAGGCGGTGATGCCATCCAACCGTCTCATCCTCTGTTGCCCCCTTCTCCTCCTGCTCTCAATCTTTGTTACAGATTATTCCCAGTATACCAATAGCTATATTTTAACATTTTTGGATAAAAAGTCAAAATTCTATGGGAAGAAGTTCTTGATATATGATTATATTTAAATAAGCGAAAAGCTTGATATATTATCATATTTAAATAAGCGAAAAGCTTATTTAAAGCAGTTTCATCATCCAATACTTCATCTGTAGATATATAGACGCTTTACTATTTGAGAATTAGCTACACAGAAATGTCTGCTGTGTGCTGTCTCTGGACTGTAGACTATAAACTGCCCCCACTCCCCTTTCCTCTCCTTGTCTTCATTTAACTGGACTTTCTAAACTTTCCACGATGGTTTCAATTATTTTGTAATAAAGATATTAAAGCAAAAACTGTTTACTCTAAGTTGAAAGAAAGTAAATGAAAATTGAAAAATACATCAAAGTCTGCCTTTGAATAAGACACATTTTTTAAAATCATGTACTTCTGTCGTTATTTCTATTGATCATCTACACATTTTATAGTTATAACTATTTAATTTTTCAATCCCAAACCAAATTTGCCCGAGACAAAACTCCAAGTCACCCTAATCCCTTTGGAGCAAAGCATGAGCTGAGTTCCATGAACTGTCTTTTCGCTCATGGTCGACAAAATTGAGAGAGGAAGTTAAAATGGACAGCAAGTGTCCAGTTTCGCGGCCTCTCTTCGGTCACTTTTTTGCAGACGGCCCTCAGTACGACTGGAAGTGCTGCGGAGGGTGCCCTCCTGTGGCGCAAGGAGGCGCCCCCCAAACGGGCAGTGCGCGTGAGCCGTGGGGCACCCTGTTGAAAGGCAGGGCGGGGCGGCTGCCGGGGCTGCCTGCTGGCGGACCGTATGACCTGAAGACGGGTTGGCGTCTTAACATGAGTGCTGCCTCCCTGAGGAGCTGGGGCTTCCTTCTCTTAGTGAGAAGCCTGAAATTACAAAAAGGAAGCAAATGGCACCTGCACCGCCATTTCCTGACTCAGTCCTTTAGAGGCTGTCCCAGGTAGTGATTGTTACAATTCTGAGGTTTGAAATGTGAAAGAACTGGGTTTGCACGGAAGCTCGACACTCACCTGCGGAGAGACCTGGGCAGCCGTCAAGCTCCCTGAGTCTGGCTTTGATGAGCGTTACTCTCGTGTAAGCCAGGTGTGCCATCCAGAGCCGGGCACCCGGATCAGCGTCTCCAGGCACGCGGCTGCACTCTTGACCTGGGATGGCGCGTGACGCCGCAGGCTACGGGAGCGCCCCGGAAACAGAGAGGTGGGCCCCCCTTGCCCCCTCGCTCGTACCCCAGCGACACCCGAGTCAGTCTTAGGGGCTGCGGGGCCGAGTGTGGCCTGTGCAGGAGTGGGTGATGCTGAAGGTGATGAGACCTACAGCTGCTTTTCTGCCGGGAACCGTGCCTATGGCTACAGACCCAGCAGCCTGGGCTAAACCCACTGTCTGCAGTTCCATATAATCATTTCCTTACAGGATACTTGCTCCCAGCCTGCTCTTAAAGCCCTGACATGCTATTACTTATGGTTTTCTATTTTATGAGGAATGTGGAGCTCTCTGGGGGCTGAGGATGACCTCAGAGGGGCTGCTGGAAGGAAAGCTTGGCCTTTTCCCTTCTTGGAGCCAAGGAGCATCAAATGGGCCGAGCTGACGTAGCTGAGGGCTTCTCAGTGGTGCAGTGGTGAGGAATCCAGCTGCCAGTGCAGGAGGTGCCAGAGGTTCGGGTTCAGTCCTGGACTGGGATGACCCCTCGAGGAGGAACTGGCACCCCACCGCAGTGCACTTGTCTGGAGAACCCCAGGGACAGAGGAGTCTGGCGGGCTGCAGCCCTTGGGGCTGCCAAGAGTCGGACACGCCAGTCTTGGGGATCACCCTTCACTGATGATGCAGCTCAGTCACAGAGCACCTCCGGAAAGGAAGGGGGGGGTGGGCGAAGGATGAATAAGCCGCGGCCTTTGGAAAAGCTACTTGCTCTCAAGACACAAAGCAGTTTCAAGCAAGAGATTAGCTTATTATAATATGAAAAGGAAAGGCTGGATCTAAATAAACTATCCTACCATTGCCAGTCTTTTCTGGAGCTCCAAAACATCTCAACTTAAAAATAATCTGACTTTCCTTTTAAACCCTCCTTTTCTGCGTTCTTCAAAGCACCACACTCTGGAGAAGACATTGCGTTCCCCCTGCACTAGGCCGGGGCTGAGGGTAGATTTAAGACAGGGCTTGAGTGGCTGTCTGGGCTTTGTTCAGGCCGGGTACAATGCCCCACTGAACAAACTGAGATGAAAAAGGCTAATTGGTCCCCAAATGGAGGCATGTGGATCTCGACTTTTAAAATATTTATTTAACACAAACACTGGCTGGGCCATGAAAAGCCTGCCCTGACTCCTCCCGACCCTCCGTGACCCCTTCCCAGGGGCACGGTGCTCTCTCCCTTGGGGACAATTAAAGCTGAAAGGGCTTTTTAATTCATTCTCCAGCAGTCCCTAAGTGCTCGCAGATGTTTTAAAAATTAACCAGGACCCTGGCCAGCAGCATACGGCTGCCAAGCCCCTCTGTCTCCGGGGTCCTCGCACAATCAGAGCGGCTGGAATCACCGCATCAGGGAAAGCCCGCCTTCCAAGCCCCCTTCTGAGACTCACTAACAAACACCTCCCAGCCCTTCGTGGCGTTTCCTCTGCATGGGCAAACACAAACTTACTGTTTTATCCTGAGGGACTTAGGAGAAACGAAGCACAAAGCATGGTCAGTGCAGTGAGAGGCCCACGTCGCTGGCTCACCGTGAATCATGCGCTGTGGTGTTTGGGAGCTCGGCCGCCTCTCCTTGGAGTCTGTCTGAGGCATGGTGCTGTCCTGAGGGATTATGGTAACTGAAAACCGAAATGATCCCCGCCATCGTGAAGACAAGGGCCCCGCGCCCAGCCTCTCAGTTTGCGCCTCCCATCCCAAGCTCGTCTTGTTCAGCATCAGGCCCTCAGCGCCCTCCCTTCTGCTTTCTCCCTTTAGGAGCAGTGCCCTCTCCTTACGGGCAGAACCTGCAGGTCTGAACCTGCTCACACGACCTGGGACCATGAGCGTGGATGCGCTGAGTCGCACTTTGAGAACTGTGGCATGGTTTAGAAACACATCTTTCTTCCGAATAACAAAATGAACCTTAAAACCCGTCTCCCCTCCTACGCTCATCACTTTAGCGACCTTTTGTCTCTCCCCTGCTCCTGTCGAAGGTCTCTCCGCAGATACGGTCACAGATCACCTGTAAATCCGCATCCGCCTCACCTTCATTGTCCAGGTGTCGGTGTGTTTTTGCAGGCTCCTGAGATTTGCAAATATCCCATTAAGTTGATGAACAATTTCCTTGACTATTTATCTAGTGTTGGATATTAAGTTATACTATAGAGAAGCCAAAATCACTTTGATAAGAAACGACAGTTCTTTAAAACTGCCCAAGTGAGAAAACAAGAATTTATTATTTTGAAAAATATGCTTATTTATTTGGCTGCCCTGGGTCTTAGGTGCCCTGCGGGATCTAGTGCTATCACCAGGGACTGAGCCTGGGCCCGCCGCACTGGAAACGCAGAGGCTTAGCCATTGCACCGCCAGGGAAGCCCCAAGAATTTTAAATAGAAAGCATACCCTTCAACAGTCTTGAGTTCAATCACCCAGACTCTCTGGGTCAGTGTGGTCACGGCTCTCCTGAAGCGCCCTCAGGGATGGGGACCTCTGGCATGTGAGGATCCCACCCTTCGCCCCTCTCTCCCACGCCCTGGTGTGTGGGAAGCTGGAGGACCACACACCCGTGGCCCAGAAAGCGCACGGACTCAAAGAGCCTGGAAGACAGCACTCAAGTAAAGAGGGCCCTGGTGTCGATGCCCCAGGTCTCCCCGTGGGGACCGGTCCTGGGTCCAGGAGGTGCAGCGCTGGGCCGTGTGAGAGGGCAGCAGCCGTGGGGCCCACCAGTGCGGGAGGGTGGCTGTGCAGCCAGCACCGACATTTGTCTCTGCTGCATGGAGAAAACCGCGCCGCAGCCAGACCTAGAGCCGGAGTGTGCTTGCCAGTCAGGACCTTCTGACTGCTCCGGACACGCGCCCCTCTGCAGGCAACCTCCGAAAGTGTAAATGCCTGTGAACAAGATGAATGTAAGTGAAAGCAGACCAAGCTGGCTGCAAGGCTGAGAGAGGCCTCCGGTGGGCTTGGAACGCCCCATCCCCAGGCCTCCTCGGAAAATGTAACTGCTTCTAGACCGAAAGCAGACCGAGCCGCTGTAAAGCCGAGAGAGGCCTCCTGGGGGCCAGGGGCCTGGTGCCTGCTGGGAGGGGGTGGTCCCTGATGCGGAGACGGTGCTGGGAATGCGGGATGGGATCTGTAAGCCCGGGTCGCCCTACAAAGGTACTATTCTAAAGGCCGAAACTGTCCTCCAAAACTGTCCTCTTCTCCCTTTCAGAAGCTGGAAAGCCCCTTTCCCTGCAAGTTCAGCCCTACTTGGCCATTCGGGAGAACTTTCACGGTCGTCTCAGCTTAAAAGCCATAGAAACCAGCTAGTTCATCTCTCTCCCGCCCGGGGGCAGCTGATAAGAGATCAAACCACAAAGAACCTGTGCACTTAAGCTGGAGGAGGCTCCTTCTCACAGAGCAGGCTAACTGCTCAGCTGCTGGAGGCGAGCCAGGTCTCAGATCGGGGATGCACGAGGCACAGGGCCTTCTGCTTTCTTTTTAGCACCAGAATTTCGTATTTTATTAGACATATTTTTTAAAAGGAAAGAGGTGTGTGAAACCCTCCCTCCACACGGGGCTTAACTGATCCTAATTCATCTTAAAGCCCTGTATGAGGTGTAAGTGGCATCACACGCCCAACGGGACGTGGCGATGAGAGCGTCTGTGCTGAGATTCCGTGAAAGCCGTGACACGTAGAGCAGCATCCGAGCAGTCTCCACTCCAGGCTGTCCTGTCACATCAGCAAGTCTGAGCAGGGGCTTAAGAGAAAGCAGCTCCTTCTGCTAAATCCCTTATTCATTAAACAGCAGTTTAGATGTTGCTGCAACCATGTCTCTTTTCTTTGGGGACTTGAGTGTAACTAATCAACAGGCTGCGTGTAATTTCCACGGCATATTCTACATTTGTTCCTATTTCCACGCAGACTCACGAACCTCCTCCCCTTGCTTTGCGTTAAGCTGCTGTCGGCCGGGTGGATGGGCTGGTGCTGGGGGCCTGTGAGGGCCTTGGGGTCCCCTCTCTGGTTTCTGGATAGGGAAGTCCCACTGCTGCTTCTCCTAGAGCTCCAGTCCGGGTGGCTTTTCATCATTTAAGTTGCTTTTCTTCTCCAGAAAAATACCAGCAGGAGCTTTCTTTTTGATGCCCTGAGTGGGGGCAGGGGACTGCGGGCAGGGGTCCCGACAGGCTGCTCCTCTATTCTGGCTGCGTCCCCAGGCCTCGGCCCTGGCTGGTGGGGTTTCTTGGGGTGGCCGCGTCTCCAGGCCTTGGCTGTGTCTGGTGGGGGAGTGGGTGCTGTGGGGTCCCGTCTCCCCTCCTCTGAGTGTCCTTCAGTACGGATGTGTTCCTAGGACTTTGCACTCCAGCTGTCTCTGTGAACCCAAAGGGAGAAGACACAGTTTTGGGGACCCGGGACGCCTCCCCTCCTGGGCCGCCTCCCCTCCTGGGCCGCTGGCTGTGTCGGCCGAGCCCCCTGGTCCCAAGCCCTCCCCACTGGGCAGGGCCCCGTCTTCCCCACCCAGACTCACCCCCGTCGGGCACCGCCAGGGCCATTTCACAGCAGTGGAAACTGAGGCAGAGAGACCAAGTCTTCTCCGGGGACACCGGGCTGCGGGTCTGGGAGGGGCTCCTGTGTGGCCGGCAGCTGCCCCATCCCCCAACCTGGGGGGAGACAGCGTCGTCCCTGCAGGCCGCTTTCTGCCCATGGTGTCCAGGCTCACCTCCGCTCGAAGAGGCCCTGCAGCTCCAGAGCGGCCCTCCCTTCTTGATGGAGGCCCAGGGCTGTGGCAGGCTGTAGGCTGCGGAGCCCCGCCCTGCCTGGCCCGGACGCCTGGATCAGGGATTCCAAGGGCTCCTGTGGGGCCTCCAAGGCCAAATGGCGTGCCCCGCTGACCCTGTCCTGGCCCCTCCCCCCCCACTCTAAACTCCTTTCTGCGGTGCCCAGGCCCCTCCTGTTCTCTGTGACTCTGATCAGACCTGAAAGGTGACCCCAGAGAGGGGCAACTGGACACTCTCCTCCATCTCCCAGAGCCGCTGGGGAGGGGAATGGATAAGGGGCAGTGACAGGACATGAGGGGCATCGCGGTCAAGGACACTGGCCGTCCTGTGTCCACGTGAAAGAGATTCAGAGACTTGTCAGAGCCCTCGTCTGTCACGATATCATGGAACCCCAATTTTGAAGGTTATGCCATTGGGGTTCGTCTATATCAGATGGACTACAAGAAAATAAATCTAGTGGTAACCTGAGTTTCTCAAGAAATTGGATTATTCACTCCAGGTTTTTCTCTTTTTGAGTATCAGAACTATCACCAGAGCTTTGTCTTGGGTGATGCCTTATAAAAGCTTAAAAAAGGACCGTTAGCTTTGCTTTAGGATGTGAGGAGGATCCAGGTTGGCACCCAAGACTTGTAGAGACGATGTTTACAGCACAGAAGGCATGGTATGAGCTGCCTGCTCAGCGCGCTGTGAGCAGGGAGCCTCCACTGGCGCATCTTTTCCTTGTCTTCTAGGGCTGCCTCTCTGTCCTGCAGAGGAACCACGCAGCGCCTGCCCACCTTTCATTGGCTCTGTCTTACAGATTCACGCTCCTAGGATTTCATATCTTCCGCTAAAATGGTTGCTGATTTTCTTTTGATAAAATATAAGTTCCTTTTCTTTCATCAGGCTCCACTACTCAACGGCGACCCGGCAGAACGCCTCTGTCCCAGACTGCCTGGCGTTGGGCCACCTGCTCAGGGCCTCCGTCTCAGTACCCACGCCAGGGCCAGACATCCAGCCCCTTTGTCCTCCTGGTGGTGGATGGACCAGCACTACCAGTCAAGACCCCTCCAAGGTATCCTTGGTGAAGGGGGAAGACAGTGGACACCCAGAAAGGGGAAGGTGCCATCACCCTCCCACTGAGCCCACTGTCCCAGAGGCAGGCAGTGAATATCTTGACCTGCCCATGGATGAAGAAGCTCCCAGACCTCCAGACCTCTTGGGTCTCCTGCAGAGATGCTAAGCGTGGAGTTCAGTTCTCACGGATGTGAGATGCCCGTCCTTGGAGGGAGGCCATCGCAGGCTGGACGTGGGTGTGTGTGGAGGCAGTGGCGTCCACCCCTGGAGCAGAGGCTGCTGTGGAAGAGAAACGGGCCTCCCCTCCAGGTTCTCCAGGTGTGGGAGGGGCTGGCTCTGTTCCTGAGAGTCCCCAAGGTCCACCTGACCACGCGGAGGACCAGGAGTGCCTACGCCCACCAGAGGACATACCCAGGCAGAGGCAGCCACTCCCCGGGGTGGGTGAGCCTGGGGACCATGTGGGATGAGGGTCAGGGTTGAGACGGACTCTGCTCCTGCCCAGCCGAGGGGCTGCCGCGCTCCGAGGGCGCTGTGATGGGTGAGCATTCTGCTCCCTGTGGGCTCGGGCGGGGTCCTTCATTCTCACCCGGCAGTCCACTTTCGCCCCCATTTCTACTCTGTAGAGAAAAAAGGCTGAGAACCAGACTATAGATGTCCTCAGATGGAGAGAGAGCAAACCCCCAGTGGAGGGGCAGCTGGGCCCCCAGGGCGAGGAAGGGTCAGGGGACCACCGCACAGGGTCCGGAGACGCACTCTGACCGGCCCAGCTTGCACACAACTTCGCCTCCCTTCAGAGTCCTGGGTCCCTCAGGAGGTGCTGTCCTGCTCGCGGCCCCTTGGTCCCCACACGGACTAGTGTGGACCCCCGCCCATGGGCGCCCAGCAGAGGTGGGGCTGAGGGGATGTGCAGATCTACAGCAGGTTGGGGCCATCATGAGAAGCCTGAAGTCCTCTCTCTCAGTGATCTCCCTAGGGAGGAAATCTGTGCTCCTGACCATCTGGAATTCATCAGAAGGTGGGAGTCGTGGGTGTACCCTGACTCTGCGTGCTGTATCTGGAAAGATCTCTTTCCAGCCAGCTCTGAAAACAACCAGATGGGACCCAACTGGGCCTCAGAGATAAACTTTCAGAGGCATCTCTGCCCCTTCAAAAGCTTCCTGCACTGATTGTAAAAGCAGGACAGACGCCTCCTGGGCCCCTGGGCTGCCTGCGGACAATGGACACCCAGCCCAGGAGAAACCATGCACAGAACAGTGCTTTTCACTTCAAAAGAGGCCTGTTCACATTATCTGATGGAGATGGACAACGTGAATTTTTTTCAAACCTCATCAGTACCTTTGACTCAATACTGCAAATGCTATTTCTTCTGGAAGGTGAACCAACTTTGAGTGTTTTGTTGTTTTGGTAAACATTCAGCAAACATATATTCAGACCAGGAAACTCACGGAGGTTCCCAGAAGACCAGGCTTGGCGACAGCACCCCACCCTCTGCTGTGGGACAGGTGGGGCATGGGATTCAAAACCGCTTCTGAAAGTTATGTCGGGACTACCAGCAGCTGTGAGCCAGAAACCTAGCCTCTGAGAGGTTAAGCGACTTCCCCAGAGCCGCACAGCCCCAGCGGCAGCATCCACGCCCTATGTCCAGCTTCCTTTTGGCCCTGTGTGGGGTTGACTGCCCCCTCTTCCTGTTTCTGCTTCTAGAAAGCTTCTTTTCAACCATACGAAGGGGTCAGCGATGATGAAAGAGAGAGCTCTTTCAGCAGCTAGACCCCCGCCCTCCCCAGCGGGTGGGGCCACACGTGTGCCCTGCATTCTGGCCCCTTCCTCCTGCTGCTGCTGCTAAGTCACTTCAATCGTGTCCGACTCTGTGCGATCCCATAGACGGCAGCCCACCAGGCTCCCCCGTCCCTGGGATTCTCCAGGAAAGAACACTGGAGTGGGTTGCCTTCTCCAATGCATGAAAATGAAAAGTGAAAGTGAAGTCTCCTGAGACTTCTGGAATTGAGGGGTCACGTTTCCTTCTTAATAGAGCCTGATTCTCAATCCCACAGTCCCCCGGTAGGTGCTCAGGTCCTGCTTCGGGAGGTACAAGCAATGTCTCTGGGCGAGGGCGACGTTGGGATTAGAGGATGTTTGAGAGAGATCACATTGACGTGTTAACATTTAAAAAGAAGGAGCCATGGAAACAAGTTTCCTACTGCGACAAGAATAGTAGTCCTACCACACAGATGGCACGGCCAACACCGAGCACTTAGCTCAGCAAAACTTGCTTCTGCAGCTGCGTGGGTCGGTCCGTGGGTCGGTCCCCGGGGCGGGTTGAGGACCAACCGGGGCCTGCGGGGAGGGCAGCTCAGAGCCGTCACCAGCTGGGCCACGTGCAGAGTCCCCACCAGGACCCAGGTGCCCTGTCCATCCCCTGCCCCGTCCAGTGTCACCCTGCCTCCACAGGGACGGCTGTGCTTGAAGATGGAGATGTCTGCTGCTTCCCCTCTGGCTCCACGTCAGCCCCCGGCAGCGGAGGGACACCCCTTCCTACAGCCTGAGGCCCAGGGAGGCCATTCAGCCTGAGCGTGGATGCGGCCAGAAGTCCCCCGCCCCACCGTCTGGCCCTGAGGGTCCGCATAAACAGTGCCAAGGGGTGACTTGGTGTGGGGGGGTCAGGAGGGGTCCCTGAGGGAGGGGCCTTGGGAGGTCACTTTCTCAGCTGTGACCTCCACCCAGCAGGGCTGGAAGGTGTGTGCGGGCCTTGCACACACACCCATGCACACTCACGCCCCCACACACTCATGAGCACACACCTTATACACTCTCTCGTGCACACCCACCCACACACTCATGAGCACACACCTGTATGCACTCACCCATGCACACTCACCTGTGCACACACACACTTGTGAGCACACACCTGTACACACTCACCCATGCACACACACTCACACACACTCATGAGCACACGCCTGTACACACTCATCCATGCACACATACCCACGCACACACATACTAGTGAGCACACACCGACACCTATACACACTCACCCATGCACACAGACACGTGTGCACACACCTGTACACACTCACCATGCACACCTACATGTGCACACAATTGTACACACCCATGCACACTCACCCATGCGCACCCCTCCACACTCATGAGCACACACTTGTACACACTCACCCGTGCACACACATCTGTCACCCATCCACCTGCTGGGGTTCCCATCAGCACTCCAGACTCTCAGTTCTCATCCTTCGTTGTCGCCCCAAACACCTCCTCCCTGGAAACAGCGTGGTGGCAGCGGACTCTGCAACTCCTGATGCTGAGCTGTGAACTGAGGGGCTTGGGCTGTCTGACCTCAAGGAGTGTCTCAAGTCAAGTGTCACCATGCTTCCCTTTCTAAGCAAAGCAGATGGACACACAGATACATGCACTGGTGGATGTATGGGTAGACACCTAGGTGGTCACACAGGGAGATTCCCAGGGAGGTATTTAGGTAGGAGCACATGTGACACAGGAGCACAGGTCACACGGGAGCACAGGTCACACGGG
>ML663576.1:105627-118233 GCA_007570785.1 Antilocapra americana
GGGAGCACAGGTCACACGGGAGCACAGGTCACACGGGAGCACAGGACACACGGGAGCACAGGTCACACCGGAGCACAGGTCACACCGGAGCACAGGACACATGGGAGCACAGGTACACCGGAGTACAGGACACACGGGAGCACAGGACACACGGGAGCACAGGTCACACAGGAGCACAGGTCACACAGGTTACATTAGGTGACATAGGTTACATAGGTAGAGGTAATAATTTGCTTCAGAGTTTTTGTTTTTCTCTTACTCTATTGTATTTCCTTCTTGTGGCCCACTCGCTCAGTCGTGTCTAACTCTGGGACCCCATGGACTGTAGCCCACCACGCTCCTCTGTCCGTGGGACTCTCCAGGCAAGGATACTGGAGTGGGTCACCATTTCCTCCTCCAGGGGATCTTCCCGACCCAGGGATGGAACCCAGGTCTCTTGCATCTCCTGCACTGCAGATGGGTTCTTTCCCACTAGTGACAAGGAAAACAGATGAGCCAGGGACTGTCCGTCAGAGACGCTGTTGTCATGAGCTCTAAGGCAGCCTCATTTAGAAGGAGCATTATCACTTTATACAATTATAAGATGCTTCGCTATATGCAGTCACATACATCTCAAAGTGAAGAAACTGGGACTATGGAGAACAGGAGGCTGTGAAGTGATGGTGTGAACGTGGAAGGGACCATCACAGTCCATCAGCAAGTCTACATCAGACGAGTCATCGTTTAAGGCCGAGAGTGAACTGAAGATAATTTCAGCCAAACCAAGGGTGAGGTCGTGACCCCTCCCTGGAGAAGACTTCTGAAAGGTGTTCACTGGGATGAAGAGAGATGAAACCGGAAGGAAAGAGTGAGCGCAAGAAGCAACGTTGGTCAAATATGTTGTAAATGCAGTGATTCCAGACTGGGCTGAACCACACAAAAGCAGTGGCACCTTCTGACGGGGGCGATTTAAACGAGATGGGGCTGAAATGCGGTGAACGAGAGCAGTGAGGATCGGAGAGGGGTGAGTGGGTTTAAGGCAGTCTGCAGTGTTTGCATCATATGAGAGGGAAGAGACAGTCGTTAAACTCAGACTTTCTTAAACAAGAGTGCATGCCAGAATATAAATGGCAACCCACTCTAGTATTCTGGCCCGGATGATCCCTCAGAGAGGAGCCTGGTGGGCGACAGTCCACGGGATCGCCAAGAGTCAGCGCGACGGAGCAAGGGAGCACACGCGCACACACGTCCGAACGTGGACGCCGACCGCTGGAGAGGTCACACTCCAATATACATGCCTTTCCAACTCATGGAATGGAGAAAGAAGTGTAACCATCAAGCCATCACAAAGCAAAGAACACATATTGCCATTAGAAAAATAAAATAAAATATTCAAAACAAATTCAAATAAACTCAATAATCGTCAATGGACTTAATTAACCACTAAAATATGAAGGACGGAACCTAGCATCACAGAATGGTTGAAAGTAAACATGTAAATAGATCTATCTGGAAGTACAAAGCACAGAGAAAGGGGGCTGTGACATGTGACAGGCTGAACAGATTTTCAAGAAAGAAGCATTATCAGCGACATCAGCCTCTAGTGCAGGGATGAAAAGAGCCGTTCACCAGGACAATAAAGCGCTCCGGGGTAGAGGCCTTGCAGGACAGGCTTCAGTGTGCCCAGCGGACAGGGGACTCGCCAGCCCACAGTCTCGGGGACACGTCATCATGCCTTCTTTAGGGACTCACTTTTAGTAGACGCAGGTGAACTCTGCCCCAGACGACCTCTGGAGGTCTCCAAAAACTGGCCAAGGAGGCCACAGGGACATCTCAACAAATGGGAACCAAAAGCAACCAAACAGAAGAATCCTTGAAGTCAAGGCTGATTCTCAGACTTCACAATACATTAGAAATGAGTAACACCCAGGCAACTGGCAAGACCACTTCTGTTTGTGCGTTTTTAAAGGCCATCTGAGTAAATAAAGCACAAGTCAGAGAAGGAATAATGGAAGCGAAAAACGTTTCCCTCTGGCACCAGGAGCACATGGCTTCTTCAAGCTGCAGGATTCACCTAACGCAGTGTGAGGCTGAGCTTAGCTGAGCACAGACTCAACCCTGAGAGAAGCAGAAGAGGGGTGATGAAATGGGAGCAGAAGTGGACGAGACAGACAGGAAGCGATGTCCAGAGCCCCGCACATGTGAGACGGGGTCTTTGGAAACCTGGGTGCCATGGACCCACTTCTGGCAATGCCCGCAGACAAAAAAATTTCAAGAGACCAAAACAACTTCTTTTTGATAAACTGAATAATGTTGCTAGGCCTCTGGCAAGACCACACAAGGACAAAAACCAGGGAAAACAGAAATAAGCAATAACTCAAATGAAAAAAGTGGAGCCACGTATAAAGTAATCATGTTTAAATCTTGAGGGAAAATCGTGAGCAAGTCCGTTACTAAGTTTAAAAACGTGGATGAAATGGAAGATTTCCTAGTATACGTTTACAAGCTGACTCAAAAGGCAATAGAAAGTGACATGACTGACAACCATAAAGAAAATGAATAAGCTCTGAAAGCGCCCCCTCCCCACCACACCCCCGTGATTAAACACAGCTGGTCCACCTGTATGATCCGTGAACAAGGGGCTCCTGTTTTTCAAAGACTGCTCTCTGACATCCAAGAGATGGACCCCTCCAGGGAGCAGCCCAGGGACTGGGAGAACTTTGCTGTGATAATCAGAGTGGCAGAGCACAGAAAGGGATTTTATAGGCCAGCCTCGTTTATGAGCAGAAGATGCACAGTGTTAGCTGAGCGATTGCAGCAATGTACTCAAAAAGCCCAGGTAAGAATTTCGTGTCTGGACTCGGCAAAAATATGAGTGGAGGGAGTCAGATGGTAAAGAATCCTCCTGACAGTGTAGGAGACCCGGGTTCCATCCCTGGGTCGGGAAGATCCCCTGGAGCAGGAAATGGCAGCTCACTCCAGTGTTCTTGCCTGGGAAATCCCACGGACAGAGGATCCTGGCGGGCTGCAGTCCATGGGGTCACAGAAGGGCTGGACACGACTGAGCGACTGAACAACAACGAGATGAAAAGACTTGTGCTGAAACCATGTGGCGGGCCTTTTGAAAGTCCTCCTTTCTTTTTCTGCGTATGTTCAAGACTCTCCAGAGCACGATGATTTGCAAGTGTGAGCAGAACCGTCACGGTCAGTGCTGTTCATCCCACGCACTGCTGGCTAACATTTCCCTAATGCAATTCATTTTATTAACAGATTACAGGAGAAAGGAACAGGATTGTCTCAAAAATATTCAAATTTCACACTATTTTCATCATCATTTGTGTATACAAGTCAGGAGAGAATTTTTCCTTTACTAAAAATAATATATGTACCAAAAGTCACTAAAAAATAGTGAGATATTAGAAAGGCTTCCTTTAAAATGAAAAAAGAACATGCACTAACTTTCTTTATACGGTTAGCAAAAGCCTGGTGGGCCTGCAGACCTCCACCGGCAGCCACGGCCTGACCTTGGGCAAGATGCTCCCACGAACTGACGGGGTGAGCCAACTACCCACCCGTGCGTCTGCTTTAGGTCCCCCAGCTTCCACGTGTGGTGCCGGGGTGAGAATCCACCCTGTCTACCTTTGTCCCGAGCGTCACAGGGCGCCCCTGGGAAGATGGCATGTGAGAAGTGCTAAGTGAACATTAATCATTAACCGTAGATTCTTGTTAAAGATCAATAGCAAATAATACTCCGCAGTCATTGCCAAGTACGCCGTAAATCTGAGTTAATTAATACCTCTCTCAACTCAGAGAGCTGATAGGCTCCTAACAATCCTCTGATAAACTATTTTCCCTAAATTATGTGTAAGAGTACAATCTTCACCCTAAACGGGCTTCTGATGTCCTCCATTTCCCAGCTAACCCACAGCCTCCGCGTGGTTCATGATGGAGGTCAGTGCACAGAGAAGTTAACTCTCCTTAATGCATTTTCCATTGTCTTTCCTGACTGCCTCTGGTCTCTTTTGAATGAACTTACAAGAGCTCCTGAGTAACAGTTTTAAACACAACAAACTCTGTGGGCCAGCCCATGTCTCCATCCTGACAATTCCACTGCTTTGAACAGTTTGACAAAACAAAAAGATAATTCACAGCAAATAAAATAAACAGAAAAACAACTTAAATGAAATTCGACTCCAGGAACTGTCATTCTCCCTCCCTGATGGCATCACCGACTCGATGGGCACGAGTTGAGCAAGCTCCGGGGGTTGGTGGCAGACAGGGCGGCCTGGCGTGCTGCAGTCCACGGGGTCGCAGAGGGTCGGACACGGCTGAGTGACTGAACTGGATGCCACAACTTGGAGTGAGGCTCAGGATCCCTGAGGGAGTTGGACGAAACAAGAGTTGGCTTAGAATTGAGCCAATCATGACGGCTGGTCATCCCAGGCACAGAGGTTTGCAGGGCACCCTCAGGGAGCTGCGTCTGGGACCATGTGCCAGCTACAGGGGGCATTCGCCGTCTGCGGGCTCTGAGGCCGTCCTTGTAGACGCCCCAGAGGGAGACTCTGTGTTTGATGATCTCTCGGCAGCTTGTCTGGTCATCAAACAGCAGCCTTCTCTGAAGGAAGCTGCTGCAGTGCTGAGCCGCTCCAAGGCTTGATCTCGGAGACCCAGGGAAACAGTCTGGAGACACGTGAACGTCAGGGATTGTCCCGGAGGGGAAGGCGTTCCCTTCGGCACTGTTAGGACAATACAGGCGCTGAGTGAATGGCAGGGAACAAGCGCTTCTCAGCCGATGACAAACTGTTCTCTGGCAGGGGCTCAGAGAGCCGCTGTCAGAAGAGCTTTGCAAGATGAGCACAGAGGGAGTGCCCAGGGTGTCTGTAGGTACCAGACCTACTCAAGCTGGGGCGGAAATCCTTGCTTGGCCTTTGGGCATCAGCTGAGTGCTTAGTGCTTCAGCAAGCCCCCTGATGCAGTGGGTTCAGTGTCCCTGGGGATTAGAAATGACTTTATCCATCGCAGACAGCCTATGGACTTTCCTTGGTTGGGGGTGGCAGAGGAAGAGGCTTGCTGGGCACACACCAGCTGCCCTGCAGTCCAGCAGCCCCTCTGAGCCCTCTTCTGCGCCTCCAGGTGCCTCCTCTTTCTCCCAGCCTGTGCAGTGGGGACAAGCCTGCTGGCGAGCAGGCCACAGGGAGGGGCACGACGGCCCCCACGGCTGTCCCCACCACCACCGGCCTCCCAGGAGGTGGTGAGTGCCCGGGAGACCGGACCTGAGAATCCAGGCTGCGTGCATCATCCATCCAGTGGTGTGAAAATCCACCCACGGGTGTCCGATGGGGCGAAGGCGTGGAGATGAGGGAAGCAATTCAGGAAAACACAGTCAGAGTGCGTGGGGGGGTACTGACTCGCTGCTTCGTTTGCTGGGGGCTTTATCCTTGGTTAGGAGATCATGGCTGAGAGAAACATAGAAAGGGAAATAAATAGAATGAAAAATAAAAGGGAATGAAATAATACAAGGGAAATAAAATGTAAAACTGGTAATAAAAATATTGGTCAGGAGTTCTTGTTTCTATAGGGATGTTCTTCTTCGAGATAAGAACGTGTTCTTATTTCACTGAGAATTCTCACTTCTTACTGGGATAAGTGAATGACATTGGGAAAACGCTTCAGTTTCCTTTGGATTCTGAGTCACTATTGCTCAGGGGTGTCATCTGCAGGGGGCCGTGCCCCCAAACCACAGAATGGCTGTGAGCTCTGTGTCTGGCCTCGGGCACGCCCCTCCTCAGCGCCTCCCGCCTCGCCCTGGCTGGGTCCCTTGCCAGGGACAGGCCCCCCGACACTTCTCAGACCCGCCTCCGCACAGGTGGTCACAGGCCTCTCCAGACAAGCCTAGCAAGTTCTCTCGGCATCTGAGAGCCTGAACACACACCGGCCAGTGGCCAGACCTCCCGTGAACATGGGGTTGGGAGCTCAGCCAGCGCCCAAGACCCCCATCCCGCTCATGGGCGGCAAACATCCCAAGCAGCGGCCTGAGGCCGGCCTGCAGGGCGTCAGATCGCTGTCTGCAGTGGCCGTCCACGACGGGGCTGCCAGGGCGGCTGTGGTGGTCCGCCCCGGCCCGGCAGAACTGACCTGCGGCGGACAGCTGCCCGTTGCCTGTCCTGCTTCCAGCGCAGGGCCAAGCGGAGGACCCTGAGTGTGCCCTCCCGGGGCTCACAGGACCCCCACTTCTGCTGACCCCTCAGCACCCCGTCGGCCTCCAGCACTGCCACCCTCCTCCCACAGGAAGCTCCCCCACCCACCCGCCTGGCCCCTGTCGGATGCTGGCGACACTGCTTCTGGCGGTGGCTGACCCCGGCTTCATCAGCCCTGCATGCGCAGCCCCCACCTGGAGGCGGTCTTCTCTCACTCCATGCCTCGAGGACTCCCAGGTCCAGGATGAGACCCGCTCAGCCTCCCTCCCACCCAGCTCCGCGGGCCTGCTCGGCCGTAGGCTCCCTCCCCACAGCCCTCTCCTCTCTCCCCTCCTCACCCCTCAGTCCAGCACAGTCTCCACTCCTCCCAGTTAAACCTCTAACTGCGCTGTCCACGTGGAGTCTAAACACTGCTCCTTTGGGCCCCGGTGCCCAGCATGGACCTCTTTGGGGGGTGCTAGGTCATCCTTAAGAAGACTCTTGAGAGTCCCTTGGACTGCAAGGAGATCCAACCAGTCCATCCTAAAAGAAATCAGTCTTGAATATTCATTGGAAGGACTGATGCTGAAGCTGAAACTTCAATACTTTGGCCACCTGATGCCAAGAACGGACTCATTGGAAAAGACCCTGATGCTGGGAAAGATTGAGGGCAGAAGGGGACAACAGAGGATGAGATGGTTGGATGGCATCACCGACTTGATGGACATGAGTTTGAGCAGGCTCTGGACGGAGTGCAGGACAGGGAAGCTGGAGTGCTGCAGCCCACGGGGTCAGAGTCGGACGCGGCCGACCGACTGAACAGCAGGGCAGCAGGTCATCCTTGCTGGCTGCATATTTTCTCCAAGTGGATAAAGCTTCCCCCAAACTGGCGCCCTGGTTTTCTGCTCGCCCCACTCCCCCTACAGCAGCTGGTGCATCTCCTGTAAACAGCAGGGGCTCAGTGAGGGTGCCTGTGTGGAGGGGGGTATGCAGACAGACTCTGGGTAGTCGCCCAGCTACCGCCCTGGCTGTAAGAGAAATATGCAGGGTGCCAGTTTCTCTCCCCTGGAGCCCTCTGCTTTCTTTCTCAGCTCTTCCCACCTTCCGCTCTGTGCCTGCTGATGGGCTGTGGGTGTGGAGCCACCCACTCTTGGGGTTTAAACTACAGGAATTCTGAGATGGCGGGGCTCCTGGGCTCGGGTTTATTCTGGATCTGTAGGGTCCCCGCCTGGGGGTCCATGCCCAGGATCCCCTCTAACGCCATCAGGAACCTGGGGACAAGCTCATTCAGTCGGCAGTAGGAGAAAAACCTTCTGTTTCCTTAAATCAAACGAGGCGGTTTGATAAAATGGCTGGGCTATCTTCTCTGATACAATTACAGTTTTTCCAATTTTTATGAATTAGCTATTCTTATCTGTTTAATTTCCATCTTAGTTTGACTTTGATACTTAGAAAGAACTGGTTTATCCTTTATGTATTCACTTTCTTGCTAAACTATTTGTATTTCAGTCAGGCTGGAAATTACAAATGCTTCCTAATGATCTCAAAAGTCAGAGAGTAAACTCTTTTTTTTTTTTTTTTTTTGCTTCAGGGATGGGGAAATAGCTCACCCACCTTCAAATGCAATGAAAGGACCCCCATCGTAAGTAACCCTCTGCCCTCCCCCGTCACAGGCCACCTTCTGCCCAGGGCAGCTGCCTGCTTTGTCTTCCCTTCGCCCTGAGCAGCTATGACCATATCTGTCCAGCGGAAAAACATGCTAAAAACATAAGTTATTCAGGCAAATAAATGGAGTGTCTCAGTTAGTCTCTTTTTCTGCACATTCTGCCCTCGACCTTCTGCCTTCCTTGAGTATTTTTCTTCTCTGAATTTATAGCACCTGTGGGTTGGGGACGGGCTCTGCCTTCTTGTCACTGATGTTTTCAACTCTAATTCTGTGCTTTTAGGTGTTTTAGGTAATTTTCCCTCCCCATGGTGCTCTCCCGGCCTGCCTGGTGGTGCCCGTGATGTTCCTGGGGGTCAGAGAACCTCGCCGTCTGCCTGTCTGTCTGATCCAGTGTCAGGCCCTCCATCTGCTCTTTACCCAGCCGTAGCCTCCTCTGCGACCATGACCTCCTGGGCTGTCCGGGGGCCAGGTGCTGGCACGGTTAGGTCGCTAGCTGGTTGGTCTGCACGGTTTCTTCGCTTGTCTACTGGCACGGCTGGGTTGCTGGTTGCATGGACAGGCCCAGCATCCTCTGGGTGGGGCGCATTCCTGTCTGGCTCACGTCAGAGGCTGAATCATGAGGAAACACAGCCTGGCTTCCGAGAAAGAGAAACACTGTCAGGATACCCACTGCACCCCTTTTGCACTGACCTTGCAAGACCCTGGCCAGAGACAGAGCCCAGGGGCTCTCTGCGAAGCAAGGACAGAGTCCCTGATGATGACAAAGGAAGTCTGTGCTTCGCAGACGCGGCAGTGCAGCCCCTGAATCGGGAGAAGCTCTTCCTGAAGCAAGAGAGGACCTCAAACAGATCAGGACACACCCTGTGAAGGGAGCTTCACGGCCGTTCCCCCAGGGTGCCCAGCGAGGGGCACAGCCCGGGACACTGTGAGGACCGGGGCAGGGCTGGGCCTCTCCGCCCCGGATCCTCTCACCGGACCCTCACCTTCTCAGAGGCCCCAGAGAACCCGGGCCCCCCGCCCTCTCAGGCCACCTGGGTGAGAATTAGACCGTTAAAGAGCATGCCCTGTGAGCCGTGCTGTGCTTAGTGGGGCGGTCGAGTCCGGCCCTTTGTGACCCCGTGGACTGCAGCCGGCCGGGGGCCTCTATCGACGGGATTCTCCAGGCCAGAATACCTGAGTGGGCTGCCACACCCTCCTAGAGGATCTTCCCAACCCAGGGATCAAAACCAGGTGTCCCTCATCGCAGGCAGACGCTCCACCAGCTGAGCCACCAGGGAAGAGCGTCTTGGGGACAACCTTTTACCAAAAACTATCACTAGTAACTTGGGCCTCTTCCTCCAAATATCAGCAC
Organism: Antilocapra americana; assembly: GCA_007570785.1. Lineage (NCBI taxonomy): Eukaryota > Metazoa > Chordata > Mammalia > Artiodactyla > Antilocapridae > Antilocapra > Antilocapra americana. The sequence goes on from ML663576.1 coordinate 114,800, forward strand.
AGTTTAGAAAAAGCTTAGGAAGAGCCTTTCCCCGTTAGTAAGCGGATTCCACGAGCCCCACGTGGGAATTCTATCCAGACTCAGTACTGATGCCCGTGCCCGGCCCGTGGAAATAGCTGCACTTCAGACACTACACAGAAAGCTGCCCCTCCGTTCTGCCCTCACTTCTGGAAACTTCCAACCAGTCTGGACAGGTGACTTCTAAAATGTTCGTCTCTGAAGAGCCGTCTTGAGATTGTGCGACTATCTACCGTCGAGCATAAACTCACCGTTTTAGCTCGCTCTCTTGCTGTTTTCCTTCAAAGGTTTCTACCAATCTGTGCATTTAGCCCTGGAGGGGCTGAGGGAGCCCAGATCCCTTGAGGCTTCCCGGGGAAGATGCCCCTGCCCCTTAGGCCTTCTCTCTGCCTCCAGACCACAGAAGCAGCTTGGAAAAATTCAGGGTAAAGCGCTGTATCAACTGAAGATGCTCTCAGCAGGCAGATTCCCTGAAAATCCCACCCTCTGGCAAAGCTGAGGGAAATTTCCTTTGAAAAATAAACACCAGTTACAAGGATTTCTTTTCAAAAGCACTTTTATGTTCAGCTCATGAGTGTTGGAAAGAGTGTGGGGCAGACTCACGCGAGGCGCGTTCTCCCCCTAGGGTGAGAGGGTGTCCTCGCGGGGGCAGGACGAGGGTTTGCTGACCACCAGCTACATCCCCGGGGCGGGGAGGCTATGGGGACAGACTGACTTGCAAAGACAATGGCGTGTTGGGTATGTATTCACCCGGACGGTTTGACAAGGCCTCACGTGCCAGCCCAGTTTCTAGAGCACAGGGCTGCAGCCATCAGGGGCACAGCCCACCCCCCGACGTGCCCTGGACCGAGGGCACCCATCCTGGGCTTGGGGCACAGGGCCTGGGAGGCGGGCCATCAGGTGTGCAGTCTGGAGTCTGGTGACCGTCTCCACGGGGCCCGGCGGGCAACGCCCCCAGGGACACCCCGGCAGCTCCTCTGAGGGGACCCCTGTCAAAGGGCGGCTTCGCGGACCAAGCAGAGCTGTCAAACGGCAGGCCGCACACCAAGCCCGTGGGAGGCTAGAGCAGTCCTCAGCCGAGGAGACCCTCTGCTGGCGAGCCCGCCCTTCACACCATGGTCATGACCTTCAGGGCAGCCGGCTGGAACCTGCGGATCTTCCTCCTGAGGGCCTTGGAGGCCTTGACGCGGCACAGCCTGGGCACTGGGGGCAGGGCCGGCCTGGAGCTGGCACGGGCCCGCTGGCCCAGCCGCCCGCCGCCCGCCGAGTCACTGCCGCTGGACTCGGCGTCCCCGAAGTGGCTGGCGGTGTGGTCGCTGGCCTCGTCCCCACTGCTCTCGGCCGCGGTGGAGAGGAGCAGTGAGGCGCGCTCGGCTGAGCGCTCTGAGCCGTCTGATGCGCTGCGGGTGCGGGCGTCCTGCCGGGGCAGCGGGGGCCTGGGTCTGGCGCACACGGGCTGCGGGCCACCCCCTCTCCAGGCCGTGGGCCTGCGGGGCCCCAGGCTGGGGTCTGGGCGCGCCCGGGCCGAGATCTCCACTGAGGACTGCCACCGGCGCTGCCTCTTCCGTGCCGCACCCCCAGACGCTCCCAGCGGCGCGGCTTCCCAGGGGAACAAGGCCTGAGCCGAAGCCCGGTGACCCTCCCGGCGGGCCACCAGCAGGGGCACGAAGAAGGATACGGGGTAGAGGCTGGACTCGGAGCAGGACCGGCCGGGCACCTCTGCAGCCAGGGTGGGCCTCTGGGGAGCACCCCCCGACTCTGGGGGTGGCCGGGGGACCCCAAGGGCGCCCCATTGCAGCCTCCCAGGCTTTGGCGTCTTGTTGCTTGGCCCCCTCCGGATTGTCACAGGCCTGGTCTTGGGGGGCCCCATTGGGGAAGCTCCACTGGGAACGAGGTGGGGGTGGGTGCAGCGTCCGTCCACTCGCCCGCTCGGCCACCTGCCTCCGCCAGTCCAGCCAGTGAGAGCCGGCGGCTGAGCGGGGCAGCGGGGAGCGGGGGCCGGGCCACAGGCCAGCTGGGGGGCATCTGGATGGGCCTCCCCATGTGCGTGCCCACGTGAGGGGCTGGGTCCCTCCTCGGCGAGGCTGCTGGGGCGCAGGGTGCCCACAGAGGGCCCAGGTGCTGGCCGGGCGAGGCTGTCCCCACGGAGGGGCCTGCTCACCACCACCCTCCTGGGGGTGCAGGCTGGCTTCTCCAGGCCACCTTTGCCATCCACCTTCCGTGCACTGAGCTGCGGCGGGGCTGGCGACACCTCCCCTCTGGGGGGCCCCCGTGCACCCCCTTGGGCCCTCAGCCGCAGCAGCCTCTCAATGTAGGCCGCGGCTGGGCCGGCCTCGAAGGCCAGCCCGGAACGCACGGAGCTGGGGCCTGCGGGGCTGGCGGGGGGCGGGAGGGGGGGCGTGCAGCCGTCGCTCTGCGGCGCCTCCCTGGTCAGAGCGAACAGCGGGCTCTGCAGGGCCACGGCATGCAGTGGGCTAGGATACGGGTACACCTCCTGGCCGCCCCGGGACACCAGGTCGCACTGGTACTTGGGGTCCACACCATGGCAGAGGAAGGGAGTGGCCGTGGGGTGTGCCCCGGCTTCCTGCAGCCCCACGTCGGCCGGCAGGATCCTTTCAAGGTCACCTGGGAAGGAGAAAAAGAGGGAGATGTCAACGAGGGAAGACGCAGGCGCCACCCCGGGGCAGGAAGTGCCCCCACCTGGCTGCGGCAGGATGACCCGGCTCCGCACAGGCTGTGCCTGGACACGCGGGCAGCGGCACGTCCACCACCCGGGCTGCTCCGGCCATAGCCTGGAGCACACTCTCCGCCCTCATGCCGCAAAGGTGCAGAGAATGCAGCGAGAAGGGGGGGTCGGGGACCACACGGGCGACTGGGACAAGGTCATGGGACAGACGGTCCCTGAAACGTCTGCAGACGCGCCCTCCACCCTGTTGGTTCAGGTCCAGCACCAGGAGTGAGGTGCCTCTCCACCTTTCGGGACAGTCCGAAGGACAGGGCGTCTGGGGACCGCCTGAGGGACAGGGTCAGGGGACCGTCTGAGGGACAGGGTCGGGGGACCGTCTGAGGGATGGGGCGTCTGGGGACCGCCTGAGGGAGGGGGTCGGGGGACCGTCTGAGGGATGGGGTGTCTGGGACCATCTGAGGGATGGGGTCGGGGGACCGTCTGAGGGATGGGGCGTCTGGGGACCGCCTGAGGGAGGGGGTCGGGGGACCGCCTGAGGGACAGGGTCGGGGGACCACCTGAGGGATGGGGTGTCTGGGGACCGCCTGAGGGTGGGGGTCGGGGGACCGCCTGAGGGACAGGGCGTCTGGGGACCGTCTGAGGGACAGGTTCGGGGGACCGCCTGAGGGAGGGGGTCGGGGGACCGTCTGAGGGACAGGGTTGGGGAACTGTCTGAGGGACAGGGTCGAGG
>ML663576.1:118333-180004 GCA_007570785.1 Antilocapra americana
GGGATGGGGCGTCTGGGACCATCTGAGGGACAGGGTCGGGGGACCGTCTAAGGAATGGGGCATCTTGGCCCCGAAAGGTGGGGCATCCCGGGTGGTGGACATGTGGAGGCTGCCCGCGTGTCCAGGCACAGCGTGTACAGAGCCGGGGTCATCCTGCCAGTCCCGGGCGGGCCATGGAAGGGTGTGAAAAGACGCTAGTTTCAAATAAGAAGACGTGCTTCTCATTACCACAGCCCTGCTACGATGAACAGAAGTGGGCCTTTGATTCCTACATCCATCCAAAAGCCAGATAAGCCCACAGAAACCCTGGAGCGTCCCCTGTTGGGGTGGAACCCCCCCACAGGCACAGGGGAGCCCTGTTTTGTGCTCGGCAGGTCAGGGCTGCACCCACCTGGGACATGAACTTGGGGCTGCCCCCACCTCCTCGGGGGGCCGGATTGGAGGACCCTGGGGGTCCCCCACCTGCCTGGCTCTCCTCACCTGTGGACACCGGCCGGGGCCGGGGCTCCTCCTGCAGTAGCTGACCTGGCTCCTCCTCGCCGGCCTGGGGCCCCCACACAGGCAGGGGGACCCCACACACAGCAGTCTCATCGGCCGACCGGGGCCGGCAGTCCCCCGAGCCAGGCCTGGCCTTGGGGGCGGCAGGCAGCAAGGTGCCCAGGGGGCAGGACACGTGGTCGCTGCACACGGACGTGCAGGAGGTGGACAGGGAGCAGGAGGCGCCGTCACTCAGCTCGTAGAAGCCTGCAGGGGGACAAGGGCGCTCAGCGCGGTCCAGGGAGCCCTGGGCGAGGGGGCCGTGGGGCTCAGGGCACTGCCCGCGGCGGGAATGCCAAGGACCCCCGCTGCCTCCTGTCCTCCCCGGGGGTCAGTGGGCCCTCCACCCCCATCCAACCCCAGCCTACCACCTACTCACCCCTCTCTGGGGCGAGTGGCTCATTCCCCCACGGGTCCTCTGGCGTCCGGCCCTGGGAGTGGGACCCTCCTCCTCCCTCCCTCCGTGAGCCCCTCAAGCTCAATCTGAGGCATCAACCAGAAAAGGGGCCCCGTTCAGGGAGGCCCCTGCCTGGCCCTGCTACCTGCGTGACAACCCAGACCGTGGACAGGTCTTGCAAGCAGGGAAGCAGAAAGACGCGGCAGAGCACTATGCTGGGGAGATGCCGGCCTCCCAGGTGGGCTGTCTGAGCCGCCGCCTGACCCTGGAGCCGAGGACCCCTAGGTGCCCAGGATCGAGTCAGTCAGCGCGGCGCCACCACCGCTGTGTGACCCTGACTGACCTCGACACAGGGCACACAGGCCACAGGGGAGCGCACGCACTGCCTTTGGGCCGGATGAACCCATGGGCTCAGAACCATTCCTGCTGTCCCACAGAAGCTGTCATTTACAGCCTCCACCTCAGCTCAACCCGAACACAGCCCAGAATATGCCTCAGCCCAGAGGGGAGAAACTCACACAGTTTCATCCCCTCAAAGCAGTATTTCCCCAACTCAACAGTGCACACAGCACACTCTCTCTTTTTCCCTGTGCATGCTAAGTTGCTAAGCCGTGTCTGACTCTGCGACCCCAGGGACTATAGGCTGCCAGGCTCCTCTGTCCATGGGATTCTCCAGACAACGATCCTGGAGGGGGTTGCCGTGCCCTCCTCCAGGGGATCTTCCTGACCCAGGGATTGAACCCGTGGCTCTTGGGTCTCCTGCATTGGCAGGCGGGTTCTTTACCATCAGCGCCCCTTGGGAAGCGCCCCCCGCCCCCGTCTTCCCAATGGCATTTAAATACAAGTATTGAAAGTATTCAGATTCTTCTGTGACGTGCTCTGTCGTCCGCGGCGGTGGCTCCTGAACCCAGGGCCCAAGCAGCGGCGGGCTCACCGGGCTGCACCAGCCGTACCCGAACTGGGCCTGCTGTCGCTGTCCGCGGCCTCGCCAGGGCCCCTGCGCACGTCCAGCTGCAGCTCACTGATCTGCCGGTCCAGCTGGTCCAGGTGTGTCTGCAGGCCAACGTCCTGGCGTCTCAAGCGGTCCTAGGAAGGGACAGAGCGGGGCACGGGGCTGTTCTGAGAACAGACCGGGAGGCTGGGGTGCCCCGTGAAGCCGCCTCACTCACGGCAACCTCCCCAACCCCGTGACGAACTCCGACCTGCAGCCCTGCGCCCCACCCAACACACGGCCTCCCGGCCCCTGCTGCCGGCTTGTCTTCTCAGGTACAGACGCTGGAATCGGCGATTGTCACTTAGACACTGGAGAAGGAAATGGTCACCCACTCCAGTGTTCTTGCCTGGAGAATCCGAGGGACGGGGGAGCCTGGTGAGCTGCCATCTATGGGGTCGCACAGAGTCGGACACGACTGAAGCGACCCAGCAGCAGCACTTAGCCATCTTCCTTTCTAAGGAGACAGGTAACGCAGCCTTTGAGAGTGGGACTGGGATCTAAACCAGCCCAAGGCTGCTGCCTCCAGCAGGAGCCAGCAAGTGTATTCTCAAGGCCTCTTTCCATCTCTGCAAGAGCTCGCTGTCCCGGGCTTGAGCCTCGTGGACCCTGCGTCTCACGCCTGTGTCGCCACGCCCCTTCACGGCCGCCCATCTGTGGCACCGGGGGAGCTGGGCTTTCGGCTCTTTGCGGGGACAGGAGGGAAAACGGGCCCCGCCTCCCGTAGAGCCTTGGCCTGCATGGCGCAGGAGGGCTTCTCTGGTGGCTCAGCTGGTAAACAATCGCCTGCAATGCAGGAGACCTGGGTTCAATCCCTGGTCGGGAAGACTCCCTGGAGAAGGGAGCGCAACTTCTCCAGTGTTCTTGCCTGGAGAATCCCAGGGACAGACAAGCCTGGCGGGCTCTAGTCCCCGGGGCCACAGACAGCTGGACAGGTCTGAGCTGTGGTATCCCGAGGATGAAAGGACAGAGCGAACAAGCAGGGTCTTGGCCTGGAGGCAGAGAACAAACCAGACTCTGAAAGTCTTTCCCTCCCCCCGAGTCGTGACCCGTGACCGTTAACAAATCTCAGGCCCTTCCACCCCGCAGGGAGGAGGCATTCGCCTGCTTCTTCCCCACCCAGCTTACGTGCCTCTTCCAATCAGCAAACAACCCACCAGGCCCTATCCGCTTCTGGCACCCCGGGTATAAAGACGCACCGAGGACCCCTGCTCAAGGTCGGCTCTCCCTTGAGCCAGCCCGCTGATCTAACAGCGTCTCCCACTCTAATAAACTCCATTTTCCTCTCATTCTGCCTCACGTCTGGGAATTCTTTTCCAGCCCGCACGTGGACCATGACATGAGCGACACACACACACACACACACACACACACACACACACACACACACACACAGCTGGACGGGGTGCCCAGCGCTGCCCAGCACCTTCTGGTCTCAGGGGCCACCTCCCAGCTCTGTCCTGCTCCAGGCCTTGGCTTCCTTGGCTGTGAGATGGGTTACTATGCGTGTTAACTACACGCGTATGGGTATCATGTAACAGGTACACAACACATGTATGTGGTCAATGCTCACAATATACACCCACATGCATACACACGCGTGAGCTGCATGCGTGTGAAACAGCACTCATGTTTCACAAGCGCTGACATCCTTCCTTTAGTGATAAAGCTTCACCCTGCTGTTAAGGCTCACCGCCTCTATTGCTTGCTTTGATTAGCAACAGAGTTCAAGGCAAGGAATTAGTGTCATTATATGGGTCTTCCTGTTTAACAAGGTGATTAATTGTGTTTCTATTTATTATACAGGAAATGAGGAATTACTTTAGCAGTTTCAATAATGCGAGCAGTCAGTCCCAGAGGGAACAGGGGGCAGCAACTTCTGACCTCACGGGACGCTGCTGTCGGCACACTGTCCCGGGCTGGGGCCGAGAGCCCAGCCTCGGCGAGCGGTCCCATCCGGTCCAAGTCCACCTCCCTCAGGACCCAAAGCAGGGGTCTCAGAACAACCCCCACGTTTCGCAGCAAGGCAGTCTCCAGCCTCATGGAACAGTATCTGTAACCGTAACACTGCGAAAGGCAGTCCCGAATTTATTCAAGGCTTACACTCAGAACCAGCAAGACCACCCGGCCACCCTGGCTTCCCGGCTGAACGGGGTTTTTCGCAGAGGGAAACCCTCCCCAGGTGGGCGCCCCTACCTGAGAGCTGGGGGCGGGCTCCAAGACACGCTCCAGCCGAGCGAGAAGCACTTAGATTCAAACAAAGGGAGTGTTGCCTGCAGAAGACTTTCTCCTCCCTTAAAGGAGGCCCTGGGGCTGGCGGAAGCCTCAGCTGCCCGCTCAACCACACTTAAGGGTTTAAACCTGTCGATGAGACCTCCTCCCTCCCCAACCACGAGCCCCTTCCTCCTGAAAGAGGCCCCCGATGGCTTTTCCTCCCTCTCTAACCCCATCCCCCAACAAAAGTGACCCTGGCGTGTCTGTGCTGGAAGAAATGCTCTGCGATTACCGTGTGCCCGGCCTGGCCTGTGGCTGGTGGTTTCTGTTTAATGTCGAAAGGCCCCGGTACCTTCCAGGGAATGACTGTGTCCCCAGGACCCCGCCGCACGTGGGGTGAGACACGTGTCTCACCCTGGATGTACACTGTCCTCCGTGGGGGTTCTGTCTGCTTCTCACTAACCCCTGCGTGGGCTCTAGCGCTGTGCTAAGTCAGAGGCTCCTGGGGCACCTGCCCTGAGCATGGCCTGCAGCAGAGCCAGGCACACAGCATTCCTGCGCTTGCACGCATTTCTGCAGAGACAGGTGTGTGGCAGAAATGTCCTCACCGAGTGCCGCACGGGCTCCCTCCGGAGAGGCAAGCCTTGCTGTCCCCGAGCCCCCGACGCACCGCAGGCCTTCCTGCTCACAGTCAGGACAGCCCATCCTGTCTGAATCCCCCAACCCTGGGCAGGGGGCGAGGGTCTGCAGTGAAGGACAGACAGCAGGGTTCCCAGGAGCAGGAGCCCCCGGGGCCTCCGTCGAGACCCCCAGGCTCCCTGCCACACCAGTTAACGGAGACTCTAGGGCGCACCGGGACCCTGCACTGTGACAAGCTCCCCAGGGACCGATGTTCTGTGGCCACGAACGCGTGAGACCTGCTGCCCGGGGAATGCGTTACCACCGGACGTCTGGCTCAGCCCCGGCTTCCAGCTGAGCGGCTTCACAGGCCGCAGAGCTGCGTCTGACCTCCTCCTATCTGGCCCTTTCGCTCCCATCTGTAACCTGCCTCTCCCGTCCTCTCAAACCTCTGCAGCAGACTCGGAGGGCGAGAGGGGGAGGTGTCTCCACACCCAGGTACACAGAAGGTGTGGAGACCAGCTCCGCCCTCTCCCGAAACCGAGCCCACGCACAGGAAGCGGAGCGGGCAGCAGCGCTGCGGCACTGCGAGGCTGGAGGAGCGGCCCTCGGGGGCCTGGGGCCCGGGCAGCGCCTGCCAGCGGCATGGCCAGCGGGAAACTCCCCACGGGGTCCCCGCAGGAGCCCGGAGCCCACCCGCTCTGCCCCCCAGGCCCCTCTCGCGCTGGCGGCTCCGGGCTCTCCAGGGCGTCCAGGGCTTTCCATCAGGGCTGCTGGGAACCGGACCCTGACAGGTGACCCTGACCGGTGACCGCAGTGCTGGCCACAGAGGCAGGGTCAGAGGTCACGAGGCTTTCATTAGCTCAGAAGTCTAAGATGGGAGACAGTAAACACGGAGACCCTCCCCTTTGCTATCAGCAGTAACGGTAGCTCGTTTATTTATCCAGCAAAGACTCACTAAGCACCTACTTCACGCTTCCTGCTGTGACTTCAGACGCAGCAATTAACAAGGCGAAGCTCCCCGTGGTAAGGGTTGATGTGGGGACCGATCCTAAAGGCAGCGTAAATCCCCCAGGTGCTCCAGCTCATTCGCACTTGGGACGCCTGCGGACAAAGCTGCAGCGGGTCCCATAAAAGTTCTTCCTGTCTTCACACCTGATGGGTGCCCCCTGCCCAGGTTAACGCAGGGTGGGTGGCAGGGGGCCCTGCACCCAAGTGTGAGACAGAGAATGGGACGAAGGCCCTGTGGCTGCACCCTTCACTACAGAACTGGGATCACTCCTAGCACTTTCCCTGTAAGGAGAATGTGAGCTTGTGAGCCGCTGGGCCGATGTCACACGTACTCAGTCCTCTTCTGATCGCACAGTCTGTGCCAGGAACAAAGTTTCAAGACAAAGCTTGCGTGTTCCTTCTGGTCCCCATATTAAAAAAAAACAAAACCAAAAAAAACCGGTTTGATCTTCTCTCCCAAAAGGCTACTTGTAATTAGAGGCTGAGCACCCACAAGTCTGATTTGTGTATGACTTAAGCTCAGTTAATCATCAACTGTGCTCCGGCTCCCCCACAGAACAATGCACAGCAGCACCCCAGAGCGCCTTCCCGTCACACGTCTGTCAGGCACCTTTGCAGGCTTTTGTGTGCCTCCTCCAGGGAGGCTGTGTCTGGGTGCAGACACACACACACACACACACACTCACTCACACACAAGGAAGCTACACCTGCAGCTCTGACTGGATTAGATGGGGGCAGGCAGTGAAAAATCTGCAAAGTCCCACTTGGTAACTGGCTCCGTCTCTCCATGGAGGAGCCGGGGATCCCAGGAGGAGAGGCTGCACCATCCGGAGAGACCTCAGGAGTCTTGGGAGGCGTCGCAAGACATGGGGCTTCCGGATTCTCTAAGCCAGAAGCAGCTCACAAGTCACTGACACGACATGACTGCGCTAAGCTGACAGCGATGTGGCAGCTTCATCCAGCCTGCTTTGTACAGATGGCAGCTTTAAACAGGGCGGATTTAACATCTCAGTCAAGAGACTTTCCACTTGGAGTAACAGAGTCAACTCTCAAACAGGCATCTTTCTATGGACTGTAGCCCACTCAGTCATGTGACCCCATGGACTGTAGCCCGTCAGGCTCCTCTGTCCATGGGATTCTCCAGGCCAGAATACTGGAGTGGGTAGCCATTCCCTTCTCCAGGGGATCTTTCCAAACCAGGGATCGAACCCAAGTCTCCTGCATTGCAGGCAGATTCTTTACTGCCTGAGCCACCAGGGAAGCCTTCTAATTTTTCACTCTCCTCAGCAAACACTCTCTTCAGCTGATGCCAGTACATGAAGCGGAGTCACAGATCAGATCAATAACGGGGCAGTGACCTGAGTGTCCTCAGTGGCACAAAAGGGCCCCTCGTGGAGGAGGCTTGCTCGTTGCTGCTCTGTCCAGAGGACACACCTCTTTTCGTAGGTCAGGTTACATTTTAAAGTTGGAGAGGCCTCATCAGATCCACGCTTCCCCCAATCCCCCAACGTCTAGTTACAATGACAGGACCCCAGAGCTCAGCCTGGGCGCAGGCCAGCTGGGGAGCGCGTCGCACGCCGGCCCCGACCCGCTCTGCAGGGAGACGCTGGCGCCCAGAATAGGCATCCCAAGGAGCCCCCGCGGGGCAAACCGATCTGATGCGTTCTCATCAGCACAGAGGGAAACCTCAACACAGAGGCATTCACCCTCCAAGTCTGTGTGCGCCCGGCGACACGCAGAGCCGGGCGCAGCTCCAGGGCGGGGCGGGCCGGGCAGCTATCGGGACCCACACCCGTGGGGACTCGCGTCCCTCTGCGTTGGGACCGCGCTGCGTCCTCCGAGGCCGCCGAGGGTGCCCCTCGATCGGCCGCCTCCCGCCCCCCGCGCCCCCGCGCCCCCGCGCGCGCCTTACCAGCTGCTCCTGCAGCGCCGCCAGCGCCGCCTCCAGCCGCAGCTCGTGGGCCCGGGGGCCGCGGGGGCCGGCGGGCCCGGGCTGGGGGGGCCCGGCCAGCGCGCCCCGCACGCGCGCCTGCTGCCTGGCGCGCAGCCCCCGCAGCTCGTGCAGCCCCGCGAGCGCCGCGCGCAGCCTGGCGCCCACCCGGCGGCGGTCCCAGCCCGCGGGCCCCGGCTGGCCGCCGGACGCCCACATCCCGCGCTCGGCCGCGCAAGCCTCGCTCCCGGCCTCCGGAGCGCCCAGCCGCGCGCGCGGCCTCCGCGCCGCCGCCGCTCCCCGCCCCGGCCCGCGGGCCGCCGGGCGGGCTGGGACCTATCGGTGGCCGCGGAGGCGGCGTCTGCGCCCGCCCGGGTCGCAGCGGCCGCCCTCGGGCCCGCCCCGTCGGCGGGGCCCGCGCCCTGGGCACCCGGGCCGCGCGCTCCCGGGCGCTGCGGAGGGCGCGCGGGGGCCCGGAGGGCGCGGGGAAGAGCGGCGCGCGGGCGGGGAGGTGCGAGAGCAGACCGAGGCGGTGGTTCCGGTTGAGGGCAAGTTTCTACAAAGCAAGTCGCTGCGTAGCATCGCCTTGTCGGGCTGCTACCATTATAAACTTATTAGAACTTGGAAAAAAAAAACTCCCCCTTTCCTAGGAGCCTCGGCTTGTCCTTTGGAAAAGTGTTTATAAGGAAAGCTTTATCGAGCTATAACTCCCGTTCTGGAGTGTCCCGTTCAGTGGTCCCTTCGTGTACTCACCAGAAACTGTCATCACCACAGCCGCCTTCACAACGTTTTCACCGCCCCCCCTGCCCCCCAAGAAGCCCTGTCTCGCTAGCGGTCCGGTCCTCCCGAGGCCCCCCCAGCATGAAGCTGCCTGTTTGGGACATTTTATGCAGATAGGATGAAACAAGTGATGGTCCTCTAGGACTGACTTGTGTACTGATCATGCTTTCAGGGCTCACCCACGTTGTAGCAAGCATTACTTCTTTTTATTGGCGAACAATGTTCCACTGTATGGCGGGCCCCACTTTTATTTATGCTTATTCCTCAACAGGCTGTCTTCCACTTTGTGGTGACCATGGTGATTAGTGCTGCTACGGACATTCATGTGCAAGGTTTTCTTTGGTGTGTGTGGAGGTACGCGTCCGCGTCTCTTGAGGGCTTACCTAAGGGCGGAGTTGCTAGGTCCTCGGTATCGTCTGCGTCCAGCCTCCCGAGGGACTGCCTGGCAGCTTCGCATCACGGCGCCTTCCCCTCGGCGCCGTCCGAAGGCTCCGAGCGCGCCACAGCCCCTCCGACAGACGGCAGGCGTTGCGGTGCTCGCTGCGGCAGCGTGCGTGAAGCCCACCTGCGTGCTTCTGAGTCCCGTCTTCCTGGCGGCAAGTGGTGCGCCTGTTGGCTGTGGGTCTGTCTTTAGCGAAATGTCTGTTCAGATCCTCTGTCCACTTTTTTAAAAAACTGGGCTGTCTTTTTCTTTTTGAAATGTAAATATTATTTCTGTGTTCTGGATACACTTCCCTTTCAGGTACATGGACTGCAACTATTTCATTCACTCTGTAGGGTGTCCTTTCACTTCCTTGATACTGTACGTTGCAGCAAAAGTTTTTAACTTTGACCAAGTCCAGATTGTCTTTTTGTTGTTGCCTGTTCTTTCCGTGTCATTTCTAAGAAACCATGGTCTAATCCAAGGTCAAAGATTATATCTGTGCTTTTCCCCTAAGATTTTAAAAATAGTTTTGGTGCTTATGTTGAAGACTTTGGTCCGGTTTTAGTTAATTTTTGAGCATGTTATGAGGTAGGAATCCAACTTCATTTTTAAATACATTAACATTCAGTTTTCCCAGCACCATTTGTTAGAAAGACAAATTTTTTCCCCATTAAATTGCCTTGGGACATTTGTTGAAAATCAGTTGATTCACAAAAATCAGTTCCTGGATTCTCAGTTCCATCTCACTAGCGTGTCTGCCTACCCTTAAGCCAGTTCTGCCTTGTTTTGGCTATTGTAGCTTTGGAGTAACTTTTCCAGTCAGGAGTGTGAGTCGTCCCCTTCCGTTCTTTTTCAAGACTGCTCTGGCTATTCAGGATTCCTTGCGCTTCCACATGAGTTTTAAGCGTAGCTTGTCAATTTCTGCAAAGAAGGCAGCTGGGGTTTTGAGGGCGACTGCTTGGAATCTGTCGATTGACTGAAGAAGTGTTGCTGCCTTAGGGTGAGTCTTCTGAGCCGTAAAGGTGGGTGGTTTTTCCACTTGTTTAGGCCTTTAGTGAACAGTGTTCTGTAGTTTTTCAGTGATCAAATCTTGCACTTCTTTTGTTAAATTTATTTCTACAAATTTTATTCCTTTTCAAATTATTATAAATGGAAATGTCTTCTAATTTCATTTTCAGAATGTTCACTGCTAGTATGTAGAAATAAGCAGTTAATTTTTGTATACTGATCCAAGCAAGCTTTCTGAATTTTTTATTAGTTTAATGGAGTTTTAGTGGATTCCTTTGCATTTTTAAAAATTTACAAAATTGTGTCACCTGGAAATAGATATTTTGACTTCTTGCTTTCCTATTTAGATGTTTTTAATTTGTTTTTCTTACCTTATCACTCTGCCTAGAATTTCTAGCACAGGTTGAATAGAAATGGTGGGAACAGGCATCCTTGTCTTGTTCCTGCTGTTGGAGGGGGAGGGACATTCAGTCTTGAACTCTTGAGTGGAATGTTAGCTGTAGGTTTTCTTTTTATCTGAGTGAAGAAATTCCTACTGAGTCCTACTTTCTTGAGTGTTTGTACCAATGCATTTTCCAGGTTATGTTTCTTTTGTTTTTTCCTTTGGTTCTCTATATTTATCTTATCTAATATGGAGAAAAAAACGTTAGACTGAGACTAAAGAGACCTCAATTCCAAGCTCTTTTGCCTTCAGTTTTCTAAACTATATAATGGGTTTATTGAAGATTCCTGATGCTACTTTCTTTGCAACAAAAAAAAAAAGTATGATTCCTTCTTACATTTTTCTCCAAAGAGACCTTTAGAGAGAAAGACTGGCCGTGAGTCTTTTCTGGTTATCTGCCGTCTCCCCATCTGTGACTCACGTCATGGTGTCTTTTGAGGAACAGAAGTTCTTAGTTTTTATGTAGTCTTACTCATCATTGATTCTGTTTGGGTCATTTTAAAGAATTTTGTGCTTCAAGAAAGTCAAAGGTATTATTTAAAGCTTGAAGATATTATGTAAAGCCGCTTCTAGAAACTTTATTGTTTTACCTTTCTTATTTAACTCTGCAGCCCATCTACAGTGGGTTTTTCACTCACTGTATGAGACGGGGAGACCACAGCTACTTTTTCTCTCTGGCGTGGCTCAGTGCAATACTTATTGCCCCAGATGTCTCACTGTGCGCTTCCTGCACGAAGTTGTTACCTTAAATAACCAAATTCAGCCCTTGAAATCAGGAAATTGTCACTGAGTCATAACGATCGTCTCATTTTCAGACCCGGGGGTGCCGTCCCACGTAGCGCCCTCTGGCTCCGAGCAGCCCCTCCAGACCGGCGCACCTCCCTGTCCTTTCACGCTGGTGGCCTCAGCCTGGAGGAGGGGCCCAGTCTGTCCTTGGCCGTCACTTAGCACTTTTGAAGACGCTGTATTTTCAGAAGCAGTTGTTTTGTAGGCGGCTCCTTGATTTCGTCTCTCTGAGGCTTCCTCCTGGGTTGGTTGGGCTGTGCTTCTGAGCAGCAACATCAGGCTGCGTGAAGTGCTCCTTGCGTCTTACTGACGGGGACACTGCCCCCACCCCCCATCTGTATCAACAGCTCCGTATGTCCGTCCCTTCATCTGTCCACCAGCTGGCCCTCTGTCTGTCTCTGTGACAGTCGGCTTATCCGCTTGGGCTGTGCTGGGGCTTCCCTGCAGCTGAGGCTCTTCTACGGGTGCGGCGCGGGGCTGCTCCGGCCGCTGTGCGGGGCGGCTCTCCCAGCACAGCGGCCTCTCTGCGGAGCAGAGCGCGGGCTCTCGGGCACGCGGACTCGGTGGTGGCGGCGCCCGGGCTCAGTCGCTTTGTGGCGTGTGGGGTCTTCCCTGATCAGGGACCGAACCTGTCTCCTGCACTGGCAGGCGGACTCTCCACCACCGAGCCACCAGGGGAGCTCCTGTTAACCTGCTTACCTATCCATCGATCCATCCATCTGTCGTAACTGACCCACTGTCCAGAATGGAAAAGCAGGGGAAGTGGGGGAGAAGGGAATAAGAGCCCCGAAGAGCCGCGGGCTTTGTCCTCCATGTGGGCAGGCAGGGAAGGGCTCTGAAGTCCCAGCGCTGGCCTGGCATTGCGGGGCGGGGGGGATGCGGTGCAGAGAGGCTGGGCATCCAGTGCTCCTCTTCTGGAGGTGGGCACGCCTCGGGGGGTATAAAGCAGTCCTGTGCCCAGTTGCCCCTACACACCAGCCTCTGCTATTCTGGGGTTTAGGGATATGGTGAGAGGACCTGAGGGCTTCTCAGCCTCTGAATGTCCTGGGAGCCGGGGAGGGGAGGCACACACATCCTTAGTGCTCCTGGGAGCCTCTCCTGCATTCCTGGCCCAGGAAGGATGTGGGGCCTGAGGCTGCAGATGCTGGACTCCATCTCCTGCCCTGAGTTTCCTGAGGCTCAAGTGCCAGCTGTCACCTCCTTCCTTACCCTTTCCACTCCCCTGGGGTGACAGTGAACTCAGATCAGAGGGGTGGGCCTTTCCTTTGTGAGTACTGGAGGGTCTGAAAGTATGTGACTTCTTCAGTGATTATACATTTATGTAGCTGTTAAAGATTATCATTTAACTGTAACTAAATAGGAATGAAGTAAATGTGTATAAGATGCCAAGAAAAAGCAAACTGAATTAGAACTTGTGTTTAGAATGTGCAGCTGCAAACCAGCAGGGTCGCTGTGGAGCAGAAGAAAATTCCGAGTCATTGGTCAGTTTGCTGTGGTTCTGGGTGGCTTTCTCTGCCGGGTTAGTTTGTTCTCTGTCAGTTTTTCTGTGCAATAAGCCAGTATTCACATGCACATTGACACGACCTTACGTGCTATTGGAGACTGAAGAGAGCAGGAGGCAGTGGAAAGCCCGCCCCCCACACCCTGCCCCTTCTGACCGCCCCCCAAGCCCCCACATCCCGCCTGCTTCTCCGATGCCCTGGCCCCTCCAGCTTGGCCCCCTGTGGCCTCTCGGTCCCCAGGGCCTTTGCACATGCCGTGCCTCCCCTGAGCCCCAGCCTCCATGTCCGTCCGTGTGGCTCCCTCCCGCCCCCACGCCTCTTCTAGGCCAGGCTCCCATCAGGCTGCCCTGACCTGGCAGCGCCTGAGGGCTCACCGTCCACTTCTCCTTTTTGCAGCACACTGTCCTCTCACATTCTGTCCTTTGCTTGTCTGTTAGGATCCTTGTTCCTTGCTTGTTTCCCCCACTAGACTGTAAGCTGCATGAGAACAGAGACCTTCATTTTTAAGCTGATGTATTTTAGGCGCTGGCCTGCTCCAAGTAGCTGCCTAGTAACATTTGCTGAATAAACTCTTGGTAATTTGTTCATCATTGAGCTGAAAGGAAACTTCCAGTTCAGTTTAGTTCAGTTGCTCAGTCGTGTCCGACTCCTTGAGACCCCATGAACTGCAGCACGCCAAGCCTCTCTGTCCATCACCAACTCCCAGAATCTACCCAAACTCATGTCCATGGAGTCAGTGATGTTATCCAGCCATCTGCCTTCTTTTCCTGCCCCCAGTCCTTCCCAGCATCAGGGTCTTTTCCAATGAGTCAACTCTTCCCATCAGGTGGCCAAGGTATTGAAGTTTCAGCTTCAGCATCAGTCCTTCCAATGAACACCCAGGACTGATCTCCTTTAGGATGGACTGGTTGGATCTCCTTGCAGTCCAAGGGACTCTCAAGAGTCTTCTCCAACACTGCAGTTCAAAAGCATCAATTTTTTAGCACTCAGCTTTCTTTATAGTCCAACTCTCACATCCATACATGACTACTGGAAACACCATAGCCTTGACTAGACGGACCTTTGTCAGCAAAGTAATGTCTCTGCTTTTCAATATGCTTTCTAGGTTGGTCATAACTTTCTTTCCAAGGAGTAAGTGTCTTTTAATTTCATGGCTGCAATCACCATCTGCAGTGATTTCAGAGCCCAAAAAAATCAAGTCTGCCACTGTTTTCCACTGTTTCCCCATCTATTTCCCATGAAGTGATGGGACCAGATGCCATGATCTTAGTTTTCTGAATGTTGAGGTTTGAGCCAATTTTTTCACTCTCCTCTTTCACTCTCATCAAGGGGCTTTTTAGTTGTTCTTCACTTTCTGCCATAAGGGTGGTGTCATCTGCATATCTGAGGTTATTGATATTTCTCCTGGCAATCTTGATTCCAGTTTGTGCTTCTTCCAGCTCATCGTTTCTCATGATGTACTCTGCATATAAGTTAAATAAGCAGGGTGACAATATACAGCCTTGATGTACTCCTTTTCCTATTTGGAACCAGTCTGTTGTTCCACGTCCAGTTCTAACTGTTGCTTCCTGACCTGCATACAGGTTTCTCAAGAGACAGGTCAGATGTTCTGGTATTCCCATCTCTTTCAGAATTTTCCACAGTTTATTGTGATCCACATAGTCAAAGGCTTTGGCATAGTCAATAAAGAAGAAATAAGGAATTCCCTGACAGTCCAGTGATTTTGACTCTGCACTTTCACTGCCAGGACCTGAGTTTGATCCCTGGTCTGGGAATTAAGATCCCACAAGCTGGAATAGTTTGGCAAAAAAAAAAAAAAAAAAGAGAGAGAGAAAATGATACCATGGTTTACCTAGATCATCCCACATATGATACAACATTTTTACATTATTGAGCTTTGTTACAAAAGTAATGTACAAGATTCAAGAGATGTGTAAAGAAAATTTAATAATTTTCTAATGTCTGACTCAGGAAACATAAATTTGAGCAAACTCTGGGAGACAGTGAAGGACAAGGAAGCCTGGCATGCTACAGTCCTTGGGGTCACAAAGAGTCAGACATGACTTAGCGACTAAACAACAGCAAGAACTCAATCCCCCTTGGAGTAAACCTTTATGTGTTCTTCAGATGGTAACTGCAGCCATGAAATTCAAAGATGCTTGCTTCTTGGAAGAAAGCTATGACCAACCTAGACAGCATATTAAAAAGCAGAGACATTACTTTGCCAGCAAAGGTCCATCTAGTCAAAGCTATGGTTTTTCCAGTGGTCATGTATGGATGTGAGAATTGGACTGCAAAAAAAGCTGAGCGCCAAAGAATGGATGTTTTTGAACTGTAGTGTTGGAGGAAACTCTTGAGAGTCCCTGGGACTGCAAGGAGATCCAACCAGTCCATTCTAAAGGAGATCAGTCCTGGGTGTTCATTGGAAGGACTGATGCTGAAGCTGAAACTTCAATACCTTGGCCACCTGATGGGAAGAGCTGACTCATTGGAAAAGACCCTGATGCTGGGAAAGATTGAGGGCAGGAGGAGAAGGGGAAGACAGAGGATGAGATGGCTGGATGGCATCACTGACTCAATGAACACGAGTTTGAGTAAGCTCCAGGAGCTGGTGATGGACAGGGAGGCCTGGCGTGCTGCGGTCCGTGGGGTCGCAAAGAGTCGGACGCAACTGAGCGACTGGACTGAACTGAACTGATGTCTTCTAAGGCATGGCCTTTCACAGACCTATTATCTGTCTTTCTGTCTGTCTTATCCATCTATCTGTATATCTGTCTGTCTGTCCATCTATGTACATGTCTGTCTGTCTGTCCGTCCACCCATGCATGCATGTATCCACCCATCCATGTGTCTGTCTACCTGTTTTTCCATCTATGCATGAGTCTTTCCCTCCATCCCATCTTCCAGTGAACATTCAGGGTTGATTTCCTTTAGGACTGACTGATTTGATCTCTTTGAAGTCCAAGGGTCTCTCAAGAGTCTTCTCCAGTAATTAAATTTAAAAGTTAAAAATGTAATGAGTCTTCTTGACCAATAAAAGAAAAGCTACCAACGTAGTTGTGTCTTCAGACCTCTAGCTATCACCATATTTGTGGTGAATAAGAGAAATATTTAAGAGAAATATTAAAAATGAAGAGAGCTATATAGGTGCTCCTTACTCAGGCTTGATAAAGACTATAGTGGCTTGTTTATTCTGATTAAAGAGAATGATGCTAATAGAGCTGTAGTGAATGCACACTGGCTTCTGTGCATGTAAAACCAACCATATGAAATCAATAATTACATTCTTGCCAGTGGCAGTTGGGGTTAAGCAGTTAGCCTCTGTGTCATCATGTCCATCAGCAGACAGACTTCCCTTTATCTATAAGATCATCTCATAAGAAGATTGGGACCTGTGACCTCCCACTGGCAGACTGCTAGGTCAGCTCCCCCATGTACCTGGGCCTCAGAGGGTGGAGACTCCTCACTGGTTCCAGGTCTGTGGTTCCTGGGCTGGACCACTGTGTGCAGTTCTGTGCTGAACAGCACCAGGAGTTGCCCCTTGCAGGGTTGTGTAACTGATGTCTAACTCCAGCATTCCCAGATGCCTGCTTGGAAAGCTGAACGCAGTCCACCTCTGAGGCCACAGTGGGACACTGGGGAAATGGGTAGGGCACTCACAATGGGTCCAGCACTCAGTCCTGGGACAAGAGGGGACCATGAGCTCTGCTTGTTGCCTGGGCTCACAGCTGGGGATGTAGCTCATCTGATGAGACCCATGTCTGTCATGGTGGAGGTTTGTGACATGATGATGCTTTATTTGGTTTTGAAAAACTAGAAGGAAGTCTGAATTTAGATTTGTGCAAGTTTTCAGTATCTCTAGGTGTTCTTGAAGGACCTTGAGTGTTGTCTCTGGTTTGACTTTTCATCATGAAACGTGGATTTAATTATTTAGCAGTGGTTTCTCCTGTTACTGTGTCTGGATGGAGCAGCAAGCAGGCAGCCCGTGGTGGGAAGCTCCAGTGAGCGTCCCCGAGAGAGGGCTCTGCAGGATGTGGACGTGGGGAGGTGGCTCTGTGCTGACACACACGGCCTGAGAACAAGCAGTCAGCAAGCAAGAGACGGCAGGGCTGACATTCCATGCGGCTTTCGCCTGAAGCCACCATAAACCTCACAGGATGATATCACTCACCCAGACTCAGGCGTCTTGACTTGATGTGGTGTGACTTGTCTGCACAGTCTCGGTGAATTTCTACAACATGAAAGCTGCATGTCAAGGAGCCAACTATTGCACTGTATTCTGTCACTAGTCCGACTTCTTATTTCAAAACTGAAGTCATGTCTTAATTCCTCCTTCCCCTTTCTTTAAATTCACAGTTTAAGAGTATCATCTCAGCAGCATTTCAGTCCTAACTCCTTCCGAGACAATCGCCCGGGTGGGTGTTTGTTTCATCAGAGCTCTGAGATGACAGATCCATGGTGAGAAAGCCTCCAAGGGCTTTTGACGGCGTGTTGGCGCGTAGTGGGGGTGAGCGTCGCAAGCAGAGTGCATTTGTGTGTCTGGGTGTGTTGCTCTGTTAAAAACAACGCAGGACACTGTGTCCTATGGCCAGTTAGCAATGCAGTCTGTTTTGTCCCAAGACTGAATCTGTAAATCTGTAGCCTTCTGTGAGGTGGAATTGAGTTGGAGAAGATAAAGCTACCTTGTAACTTCAGTTTTATTGTGCTTTATTTTTCCACTGTCAAGGAGACTCTAATGTCTGCGTTGTGACGTGTAAATGATATGCCAAAGGTGACTTTCTCATCTAGGCTCGTCCATCATTTGGGTAATGGTGGTTAGTGTTACCTTTTATGTATTTCTAATTGCTTTTTGTGCTACAGACAGATGTTGGTTGTCCAGAGTTTATCGTAAAGTGTTTACATCCGGTCCTCTAAGCCTCACATGTCCTAACTCTCCTTGGGGTCCTACAAAGGGGTCACTAGTACGTGCCACCACTTTTCAGACTGGTGTGCAGCTTATAACGTGTCCGTGCCCCCAAGGTGGGCTTTGGTGGGTCAACAACGTGTTAGTTACACAGTGGTCTGGGGAGAATTCCATGGGGCAGCTACTGTAGTCTCCCTACTTTTGGGTAGCCACTATCAAAAATATTTTCCCTTCACATGTGGAAATAACTCTGTTGTTATGCTGGTTATTAAAGAAATGCGTGATGATGGTTAAATCATTAACAGAAGAACATTTGTCATAAACCCATCCTATCATGCACAGCTTTGAATATATCTTCCCAGAGATTTCTGTGTAAATATAATTTTAATGCAAATCTAATCTTTGTTAACACTTTTTTCTCCTTTTTCTTTGTTCATGCCTAATATCTAATCTTGTGACAACATAATAAGGCATGTTACAACCCCTCTGTTGATGGACATTATATAATCAATTATTTTTCTCTAGTCTAAGTCATCCTAAAGTAAAGTGCTTAATTCCTCCCCACCCTCTGAAAAGGTCTTGCCAATACAAGGTGTCATTAAAACTTTCCCCCAATTTTATATAGTTCTTAGACTAATGTTGAGATTGAACATTTTTTGATGTATTTTATGTATCTGTAGGTCTTCTTCGGTATTTTCCTGTTCAAATATTTTGTCAAAACTTTAATTGGGATATTTATTATGGGCGTGTAAGAGCCCTGTGGTAAAGATATGGGCAAAGAACGTCAACAGTAATAAAGCAAAGCAAACTTGGGACCCCTTAATGTGAGGGTCAGGGTGCAGGAACATTTGAGGTCATCAGCAAAAAGACTGTTCAGAGGGAAAACCCTAAGTGAATGAGGCCACCATTACAGGCGTATCTGCTTTGAATGGGGATTTCCACGTGTGGGAAGAGGCCCCTGAGATTCGCCAAGCTGACGTCACATGTTTAGGCTGAGCTGGCCCATGCTGTCCACGGACCGTCCACTCTCGAGCGCGAGTAAACACTGGCCCACTGACACCCACAGCCTGCAGAGTCTGGAGAGCACCCCACACGTTCCTGCAACTTACTCGACAGAAACCACAGCATCACTCACAACCAGGCTCTCTGTTATGACTGGAAAGCAAGGGGACACTTTAATCTTTGAAAATAGGAAACGTGGGGGCAAGTTTATGTAATTGTACAAGTCTGGTTGTTAAACAGTTTTGTGTGGGATTAAATGAAACGATTGTTTACTTGTTGGATAGACACACTTTGCTGGTCCTGCTCATGCCCTTTAGATGCTGTAGGTACAGGAAGCAGGGACAGCCCCCTACCCGGAGCAGAGTGAGTGAGGGGTGGTACGGTTTACAGCCGCCTGCATCTGACTTCTCACCGCCACCACCTCCAGGCCTGACAGTCACCATCTGAGGTTCCTGCGGGGACGGAGGAGCTGCCCAGGCCTTCTGTGCGTGAGCCGGGCTCTCACCTTCCGTGCGTGCGCCACGCTGGTCATCTTCTGTACCTGCCCGGGATGGAGTCCGGTCCTGGGTGACCCTGCTGACTGAGGAATTTAGACCATGAGGGTTAAGAGACCTGACTGCGTTTACACAAGGAAGTTAAGAGAACTGCTACGGAACCACCCAGACAACGCTCGTCTCTCAGGCCAAGGCTGAGCACCCAACAAACCACCTTCTCCTGGGACGGAGAACTGGACTGCGTTCCCTACCTGGGTGTGGGTTCCCTGGAGCCGGCCTCGCATTCAGAAAGCATCCAGCTTTGAAAGGCTGAGACTGCTGTGCATTTACCTGGGAGGAAAATCGGAATAGGATGAAGAGGGAGACTTTGCGGGGCACTTGTGGATCTTCTTTTGAGAAATGCAGATTTTTTTTTTTCAAAAATGAAATTTTGTTGGAAATCTTGGTTATTGTTGGAGAAATATGACTCTTTTCCTTCTTTATCATACGGTATACAGGTAAGGTGATAGTTTTATAATGAATGTTTAAAATGCTTGAAAGTTTTGTTGTAGTTTGTAATAACTCCATGATAGTTTCAGAGTATAACTAGAGTGGAACTAAACAAGCAGGTATAAAATGCTTTCAGATGAGAAGAAAGTATGTCAGAATCCCATACAGCAGTTCTTTCAGGGGTAGGAAGGGAGAAAAACAACCATTGAGAAGAAAGGCGTAACTTCTGCAGCAGCCGTGACCTGAGCGCTTCCCCTATAACATGTTAATCAGGCTTGGTGTTAGATTAGATCAGAATCTACCCCATCTACAATAGAGTTCCGCCCCGGAATAAGCCGGATGGGAGTAAAATCAAACAGATTCTGAGATCCCGTGACAGTATCACACAAGAGTCTTCCGCTGGGTTGAACCACGGGAAGTTGTTGAGTTTTTCAGCTTGAAAAGATTGAACACTGACTATATCAGGTAATTTGATCACGTACTGGTGTACACTCTGAGTTTTAAATAGGCAGAAGAGTACTTATATAGTATGTAGAAAAGAAATTGCAGACTTTTAAAAAGAGGAAATGAAGGGAAGGGGGGAATTCAAACAAATTCAGTAAGTCGGCAAAAAATTGTTAAGAAAAGAGAGACAGAAACGATAGCTGACCAGGAGATTTAAAAAAATCTCCAGAGTGAGAAACCTCGTGTGTACTGATGTCACCGCTGCTGCTGCTCGAAAGCTCTGTGTCCACAAGCGCCGAGGTGGGCAGGGTTTGCTGAGACGCATGGGCCTGGAATTCAATAAACCAACAGCAGAAATCAAGCTGGTTGTGTTCCTGAAATGTGAAGAGACAGGCCTCCCGGGGTGATGCTGACAAGACCCAGATTTGCCTGTTTTCCACACGTTCCTAACTTAGTTTGTTTGGGGAATAAAACCCTCTTATTGTTTCCTTGCTGGTACAAAACTAATGCATGCTTATTCTAGACTGTTTGGAAAGTATTAATGAGCAAAGAAGGAGAGAAGAAAGAAGTCCAAAATCTCAACTCCCAGAGCTTAATGTAACTACCAATTTGTTTTTTGTCTGATTTTTACACTCTTTCCCGGGAGCTGATACTTTCTGTGAGAGAGGAGGTCACCCTGCACGCCGGGACTCCGCGCTGCTCCCCTGCTTCTCTCCCCACCATGGTCGGTATCAGCTGTGTGCGCGTGTGCGCTGAGTCTCTTCAGTCGTGTCCGATGCTTTGTGACCCTGGGGACTGCAGCCCACCGCGCTCGTCTGTCCATGGGATGCTCCAGGCAGGAACACGGGAGTGGGTTGCCATTTCCACCTCCAGGGGATCTTCCCGACCCAGGGATTGAAGCCTGTCTCTTCTGTGTCCTGCATTGGCAGGTGGATTCTTTACCCCTGAGCCAGTACTTTGGCCTTTTTTGTGTGTAGACAAAGGGATCTGTTGATGAACCCCCATCTGCAGGGGAGGCTGGCCCCGTGCTCTCTTGCCAGGAGAGAAGGAACACTCTTCTCCTTCGGGGCTCGCACCCCCACCCCGGCCCCTCCCCCACACTGGACCCTTGGCCTGACTGCCCCTCCTCGCAGGCTGGACCCCGCTCTCCTGGGCCCGCCCCGTCCACAGCCTTGGGGTGTCTGCGTCTCTAGGTGACTCTCCCCGGCTGGCAGTTGTTTATGGGCACTCTGTTAGATCACGGGCCTGCGTCCCCTCACACGTGCTGTGACCTGCTCTGTGGTAGATGCACATTTGTTCAGCTCCGTGTGTGTGTCTCTAGGCTAAAGACAGAAAAAGTGAGTGAAAACACTGCCCCTCAAAGTCTGTGCTGTGTGGAGACATGGCCTCCACCACACCATCTGTCTAAACCAAGTGTTACTATTTTCAAAAATTTCATTATTTAAAAAATCATGACTTTATGAAGTCAGCTATATAAAAACATTAAAGAATTAATTAGAGAATCCCGAAAAGCAAGAAACTAAAGGAAACTAAATTCTGTGCATAGTTTCCTAACTTTTAGGCTACATTTTTCTCTTAATTTATTACATATTTACTAAGTACTGGGCGTGTCACAGTCTATGAGGTCACTAAAGAGTTGGACATGACTCAGGCACCAAACAACAACTATGCACCAAGCACTGTGTTTTGTAAACCTCAGTCTGCTCGTCGCTGCAGTCACCCGGGAGTGTCCATTAGTCCTCCCTGGACACCATGGAGACACTGACTCTCAGTAACTGACTCCAGCCTATGTCAGCCCTGGTGCATCACCACGTGTGTCTGACCTCGGAGTCAGTGCCGGGGGGACGGGGTCACCACACAGTGTGAACTATGGGCTTGGGGGTCAGACCTCCCGGTCAGAACTGCTAGGCCAAACCCAGAAACTCCACCTTCTCGAGGAACAGGTGGCTGAGAATTGCAGGGAACATACTGGCTGGGACCCCAGGACTCTCTGTGGGGAAAGCCTGGGTGCTCTGCTTGGTATCCTGATGAGACAGGACGTCTCTCAGGCCAGGCCCAGCCGAGCCCCACAGCTCCCCCCTCTCCTCCAGGAGAAGAGCTCCTCACAGCCCCCTCTGCTTCTCCAGGCTTGTCCTCCTGTGTGTGGAATTTCCCGGGACATTTCCAGAAACTGCTGATGTGGGCCACCCTCTTCCTCAGCCAGCTTAATCAGGCTGCTGAGCCAGGCAGAGCCTGTGAACCGGCCTTGTTTGTGGTCCTTCAGGTAATGCTGCAGGGGTGTGGGGGTAGGCGAGCCCCTGTTAGGGTCTCTGCCCCGGGTTAGAAGCCGGCTCACGAGTCCCACCCCTGCCCCTCAGCTCCAAGCCGCGCGGTGCCCACCACTGGCCTTGGACGGGGAGGGATCCATGTTTACCCAGGGAAGTGCTCATGTGACCGCTCCATACTCGTGGTGACCCTGGATGTCACTGACCAGATGCCCAGAGCGCCCTGCCAATGGATTTATCAGTTTTGGTCTTAAAATGTTGTGTAAGCACCCAGAGGCTTTCTAGCAAAGGGTGTGTGATTTTATTCATCAAGTAAAATATGAAACTCTGGGCAGGTCCTCCTCAGAGGGTGTTTCCATCATCATGGCTCATGGCTCTATTTCAAGATGAAGCTGTTGATCGTCGGTCTGAGTAACAGGCCAGAGCAGAGCCCGGGTACCCTGAGTTATGACACCTCTGTGCCCCATCACCTCAGCACCACGCCTGCCAGCGATGACAACATTTGAACCCCAGGCAACTACAGAAAACTGCGTGGACGTGTGGTCCTTGGGGATCGTGGTCTGCTTTCTCCATCACCCAGAACATGCAGAAACTGTTTGAAGGTCCCCAAGGAATTCAGCCAGCAGAATCGTCATGAACCAGCCAGAGGCACTAAATGAGTTAAGCCACATTTACTGGTGCTAATTTAAATTCTCTGCTGGTGGGATGTGGGGTCCTCAACGCCTTGTGGAGTGGTTGCACATGACTTAATAGACATGGGGCGCTTCTGCTTTGCAAGAGCTCAGTAACTGTTAGAGTCAAGTTTAAACAATAGAGGGGGGCTTTACTGTCCTTGAGAGGATGAAAAATCTAGATGGTAAGAGAAATGACACCATCACTGGAATGTTTGCTTTTTGCCAGTCAGCAGACGGGCACTTTTAACAAATTATCTCACAAATGCAGGGGAAAACAGAGGAAACCACGACAGGAGCTGTGTAGTCAGCGTGGGTCATGGGATCACATGTTCAGGACACGGATTGTGGGGTTTGCAGAAGCCAAGCTGGATTTATCCGGGAGTGGGTTTGAGCAGAAGGATCTTAGAGAGGAGGCTTTGGGTGACTCCACGAGCGGCTCCATGAGCCCACCTTGGGAGACACGGGGTGAGGAAGGGGCCCGCGGGGACAGGAGCCCAGGGGTGCCGGCGAGACGAGAGTGTGCCAGGAAGCCGCGCTGCATGGCCTCCGTGGGGCGGCGCGCCATCCTGGGGGTCTCTGACAGACTGGATCCTCTTTCCCTGGGAAGACGGGAAGACGTGGGCGTGAGGGCTGAGTTTGCTGGGAAGACTGGGACTGAACAAAGGCTTTACAAGAACTCCTTAGCATGGGTTACCTTCTGAAAATGGGGGCCACGACGGGCCACTGGGGCGCTGACCTCGGGCATGACCTCTGGTGCTGAGGCGAGGAGCCCGGGGGAGGAGCGGCAGGGCCGGGTCTGCTCCTGAGCTGCTGGGCCCGGCTCTGCAGCACGGCCTCCAGGCCAGGCCCCTCCACTCAAGCTGGGGCCTGGAGACCCTCATGGGTGCCCTGAAGGGAGGAGGAAGCCTCGGCACCAACCGCCGGGCCTGTAGGAAGGTAGGAGGGGCTCTGAGGGGGGACAGGGCTGGAGGGAGGGGGAAGTGTCCTGACCCTCAGTCTGGAAGGCTGAATAAGGGTGGCTTTCCGGGCAGGGCTGGCCTGTGATGACAGCAGGCGTGAAGCTGGAGACGCTGGGAGCCGGGTGTGGCTGACGTCTGTCTCTGTGAGGGTTGGGGAGAAGGTGTGGCTGGGGGTGGAGGTGCTGAGCAGCCTGACCCCTCCTGTCGGGATGTTGACCAGCTGTCCTGTCATCCAGGAGGTTTCGGCAGGGGGAGGGTGCCCACCAAGCAGAGGATGACCCCCTGGGGGTCCAGGCAGCCCAGTGGCCCCTCCAGCCACCAGAGGATCATGCAGGTCAGACCCACTGGGCTCAGGGACCCGAGAACCTGGACCTGTGTCCTTCTGAGCAGACGGGGACCCCTCCCCTGGGGTGTGAACAGAGGGAGGATCCCTCCCAGGGGTCGTGTACAGACAGGACCCCTCCCAGGGGGCGTGTACAGACGGGGTGGGGGGTGGGGGGAGGGGGCCCCTCCCGGGGGCGTGAACAGACAGGGACCCCTGGGGGTGCTGTGAGCACCAGTTCCTGCGGAGCCCTGGGGAGGGCCTCATCCTGGGAGGGGCCCTGGAGAGCGAGGGACTGCGCTGCCTGCACTCTGGGGTTCCCAGTGTTGGGGGGCTGTCCTGGGAGCCTGGGCTCAGGTAGTAAAGAATCTGCCGGCAATGCAGGAGGTCGGGGTCGGAAATGTGGGTCGGAAGTCTCCCCTGGAGAAAGGAATGGCGACCGGCTCCAGTAGCCTTGCCTGGGAAATGCGCCGGGCAGAGGAGCCTGGAGGGTTACAGTCCGTGAGGGCCACAGAGTCAGACACGACTGAGCTTCTAGCATTTAACACCTCAGGGACAGTGGCTACCTGGGTGCCCAGCGCTCCTGCCTGTGGCAGGTGGTCAGGAAAGAGAGAAAGTGAAGTCGCTCAGTCGTGTCCGACTCTTTGCGACCCCGTGGACTATAGCCTACGAGGGTCCCCCGTCCATGGAATTCCCCAGGCAAGAATACTGGAGTGGGTTGCCAATTCCTTCTCCAATTCGTGAAAGTGCCTGCATTGCAGGCAGACGTTTTACCGTCTGAACTTCTGAGGAAGCTGATGATCAGGAATAGTGTTCAATTCTTGAAGGAAAGGGGGCAGACGACTGCTCTGAGCCTGGGAGGGGAAGCCCTTCACTTCCAGCCGCTGTTTCTAGGTCAGTGGTTCCGAGTTCTGGAGCCTTTCGAGCAGCTGCAGGGGAGCAAGCCAGGAGGTGTGTGCAAAATGCGATTTCTGGGCTGCAGCCTGTCCTCACGACTGAGACGCCCCAGGAGGGGTGGTTTAAGCCATGTCCTGGGCTGTCCTGTGGGTCGGCTTCCCCATCACCCAGGCCTGTCCCGGCCGTGGACAGAAGGCCACCAGCCCACGTTTGAGTTGGACTTGAAGGGCCAAAGGGAGGGGAGCGGGGTGGTGGGGGCAGGGCTGGCTTCCGGGGGAGGAGACTTGGGGGTGTGAGCACGTATCTGGAGGCAGGTGCCTCTCAGAGCAGCGCTGAGCGGGGTGCTAACACAGGCGACGCCCTTGGAACACCAGAAAAGGCCACAGCTGTGGCTCAGGGGGCTTCCCAGGTGGGGTGGCTCAGATGGGAAAGTGTCTGCCTGAAGTGCAGGAGACCCGGGTTTGATCCCTGGGTTGGGAAGATCCCCTGGAGGAGGAAATGGCAACCCACTCCAGTATTCTTGCCTGGAGAACCCCATGGATGGAGGAGCCTGGCGGGCTACAGTCCCTGGGGTCGCTGAGGGTCGGACACGGCTGAGCCACTTCACTTTCGAGCTCTTGGCTCCACTCCTGTCGGGCTCCCTCTGCCGCCCCACACTGCTGCGGTTGTTTTTGACTGCTGCTGCTGCTAAGTCTCTTCAGCCGTGTCTGACTCTGTGCGACCCCGTAGATGGCAGCCCACCAGGCTCCCCCGTCCCTGGGATTCTCCAAGCAAGAACACTGGAGTGGGCTGCCAATTCCTTCTCCAATTCGTGAAAGTGAAAAGTAAAAGTGAAGTCGCTCAGTTGTGTCCGACTCTTAGGGACCCCGTGGACTGCAGCCCACCAGGGTCCTCCCCATGGGATTTTCCAGGCAGAAGCATTGGAGTGGGGTGCTGTTGCCTTCTCCGCGTTTTTTGATAGGCCACAGTCTGTGTCCCTGTTCCACATGCATCTGAGGGTTGCCTGTCTTTGTCTGCTTGACGTCCAGGTCTTTCTCTGTTCTGGTGGCCAACCCTGAGTTGTATGTGGGTTGCAAAGAACTTCAGGCTTGCAGCTGGTTTTTCCTTCCCTTTTTGTCTCTTTGCACTGTATTTTGAGCAGCAGAAGCTCTTTGTTTAATGTAGCCGAGTGTATTCATCTTCTCGTGACTTGAGACTTCGCCTGAGGTGGTGCCCATGTGCCTGCGAAGGTGGCTCTAAGCTCATCAAGTCGTTCTCCGCGTACCTGACATGCTGTTCAGACTGTTCCTTCAACTGCTCATTTCAGGCATGTATTACATTTTGGATGTTTTCTTTGGTTCTTGTGAAGATCCAACCTGTCAGTTCTGACAGTTGTATTTTCTTTCCTCATGTTCTCCATCTTTCATTTCTTAAAAAAAAAAAAAAACACACCTCTTAAAATGGCATCCTCCTTGGACTTGACTTCTGTCCCTTTGCAGTGATCCTGTCCTTGGACAGCGCCAGGTGGCTGCTTGCCTCTGTGCTCAGTGACTATGGGCCGTGAACTTCCGTCTCTTCGATTTCTGAGCAAAGGGCTGAGATGGGAACCCGTCCTTCCAGGGAGGCTCCTGTCTGCTCCTGTCGGTTCCCAGGACCTTCAAGGACACTGTAGCCCATTCCAGCCGCTTGGCTGGGGTTCTGGCACAAAAGCTGGCTCAGTAGGCCAGAAGGTCACACTCCAGGGTCTCCTGGGATGGAGGGGCTCCCTGTCCTCCACGGCAGGGGTCCCACTTTGGGGGGAGCCTCCAGGGGCAGGTCCCTTGAGAGTCCCTTGGACAGCAAGGAGGTCAAACCAGTCCATCCTAAATGAAATCAACCCTGAATATTTTTTGGAAGGACTGATGCTGAAGCTGAAGCTCCAATAGTTTGGCCACCTGATGCGAACAGCCGCCTCATTGGAAAAGACCCTGATGCTGGAAAAGACTGAAGGCGGGAGAAGGGGACGATAGAGGATGAGATGGTTGGATGGCATCACTGACTCAATGGACACGAGTCTGAGCAAGTTCCGGGAGGTGGAGAAAGACAGGGAGGCCTGGCGTGCTGCAGCCTATGGGCTCACAAAGACATGGACACGGAGCGACTGAGCAACAACAACGGTGTCAGGTGACAGCCCAGAATTCATGGGAGAAGAGTTCAGTTTGAGACAATTTTTTTTTTCCCTAACAGCTGGGAAAATAAGACAAAACAAACACAGTGTCAGGGCTAGGTTTTAGCACAGACTTCATTCCCCTGAAACAACCTGGCCCCAGGGTGGCAGACGGGAGGGACTCGCCCAGAGGACAAGACAGCAGCTTTGCGCATGTCCATCCGGCTTGTTTTTCTGGAGTCCTCGCCCGGCCTGGCCAGCCCACTCCACTGCTCCCCCTGCTCAAGAAGAAAAACGGGCCCTGCCCAGAGCAGCTCCCTTGGGTAACGGGCGGAACCAGAACTATCTCATCCCTCCCTTAGGTCATGGGTGGAACCAGAACTGGCCCAGGAGGAAGCGGTGGGCCGGTGGAGTCCTGGGCCCCTCGGCCAAGGGCCAAATAGCAAGTTCCGTGTCTCCACGGTGACGCACCCCACCCCCAGGTCAGGGGCCCCTCCCAGGGGGAGGGCGGCAGCCTGTCTGGGGGTGGGGGCAAGCTCACCTTCTAGAACAGGGCTGGGCACACAGCCCACCAGGGTCAGAGAGTGTCCTAGGCTTCGTGGACAAGAAACAAATCACGCATCTCCTGTTGGTGCTCGGATGAATAGAGAGAAAGCACATTTCCACCAGTTTTTACTGATGAAACTAAAAACTTAATTTATGCACTCAGACATTTGAATATTATCTGCTTTTCACATGTCATAAAATGTTCTCTTTTGATTGTTTTTTGGCCCCTTAAAGGTGTAAAAACCACTCTGGGGCTCACAGGCTGATCAGACATAG
The DNA here is from genome assembly GCA_007570785.1 of Antilocapra americana. Classification (NCBI taxonomy): domain Eukaryota; kingdom Metazoa; phylum Chordata; class Mammalia; order Artiodactyla; family Antilocapridae; genus Antilocapra; species Antilocapra americana. The sequence continues at coordinate 146,369 of ML663576.1, forward strand.
GTGTGGGCCAGCTGCTGACCCCTGGGTGGGAGCTGAGGACAGGGAGGGTCATGGCCCCCAGCACTCAGCTCCTAGGGCTCTAGAGGGCCAAGGGCACAGTTAAGTCCACCCATAGAAATTCTTGCTTGTACTTAAATCTACTCAGTGACACATTGCTCTAAAAATTCATTGTGTTCGGCTGCAAAGTGAAAGTGTTAGTTGCTTAGTCGTGTCTGACTTTTTGTGACATCATGGGCTTTAGACCACCAGGCTCCTCTGTCCATGGGACCTCCAGGCAAGAACACTGAAGTGGGTTGCTATTTCCTTCTCTAGAGGATCTTCCCGGCCCAGGGACCCAACCCAGGTCTCCTGCATTGCAGGTGAATTCTTTACTGTCTGCGCAAACCCTAGTGAAACGCCGTAACGGGGGACTCAGCGCTGCAGCCCCCTGGCCCTCACAGAGCAGATGCTGGGGCCCCTGTAGCGACGGGCTTGGTCTCTCCCGGCCCCCATGCCTCAGCACACCAGGGCGGAGAACAGCACCTCTGGTTTCCATCCTGCACCACTTGCCGGGGCAGAAACTTCACTGCATTCAGGGGGGTGTGGATGATCCCGTAAAACTGTTTCTCAGGGTGAAGCTGGGCTGGGCTCCGATCTGGCTGGGCCCCTCGGGTCGGCAGAATCGATTCTTCTCCTGGGGACGTGGGCAGCAAGGTTGAAGGAGGAACACCAGGTGTCGAGGTCCCCATAAGCCCCTTCCCTGTGCCTAGGACCGCTGCTTTCCTTACACTGAAAGCGCACAGAAATGCTGCATTCTCTTTCCTTCACCCGGGATGTCGGCGCCTCCGTTGCCTCACTGATCACACTGCCGTGACGTGCCCGTGACGAAGGGCGTGTCAAATGCCACCCTGTGCTCACTGTCACGGGCAGCCGTGCTTTTTAAGAAGTGGTCGGAAGTGAAGGTGCTGGTTGCTCAGTCGTGTCCGACTCTCTGCGACCCCGTGGACTGTACGGACTGCAGCCCCCAGGCGCCTCTGTCCATGGGACCTCCAGGCAAGAACACTGGAGCAGGTTGCCATGCCCTTCTCCAGGGGATCTTCCAGACCCAGGGGTCGAACCCCGTCTCCTGCATTGCAGGCAGATTCTTGACTGTCTGAGCCACCTGGGAATCCCCTGGGGGTTAACGCACTTTCAGAAGGAACAGCGCAGTCCTAGGAATGGATGGGAAGGCATTCTCCAGGGGCTTTTCCAGCCAATCAGGAAGCTCCTGGGGCCACCAGGCAGGTCACACACATGTCCTCAGTGTGACGATAAACCTCAGTGCCTCTGATTTGAAAGACCTTGTGAGCCTGGTTCCCTTTCTGCTGCCTGGGGGTGGGCTGAGCTGAATGTCTAGTGTCTAGACAGAACATCAAGTGCAGTTTCTCAATGTGTTTGAAATAAAGAGTAGGGGACAAGAAGGGCCCCCCGGGGGTCTGGGAGCCCACCAGCCAATCAGGGGCAAGGGCAGAGAAGTTGACTGTGATGGGGCCTAGGGGCTTCCCGAGTGTCCCCCTCCTGCATTCACCCGCCCCTGTGGATTTCTGTTCATTCGTGTTTACCATCTGGATTGTCCGGAGTTGCCCGTTCTGCTTGGTGTTCCCAGTGGTAAAGTTTCTTGGGAAGGATGACACACCTTCACACCTTAAGCTCCCAGCACATGAGCTGATGTCCCGAGTGTTTGATGAGACGGACTTCTGGTGACAAATGAGTCAATATGTGTCCCCGGAGCGGGGAACCACTCACATTACCGCTGTAATTATGTTTTATAGCATCAGTGATTTCACTTGAATTCTGACAAAAGTCCTGCAAGTCCTGGGGTGTTTTCACCCTCATTTGACAAATGGAGAAACTGATGGAGAGAAAGGTCAGATACTTTTCCCAAGATCCCTCTGCTGACAAGTGATGGTCCCACCCTCACACCGGGACTGAGGGCTGGAATCCCCACCCTGTCACCAGCCCCGGCTGTCAGGCTGTGCATTGCCACCTCTTGTAAGGACTTTTTCTCAAGCCAAATTGGAGGTGCAAAAGTGGTCTTGGTAGATTTTGGCTTTCTGTTTCAAAATCTAAAATGCATTTAATTTTTTTAAAAGTGAATTCTTAAATTTTTTATCATGAAATTAAATCACATATCACATCAAATTTAGGAAGCTCAAAAGAGACTTTCATTATCGGAACATGGCTGCACTAATATCTTAGTTTGATTTCTTCTCTCCTTCTGTCTATCCTAAAGCACGCCTGTGTTTGTCAGAACTGCAAACACCACCTGAACCATTCTGAAGGTGAAAGTTGCTCGGGCGCGTCCAACTCTCTGTGACCCCATGGACTACACAGTCTATGGGATTCTCCAGGCCAGAATACTGGAGTGGGCAGCCTTTCCCTTCTCCAGGGGATCTTCCCAACCCAGGGATCAAACCAGGGTCTCCTGCATTGCAAGAGGATTCTTTACTAGCTGAGCCACAAGGGAAGTTCCATATAATATGGAACCATACCTTTATGTCGGCACATTCTTCTACTATGTGGAGTTATGAGGTTTACCCCTTTGTTAAGGCTTCTAAAGGGTTATTTTGGGCTTCCCAAGTGGTGCGAGTGGTAAGGAAGCCCCTGCTTACGCAGGAGACATAAGAGATGTGGGTTCAGTCCCTGGATTGGGAAGATCCCCTGGAGGAGGGCATGGTGACCCACTCCCAGTATTCCTGCCTGGAGAATCCCATGGGCAGAGGAGCCTGGCGGGCTATGGTCCAAGGGTCGTACGAGTTGGACATGACTGAAGAAACTTAGCATGTATGCAAGGGATTATTTTAACTACTTATGTTGAAAATGGCACTTTGATGAACACTAATATGTATAATTTTCCACATTTAGGGCTTTTCTCTTGGGCTAGATTCTTCAAAGTGGGTCTAATAGGTGAAAGGACATACACATTTCCGAGGCCTTTGCAGGGAGTCCTCAGGCCACCTCCCAAGCCAGGTTGTTGAAGCTCATCCATGAGGACCAGCAGGGATGCAGATGAAGGCGGCCCATCGCCAGCCCAGGGAGCGCCCTGGGAGTTTTCGATGTCTCCCTCTCCTGGCAGCCGGCCGCTGAGGTCCTGGGCTCAGACTGTGCTGACGCTCTGTCTGGAGCACCGGGCTTCAGTGAGGGGTCCGAGCTGGCACGGAGACAGCCCAGGACTCTCACCTGGGGTCCCCGGCGTCAGGAGCTGGTGGCCAGGGCTGGTCCTCCCCTCCGCAAGGATGCTCCTGCTGCCTTCTGATGGAGGTGGCGGGGGGCGGGAAGCCCCTAGACTTAGGGACAAGCCCCCCGCGCCGCCTCCCCAGCAGGCTCGCTCGGAAAATCGGAGGGCTAGAAACCGCAAGCGCCTGGAGATGGGTCTGAGAGGACGCGAGGCGGGGTCCTGATCCGGGGCCCAGCCTGGCCGGCGGGGCGGGCCCCCTCCGTGTGCGCAGGGCGCCCCCCGGTGGGCCGCGGGAGGTGCCGGACCCCGCGGAAGGGCCCGCTCCCCGCTGCAGACAGGGCTCGCGGGGGCCTCCGGGGGCCGGGGCAGCGTCCTCCGCCTGCGCCGCCCCTTCCTCGCGGTCCTGGCCGGCCGGCCTCTCCCCCGGGCCCCGGGCCCCGTCCTTCCCGCCTGCAGGCAGAGGCCCGGGCTGGGCTTCGGGCAGGCTGGGGGCAGCCCCGCCCCGACTCCGGGCGCGGAGCTCGAGCGGCGAGGGTCGCTCCGGGAGGAGCTCTGCGCCGCGCCCGGGCCGCTCCCCGGTCCCGTCGCCTCGGCCCCCGCGGGCGCGTCCCTGGAGAGCGAGGTCCGGCGGAGGCGCGTCTTCGGCCAGCGGAGCGCGATCTCGTCTGCCCAGAGGACGCCGAGGGTAGGTCAGGGCCCACTCTTCACGGCCCTCGGGCCGTCACTCAGAGAGCCGCGCTCTGGAAGCTTCTGTGAGGCCATCGCCTGCCGCTCCTGCCCCTCCTCCTCGACAGCCCCCAGCCCTGCTCCGGCCCACCCTGGGGATGGGACGCCCCCTCCAGCCTCAGATGCCCGCAGAGCTGGCGGCGATCTGAGCCTGGCGTGCGAGCCGGCTCTGGGGTCCTGCCGGGGGCTTTCTGCCCGTCTCGGGAACTGCTGTGGGAGAGATGTTTGAGGGCGCATGGTCAGCATCTTAACTGTAATGATGGCTTCACGGGTGGGTCCGTACGTCAAAATTCATCCAGTTGTGTGAGTGCAGCTTAGTATATACCAATTGTATGTCAATACAGTTGCTAGAAAAACTAAAGTTAGCAACAGTAGTTTTTCCCACGTTTATGACACCAATTGGTTATATAATCAGTTTCACTTGTTTTTAATTTTGGGGTTTGCTGATTTCTTTTTGATCTGATTCTGTATGTAAAAGTTTATATCCTTCCCACCATAAACTATAAGACAGGGAGCATTCAGAGAGACCTCACTCATATCCACTAGATGAACATGACTCTCTCTTCCTTAAAGTTTTGGTTTATTTTTCCATTGATTTCTTTTGAAAATATCATGGAATGTGTGTGTGGGGAGAATGCGTGTAGGCACACACACTGGTAGACCCACATGCACTCCCATAATGGCCCCACACCCCCTTAGATGCACACTCACAGAGACGCACACTCTCAGAGATGCACACTCAAAGAGATGCACACTCACAGACAAGCACACTCACAGAGACGCACACTCTCAGACGCACACTCACAGAGATGCACACTCACAGACGCACACTCACAGACAAGCACACTCACAGAGACGCACACTCACAGACAAGCACACTCACAGAGACACACACTCTCAGAGATGCACACTCACAGAGACGCACACTCACAGAGATGCACACTCACAGACAAGCACACTCACAGAGACACACACTCTCAGAGATGCACATTCACAGAGATGCACACTCACAGACAAGCACACTCACAGAGACGCACACTCACACAGATGCACACACAGACAAGCAYACTCACAGAGATGCACACTCCCATAGGCACACACTCACAGAGACACACACTCACAGAGACGCACACTCACACAGATGCACACACAGACAAGCACACTTACAGAGATGCACACCCCCATAGGCACACACTCACAGAAATGCACACTCACAGAGACGCACACTCGCAGACAAGCACACTCACATCCCCTCCGCCTTCCCCGGCCAGGCAGTGGCTCGCCAGGGCTGTCTTCCTGAGGCCTGGACATCTGGTCCTGGTGCTTCATCAAGGTCCTGGGGAAAGGAGTTGGTGGGTGATTTATAAGGTGCTCTTAAGCCGGGGCTTCCCCTGGGGCTCCGGGCCCAGCTATCACATGTTGAGGAACAGGAGGTTGACGCTCTGCACCTGGAGACGCTACTCACGCAGCCGGGCGTGGCCTCAGACCCAGGGTGTGTGAGGACCCCATGGAGAACCCTGCTTGGGCTCTACCGAGTCCAGCGTCCCTGCACTCCCTGATATCTCGGTGGTTCCTGAGCAGAGACACTGGGTGTCCTGCGAGGGAGGCCGCGTGACCCCTGATGACCGGCCCCGCTGCAGTCTTCTCCTGGATCCAGCCAGACCTGCGTGCGCCCCAAGGCTCGTATCTGACACGGGCTGTAGCTCCTTGTTCAGGGCTCGGCTCCCAAGACCTGGCCTGAGGGGCCTCATTTATGCTCTTGGTGCCTGGGAGGGTGAGAAGTGTCAGGAGTTGGTTCCCTTCTCTATTGACAAAGGGAAGCCTCTGTCTCAGCCTTTTCTAGGGGGCTGGTGACACCAGCACACTCCCATCCGTGAGCTTGGAGATCACTGTGTCCACCTCACAACTGTCCCTGCGTCTCCAGGGTCATTTAAGAAAATCGCAGACATTGCCGATTAGAAAGCCAAGGCTGCCAGTTCATATCCCCCACATGAAAATAGTGGGGTCAGGATGCTCATATATGCATGTTTTATATATAAAATGTGCACAAATCATTGTGTCTGCTCAGTTCCTCAGCCGTTTCTGACTCTGCGACCCCACGGACTGTATGTAGCCCACCAGGCTCCTCTTTCCATGGGATTCTCCAGGCAAGAATACTGGAGTGGGTTGCCATTCCTTTCTCCAGGGGATTTTCCTGACCCAGGGATCGAACCCACGTCTCTCGTGTCTCCTATACTGGCAAGTGAGTTCTTTACCACTGAGCCTCCTGGGAATCATGCACATATGTACCCCATATTTTAATAGTAAATTATACATATATATATTTATATATACATGTGGAGAGTGGGGCGGGTGGAGAGAGCTCCTTGGGTCCTCATATGCTTTCAAAAAGCACTTTATTGTTCAAGATCCAGGATTTAGAAGCATGTTTCTAAATGTGCATAGTGTTAAAAGACATTCTTTGAGGACGATCAAGAACCACCCCCACTCTCCAGGGTAAAAAATAATAATAATAAAGCTTTTTTTCATTCTCAAAGTTGATGGTTCAAATTTTAGCCAATATTGGAAATGAGATCCAGGTGTCGGTGATGACAAGCCTGACATTTTCTGGAACACTCTCTCTATTTATGTAATAAAAATATGTTTTGTTTGTCAAACACAGTTCTGGCTTGTGAAATTGGGCTTTGTTTAAGGTGCTTGGTGGTGCTGAAAACAGTCTGGCTTCATGAAGACTGTCCGGCTGTGGGCAGACAGCCCTGCACTGGGCTCAGACCGAGAGTGGGAGGGTCGGGAGTCAGGGGTGGACAGCCCCCTGGTCCCCTTGGGTCCGAGTCTGCACGGCTCACGTGGCGGAGAGCCCAGGGCCGGCAGAGCTGGGCACTGAGACCAGTGTCCAGGGCTCACGGGGCCAGGGAGAGGGTCTTCCAGACCCCTACTGCCCTGTCATCCTCACAAGGCGACCGGTGAGTCAGAGGGGCACAGAAGACATGTTCAAGGCCATCGCCAGGGAGGAGGGTGTCCGCTGCGGCGTGCTTTATAATCACGACAATTAGAGACCTCACAGGGAGTTGACAGGGCACGTCCCTGGAAACAACTGAGCTAAAAACACACGGGAAAGATGGCACACTTGAAACCCAGTCACGTCTGGGGAGGGACTTCCAGAGGCGGTCCTGGGCCCGGGGGTCCCAGGTCTTGGGAGCCGAGCCCTGAACAAGGAGCTACAGCCCGTGTCAGATACGAGCCTTGGGGTGCACGCAGGTCTGGCTGGATCCAGGAGAAGGAGACTGCAGTGGGACCAGCAGGACCCCTCCGCATCCTGGGAGGGGTCCTCAGCATGGATCCTAGGTTTGGTCCTGGGAGGGCGCCTGGGCATCTGCCCTCCCGAGCCTCCAGGGGCAGAAGCAGGGGCTTCTCCGGGGCCTGGGAAGGGGAGTCAGGTGAGCGAGGAGTAGGCCTATCACAGAGAAGAATCTGCACCGAGCAGCTCGCACACTCAGGGGCAGAGCCTCTGCGGTCACAGCACGACCCTTCGGAGCACCTCACTGGCTGACGTGGGACTTGGCCTGGACTCTTCCGCGCCCAGCAGGTCAAAGCAGGGAGCGTGTGAATCTGCTCCCACGCACAGGGCTCCCCACAGGAGGTCTCCCCAGGCCTTTGGAAGCAGGCATCTTCCTGCCCACGGCTTGGGCCTTGGACTCAGATGGGCCCACTTGGAATGTGTGAAGTGAATCTAGGGATGGGGAGGACCCCCGCGGGCGGGCATGTGGCAGAGAAGGGCCGGAGGAGGCGCCGTCACAGGTGACCCCGGGGCTGCGTGGTGAGGAGGTGTCCCCGGCTGGTCCCTGCTCTCTGTGGGTCTGTCCTCCCCAAACCTGATGGACGGTGCTCTGGGCTGAGATGCTCTTGGTGTGGGTGCTGCCAGCGAGGACCACAGGCAGGGGCGGGAGGGTGTGGGCAGTCCCGGCCAAGCCAGAGCCTGCCCTGTGGAAGACTCTCATCTCTCCTGAAAGGCCTTTCTGGTGGGTGGCTACAATCCCCTCCGTAAGCAAGCACCTGCTTCTTCCTCCGGGAACTCAGGGCCCTGAAGTGTTTCCAAAGCTAGGACCTCAGCCTGATATGGTGACCCTGTGTCGGATGGCAGCAAAGACTGGCCCTGTCCTGGGAGAGGGCTTATCAGGGGCCTTTGTTTCCTCTGCTTTGGGCCAGAGAGAGGGGGATGGCGTAGGACTCAGGAGGGAGAACAGAGAAGATCAAGTTCTTTTCTGGGGCCCCAGGGCCCCAGGCCTGGACAGCAGGCTCAGAGTGGGATGATCGCAGTCAGCAAGTGGCCCCTGCAGGCCCAGAGTGGAGCCAGCTGATGGTCAGACATCAGGGTCTCCTTGTGACTGTGCTCCTTTTGGCCTCAAGGCTTCATGGCGCATGTTCACTTCTGTAACTGGGCTTGGCTGTGCCACGAGGTGCGAACAAAGAACCCCAACCTTGCATCTGGCAAAGGACCTCTTGGTCCCCCCAGTGAAAGTGGTCTTAGGATGGAGCATGACCACAAGGCGGTGGGCAGGACAGGGGAGAAGTAGGGCAGAGTCAGGAATGAAAACTGACGTGCCATGATACCCCAGGGTCCTCAGATGTAGGACGTGTGGCGGATGGTGCGGCGAGGAGAGGGTGGACACCGACGGGCCGCAGGCAGGCTGGGATGTAGGCTCGAGGGCCCACAGCAGCCTCCAGGTGCAAAAGCAGCCGTGGGGCTGATACTCTCACGCTGCAGAGAAAAGCAGGTCTGAGCAGCCCCCAGCCACTGACGGCCGGAGGAAGCAGTCCCTGCGCGGTCACCGAGCTTGTTCTCTGTCCGGCTGTGCTGGACCCCAGAGGGCTTCACCAGTGCTGGCGCACGCGGCCAAGGTGCTGGTCCGTTTGGACCGGAGTGTGGCTTGGTCATCAAGAGCCCACGAAACTCCCCAAACTAACACTTGTGACACCAAGGTTGGGACCACTCTTCTCCAAGGCTCTCTCTCCCCCGGCTTCTTGTGCGTGACCAGGTCCTGGCTCCGTCCTGGGGAGCTCAGGGGTTTGCAGGAGACGAGGATCCCGACTCGGGCTTCCCCTGCCCCTGTCTTTCCTCACTGTCTTCAGTTCACCCACCGCTGTGATGGCTCTCGACACCCTCTCCCCTGCGTCTTCCACCCTGGGCTGGGCGCCGTCGGGGTGACGCATGCCCACACCACATGCCCTGGGGAAACTGGGCAGCTCTCTAATGTCACCAAGGCCTTCACCAAGATTATGCTGTCCGGGATCCCAGGTTAACCCCACCCTGGGCACATTAAAACTCTGCTGCTAGGTGGAGCCTCTAGGTGAACACCTGATCGCACGAGAATCGTACTTAAGTCAAATCGCACCCCTACTCAGAGGAGTATTATTTTAATTTTTCATCTTGAAAATTATTTGCAGACTTGCTGGCTCATGGTGAATCTCCGAGTATTTTGCAACTCCTCTTCACATACTTCTGCAAGGGACATGGCAACTGCCATGTGAAATGAGCTGGAGTCACAAATGTTTTGCAAGAGCGCACTCTGAGACCAGGATGTAGGAGACAGGGTGCAGTCATCTGCTGGCAGCTGAGGCCGACCCTGTTCCCATTCTTTCCAGGACAGAAAGGATGCCATCCTGCGTCCCTTCTGTTTCGTCTTTGAGTTCAGAGAAGACCTGGAAGAACAGGAGCTGCTCACAGGGTTTTGTTCCCAGCGCACCGAGCACCTCTTCCTAGTGGAGGTGCTGATGATGGGGCTGGTGGGCTGTGCTGGAGGCAGGGACACGCCGGCCCTCTGGGAGGGGCCGCCCGAGCACGGCAGCTCCCAAACCTGGCCTCTCACGGAGGTCAGAGGGTCACTTCGGACGAGCTGTGAGCCTGGCCTGGGAGAACCGGCGGCCCTTCCCAGGTGCTTGCTGGAGTCAGCAGACGGGCTCCCGGGGACACCCACAGAGATGCGCTCTCTGCGTCTTTGCTGCAGGTGAGGGTCCCATCCGGTCCCTGGTCCCCTTGAGCCAGCACCCTGGGCCTAGGAGACAGCAGCAGCGGGAAACGGGAATGGGGCCACCAAGTGACACTTGCCGGCTGCATGGAGACCTTGTCTGGCGGTGCTGGAGTGTCCACGGAGAGGGGCGCTGCGGCCTGCCTGCCATCCCTTCCCATCACCGCCCTGCCCTGCCCTTCTCCTGAGACCCCCAGCCCACCGCTGTCATCTCCCGATGCAGTTTTCTCCCTCTGTGGCCGGGAGGTGAGGGATGGGCGAGGGTCCTCCTGGGCAGTCAGAGTGCTTCCCGGCGTGTGAGGAAGCCCGTGTCGGACTCTGCCCTGCGTCTCCCCTATCCTGGGCTTGGCATGACCCCCCGACCTGGACATGCACCCCATCTTCCCCGGCTGAGTCCTCCCGGCCTGCAGGCCTCTCCCCAGCGTGGACGTGTCTCCACCTGCCGGTCCCCGCGTTACCGTTTCTGCGTCCATGTGCCGTCCATCCACGGCTCCCCTGGTCCCCACAATGTGCAAGAGGAGAGACCGCTCCGCTTGCCCTGGGCTCCAGCTGCCCTCCCTGGCCCAGGCCGGCCCACGAGGGGCCCCCAGGGTCTGCCCTGAGCGAACGAGGGTGCCCAAGGCTTGCTGCCTCAGGATGTCAATGGAGAGACGTGTTCAGGGTGGCCCCTTGTTGTGCTTGCAAAGCCTGGGAGGGTTCCTTCATCTCCCCGCAGCTCTTGGCTCCCCCAGCACCCCCACTACAGCGGGAAAGAGTCCGCAGGTGCAGAAGCCCCTTGCCCCACCAGAGCCGGAAGCTGGGGCGGCTGGCTCCCTGTCCTGGAGGGAAGCCCCACCTTCTGACCCTCCTGAGGGGGTGCACTCGAAACAAGACCGCATCGCACACAAGCACCTCGTGTCCGTCAGTCCTCGAACAAAGACACGTGCTCCTTCACTTTCTGAGTTGTGGCCATTTTGCTTTCCTACAAATTAAAACTAATATCAGCATCTGCTTTACATTAACTAATATCAGCGTTTGCCTTATAAGGCTTCCCTGGTGGCTCAGACGGTAAAGAACCTGCCTGCAATGCAGGAGACCTGGGTTTGATCCCTGGGTCGGAAAGATTCGCTGGAGAAAGGGAAAGGCTACCCACTCCAGTATTCTCCCCTGGAAAATCCCATGGACAGAGGAGGCTGGCAGGATACAGTCCACGGGGTCACAAAGAGTTGGACATGACTGAGCGACCAACAGTGTGACTTCTCTTTGCTTCATACAGTACGTGTGACTGAACCATTAATTTTATGACCATGTAATTTGTGTTAATATGGTAAACCTATGCTCAGTGCGACGAGAAGGTGAACGTAAGTATAAGCTGCACCTTTTAAAAAATACTTTTATTTATTTACCTACTTGGCTGCACCAGGATCTTAGTTGCGGTGTGTGGGACCTAGTCCCCTAATCAGGGATGGACCCCAGGCCCCTGCACTGGGAGCCCAGAGTCTTAGCCCCTGGACTACCAGGGGAGCCCCATAAGCTGTATCTTTCCAATAACTATTTGTCTAACTGTTGTTGTTCAGTCACTCAGTCGTGTCCGACTCTTTGTGACCCCATGGACCGCAACATGCCAGGCCTCCCTCCATCACCAACTGCTGGAGTTTACTCAAACTACTGTCCATTGAGTCAGTGATGCCATCCAACCATCTCATCCTCTGTTGTCCCCTTCTCCTCCCGTCTTCAATCTTTCCCAGCATCAGGGTCTTTTCCAATGAGTCAGCTCTTCGCATCAGGTGGCCAGAGTATTGGAGTTTCAGCTTCAACATGAGTCTTTCCAATGAATATTCAGGACTGATTTCCTTTAGGATGGACTGATTGGATCTCCTAGCAATCCAAGGGACTCTCAAGAGTCTTCTCCAACACCACATTTCAAAAGCATCAATATTTTGGCACTCAGCTTTGTTTATAGTCCAACTCTCACGTCCATACATGACCACTGGAAAAACCATAGGCTTGACTAGATGGACCTTTGTTGGCAAAGTAATGTCTCTGCTTTTTAATGCACTGTCTAGGTTGGTCATAGCTTTTCTTCCAAGGAGCACACATCTTTTAATTTCATAGCTGCAGTCACCATCTGCAGTGATTTTGGAGCCCCCCCAAAAAAGTCTCTGCTTCCATTGTTTCCACATCTGTTTGCCATGAAGTGATGGGACCAGATGCCATGATCTTAGTTTTTGAATGTTGAGTTTTAAGCCAGCTACTTGGCATTAAATTCATAATATGGAAAATGGTTTCATTTTAAAAATTATTTCCGTTAAGTAGACCCAGAGGTTTTGTGCTGCCATGCTCTGAACTGGTATAGGAGCCACCGTGGTCGCTTCCCTGGGGGAGGCAGGCTCTGGAAACCTCCATCAGCCCTCCGATGGAAGGAGGACCTCTGTGCAGTGCCACTGGCCTCCACCAGGGGGCAGATACAGCCCGCACTGGCCATGGCGCTGGACACAGAGGACAGATCCTGGCCCAGGCCCGGTCAGCAGGGGTCTGGGGTGCAGAAGGGAGGATATGGGGCTGTCTGGAGCCTGCCCGGCCGGCCCCTTTCCATCAGCGCAGCTAAGGCCAGGACCCCTCAGGAGCAGGACCCCGAGATCTGGATGAGAAGCCCACACATGCAGGAGCCCAAGGAGCACAGGGCGCCCGGCCAGCAGTGGGGGTGGGCCGGGGTCCCCTCAGCCCTCCGTGTGCACAGGCCATGGCTCCTGGGATGCAAGGACTTCGTGATTTGAGAAAACACCTGGCAGGTGAGCTATTATTTTGCAAAGCTGGCTTGGAAGGGTAGAAAGCATAGGCTGCCTGACCCCTGGGTCTGGAGCCAAGAGAAGGGGCCGGAGTGACACTGGGAGCCCATTTGCCAGAGTCAGAGGGAAGGGACCCGGAGCTCAGCCGCGTCCAGGTGGGTGGACTGGCCATGCCCCAGCGTCCCCGCTCCCTTGGTCAGCCACCTGTGTCACTGTGGCATCTTCTGAAGCTAATGATGTGGCAGCGGGTACCTGGAGGGGGCCCACTGCACAGTCCTGGTAACTGAAGGTCAGGTCTGCGGTCCGCGGGGGACCTGCTCTGAGAGGCTCAGCCCGAGTCCCCAGGGAGCGTCCCCTGGTCCGTCTGAGGCCGACCTCCAGCAGTGGTCCTGCTTCAGGAAAAGCCTGATGCCAGACAGCAGGTGCGTTCTGTGTTGATGGGGCGTGACGCGAAAGGGAAAGTCACCTCCCTTACGATGGACATAACTGCTCCGTGCTCAGTCTGCCCTTCCATCTTGTCTCACAGTCTCTGTGATTCGCCTCCAGGGTTCCCAGGGGCCACAGCAGAAGGTGGTTCTCCAACACCCGGGACGCTGCAGGCTCCCCTGGGAGGAGCTGGAGAATGGGTACCTGGGCATAGGAACCATCACGGGGTCCTGAGATGGGCAAAAGGTCAGGGCTTCCTCACTTCAGCCCTCCTCTCGGCTCAGCTTCGGCCGAGAGCATCACGGCAGCCCGCCAAGGAGGCCAGGACAGACCTCCCTGCGTCCTCTCTACGGAAGTGCAGACATGATGTCACTCAGATGGAGCCTCAGCTAAACATGCCCCCTGGACATCCACAGTGGCCGGGGCAGGCGGACGTAACCCAGCTCTGAGAGGGTGATGCTTGCAAGCCTTGTCCGGAACTGGAAGTGGCAGCCGGGATATCACTGGCTCATAGATGCCAAGAAGCCAGACTCCAAGTCTACTTAGGCTGTCGTTTCTTATTGCCAACGAAAAGTGTCATACCTCTGTCTCCAAATCCACAGTCCTGGTGCCGGGTGGGGCTTGCTGGCTGGAGATGAAGAGAAAAACCAGCAATCCCGATCATGTCTTTACTTAAACCTTCGTGACCACACACACCACAGACTTTGCATTTGTTTGATTGTTTAAATGCTGTGCTAGGTGTCATTAATCTTGAAGATTGATTTCTTGTTGCCGCACTGTCCTCCCAGCCTGGGATGGAGGGCTGGTTTGGCTCAAAAACATTGCTTCTTCAAAAGGATGACCTCCAGCACCCACCCTTTAAGATGCTGAAACCCTCAAAAGTTAGAAAACCAGACATTTCAGCTTTCCTGTGAAGGGTGGGCCTGTGCCCGCCTGCAGAGGGGTCCCAGTGCCACCCCACCCCCTCCTCCCTGGGGGAGGTGTCCTTGGGGCCTTGGCAAGGGGGGGCCTTGGCAAGGGGGGGCCTTGGGACCTCCGTGGCTTCGCTGCTGCCCTGAGCTGTGCCTTCTGCTCGAGGCCACCCCTGAGCCCCGCGTGGTCGCTGGGCCGGCCCTGTCCCCTTCTCCGCCTGTAGACCCCCACCCCCCTCCCCCAAGGCGCTCCTCCCTCCCTCCCTCCCTCCCTCCTGCGCCTTCTCGGCTGTGGATTCACCCACTTTCACCCAAAGCCGACTACAAACTTCCTGACTCTGGTGTAAGGTCCCACTCACGTCCCGGGGGCTGGCTGGGGCCCAGGTTCCTGGGCACGCACTTCGGCCCGTCCAGAGGGGGGCTGCGCTCCGCTCAGCTCGGGGTGGGGCTCGGAGTCGGGGGGGGGGGGGGGGGCCCACGAGGAGCGGCCACCAGAGGGCGCTGCTGCCCAGGGCTCGTCCTGCCCGGGTCCACCGCGGGCCCCGGGAGCCGTCTGTCCGCGGGCGCTGGGGTCTGTCTTCCTCCGCCCTCAGAGCAGAGCAGCCGGGGGGGGGGGGGGGGGGGGGGCGTCCGGCCGCAGGGTTGGTCTCCGTGTCCAGACTCTGTCGGTTTGGAGGTGCTGAGAGGAGTGGCTAGGGTCAGGGCCAGTGGGCAGGGGGTGGCTGGGGCGGGGAGGTCATCGGGGGCCTGGGGCAGAGCCGACGGAGGGAGGGGGTGGAGAGCACGGGGCCAAAGGGCCGGCCGTGCGCGGTGCCCCGGGGCTAGTGCGTGGACACGCGGACACACACAGGTACAGTATCCAGGCAGCGGGGGCAGGCTTCAGGCTGGGCCCTCTGCAGGGTGGACCATGCCAGGCTTTGTCCACAGTGTGGACTGGACCCCAGGGGGATGGAGCCGGAGACAGTCTGAGCCCGGGGCTGCCCCGTGGGCCAGAGGCTGGGCCGAGGCTGGGCCGGAGGGTGGTTTCCGGAGTCCCCCTCCCACCGGCCCCCACAGGAGGGCTCAGGTCTGGTTCTCAGTCCGACATGCGCACCTGAGCAGGTAACAAAGCCCCATTCATCCTGGCACTTTTATGACCACTCTGTGGTTTCCTTGAGGATCCAGCCACTTTGATGTGGGTGCTTGCTCCTACGGACCGACACTGTTGATCTCAGCAACGGTCCATCCCCAACAGCGAGCTCCCGGGAGCCCCGTCCTGGCAGCAATTGCAACCGCCTTTTATTGCTCCACAGGTGTCTGCAGCCAGACAAGCGGGCACAGAGGCCGTTATTGATAAGGAAATGTGATACCCGAGGAGCCCGGGGAGCTTCCGCGGGGGCTCTGCACGGCTGGACGGACCCCAGGAGCATGAAAAGGGCGATTGTGAAGGGCAGGAAACGGCTCACCTGCTCCTCAATTAGAGGCACCTGTGTTGACTTGTCCCATGAGGGGAACTCATTTTTCAACCAGTGAGACGGGTGTTTACCTGGAAAGCCCAGCGTCCCACTTGCTCCTTTCATCAGGAACCAAAAGATGGCTTTTGTCCCTTATGATCTGAGAATGTGGATGGATGGAGCAGCCTTCGCTGTCCTTCAGCTCCGACGGTGGTGCTGAGGCTGAGATGGGACCGAGTTCTGGCGGGCGGGTCGCTGGGGGGGCACGTCTGGGTCCCCTTGTCGGGGGTCACGGAGCCGACACGGCCGCTCGGGACACCTGCCCTGCTACTGTCTCTTTAGGTCTGTGGGGTCCGCCTCATGCCACCCCTGAGGTTCACCTGCCTGCGGGGACGCAGAGCGGGCTGGCAGATAAGCCTTGCTTTTATCACATGCTCTCCAAGAAGGGCCCAGCGCCCGTGAGGCCCTCCCAGCCCTGCTCTGACCGTCGGCGCACAGAAGGGGGTTGCAGTAGACATGGTTCACACCCAGAGACTCGGGTGTGCCAACAGTCCTGGGGGGCACCAGCTGTGGGGTGGGTGGCGGGGACCCCGGGACATGCTGAGGACCCCCTGCCCCCTGCTCCCCAGAAGCTGCTGGCGGTAGCCGATGGAGAGAGGGCCCCCAAGGGTGAGACAGGGGCTGGAACTCTCTCCTGAAGTAGAAACTAAACCGGGCTGGAGGCTGGCAGACCGGGCGCCAGGGTGTCGGGGAGTGCACGGACTCCGACCGCCGCTGTCCGCTCCCCTGCAGCCTGCTCCACAGGTGGCGTGTGGCCAGGGTGGGCCCACATGCGGCTGGAGGACGGAGCCGCTGGGGGTCCAGCCCTGACCCTCCCATCCCAGGGGCTTCCTCCTCCTCCTTCTACCCAGAGGGGATGACGTGGGGGGTGCTGACGAGAGAGACTGTGAGGCGGCTGGAGGGCCCCTCTGTCCATCACCACGGGTCCCGCCCCCGTGCTTGGGGAACCTAGGGCTCATCCCTCGGCTGGGCATGAGGACTGAAACCCAGCAATGCCTCCTGGGCCCCCTCTGCCAGTGGTGCTGCTGCGTGGGGGGGCAGGGGTCTCAGGCGCCTCTCCCTGAATCATCACAGTTCTCGGGATGCATCCCTGGGAGAAGGCCCCCCTCCAGCCTCCCTCCAGCCAGATCGCCGCTGGTTGAGGGGAAAGCCTCAGTTACTTGGTACAGTGAGCTTCACGGGCTGAGGGAAGCTGCACGCTGAGCAGAGGCCACCAAGCAGACCCCCTGCAGCTCCCTGGGGGTGTCAGGGAGTGGACGTCCTGCAGCCAAGGCGCTCAGTCTCGGCCGGTCCCTGTGCGGCTGTGGGTGCTGGGACGCAGGTCCATCAGGGCAGACATGTGTCTCGGGGCTGCTGTGTGTAGCCGTGGCAAGAGGGGCGCCCCTCTGACCTCTGAAGGGTTCGGTTTCTTACCTGCAAAGGTAACACCACTGTGCACCCCTTCAGGATGGTTCCCACTAAGACGGCGGATGTCTCTGAAAACCTTGCAGGGCCCGAGGACCTGAGGGGCTGCACCTGGGGCCGTGGGCACCCAAGCTCCCCACTCCCCGGGAAGACTAGCGCCAGCCTCCTTTCTCTGTCTCCTGGAGCAGGAGCCCCCGGAAAGGACTAGAACCGCCCTTACCGGAGGGGCCTCCTCTGGGCCCCCCAGGCTCACCTGCCTCCCCTTCACAGGGACCACGAGCGATTTCTCCCCAGTCAGGGGCAAACGGGCCCCAAAACCCATGGCCTCCTTCTTCCTGTCCTAACACAGTCAACAGTCAATGTGGGAGGGAAATATGAGACCGGACGTGTTAGCAGCTTGTTCTGGAAGGACGGCCTCGGGCCTTAGTTCTCATCCAGGCAAGACTGCAGCTGGGGAGGAGCTCGGCCGCGGACGCCAGGGACCTCCAGGTCACACGTGCAGGGTCCTGGCCGCGAATGGCCTGTGGGCGCTGCTGCCGTTTAGTCTCCAAGTCGAGTCTGACTCCTTGTGACGCCACGGACTGTAGCCCACCGGGCTCCTCTGTGCGTGGGATTCCCCAGGCCAGAATACTGGAGCGGGTTGCCATGCCCGCCTCCAGGGGACCTTCCCGACCCAGGGATCGAACCCGGATCTCCTGCATTGGCAGGTTCTTTACCACTGAGCTCTCTGGGAAACCCCACCTACGGACGCTCAGTAATAAGATGCAGCTGTGAATCTGGTTTTGGGTCTTAAAGGCCAGGCTGACCACCTTTAATTCCATTTCAAGTTGCAAACGAGGAGCTGTCTCGGGGTGATGTGACGCAGGCCAGACCCCCCACCGGCCGCTCCTCAGCCTTGACAAGGACCGAGCCCCTTGCCGTGTGACAGCGCCCCACCGACGTGCCTCGCCTGCGATGGAGAGCTGCGGGGCATGAGGGGCCTGGTGCCGCCCCCGACTCTTGGCCTGTCTGCTTCTGGATGTGGGTCGCTGGACTGGACAGTTAAAAAGAGAGGTTTCCCCTTCTTTTAAAGCCTTCCTCTCTGTATGTCTGTTTGTAAACATCTTATCAAGGTAATGGTGTCCATGCACTGATAATTTAGGATATCTAAGCTAATACATCTTTGTTCCAGGGCCTCATAAAATCTGACATTTGTAATCTCCCCGTCGTTACAGTTTAAAATGAGAGGCAGCCCGCACATGTGCAGATGGTTAAATGCATTTTTTAAATAAAGGCATCTCTCAGGGGTTTTTGTTGTTGTTTTTGGTTTTGTGTTTTCATACCACAAGATGCTAAGTAATCTGTTGATTTAGTAAAGTATGTATTTAATCCCCAAAGAAAACTCTAAAAGCGTTGACATAAAAAGCAGCGAGGGCATGGGACTCAGTTCAGACCAAGGCCTGGGGGCCCCCGTCCCTTTGGAGAGGCTGTGTGTGCGGGGCGCGGTGCCCTGCCCAACTCTCCAGGGTCGCTGCACCGCCCCGACGCTGGTGGTCTTCCCTTGAAGGCTCCCGTGAGCTGGGTGAGTGGAAAACCCATGTTCCAGGAGGGGCAGAGGCGGACGAGTCCAGGTCGCTCTGACCACCTGATGTTTCTGGTGAGCGTCTCTGTTCTTTGTGCCAGCCTTCAGCCGCAACTCTGAGGAAGGAATCAGTGAGTCCACGAATGTAGGTGTGTGTCCCCTCCTGACGATGCCTTCTGTGCTCCGGATGCTGTGGGTGATGTGGTCCTCTGATCCCTCTGATGTCCAGGTCTCCTCGGCCAGCACCCACTGCCTTCTCTTGAGCCTCAGTGTCAACCTGGTTTTCGCCCCTGCGCCCCCAGACAGGCAGCGACACAGGGCGACCTGGGGGAGGGCCCCTGTAGCCCGCCTGGGCTTTCAGGCGGGTCTTCACCCACAGGCAGGCCCTGGGCTTGCTCATGGATGGAGATGGGTGAGGACTCTCTTGCTGGCTGTCCACTGCGACCAGCGTTGTTCAGCCACCGAATCATGTCTGATTCCCTGCAGCCCTGTGGACTGCAGCATGTCCCTGCCCTTCACCATCTCCCAGAACGTGCTCAAACTTATGTCCATCGAGTCAGTGATGCCATCCAACCGTCTCGTCCTCTGTTGCCCCCTTTTCCTCCAGCCCTCAATCTTTCCCAGCATCAGGGTCTTTTCCAGTGAGTCAGCTCTTTGCATCAGCTGCCCCAACTATTGTAGCTTCAGCTTCAGCATCGGTCCTTCCAATTAAGATTCCTTTCTTGTCCTCAAATTAAGCGTGTAAGTAAGCATGTTTCGCGCAGCAGCTTTGCCACGTCCTGCCAGCACTCAGTTGGCTGAGCCTCTCCTGCAAGGCGCCCTGCCCTGTCTCTGAGCCCAGCTGATGCTCTGTCTGGGGCCGTCAGTGAGCCCAGGATCCTGTATTTTCTCCTGGCCTCTCGCAGACCCAAGGACTGTTATGTGCAGGCTGCTTCGGCTAAGTCTACTTCCAGACGCCTTCTTTGGCCCCTGGACGCATCGGCATCAGAACCAGAACTGCCCCTGAGATGCAGGCCTCAGTTCTGCAGCCGATGCTGTCATCTCCTCCACACGGGTCCCCCGCCTGGACCCCTGTCTCCTTCCAACTGAGAAGGGGATTTGATCAGAAGCACCCCCACCCCAATGAACCAGTGAGTTTCAAGGAGGCTGGTCCCGCCTCAGCTTTTGGGGTCTGCCTGACTGGCCTTGGGCGGGGCTTTTCACTTTGGGATTCTGGACTTGTGGGCCATGTGGCCCCTGTTTGGGACGTCTTGTGGTCTGTTGCCCGTTCTATGCTCTGGACTCTGGGAGCACAGTCTCCAGACATGGTCAGTGTCCTCAGGGAACAGAAGTGACCCCCACGGAGAGCTCTGGTCCAAGCCAATGATGACAATGTCCAGGGAGGGTGAGCGCCCCTCCCCAGACCACCTCTGAAGGTGGCCCTGACCTGGAGATGGACTAGGGTTGTCCTGGACTGACTCTGG
Source organism: Antilocapra americana (assembly GCA_007570785.1). NCBI lineage: Eukaryota > Metazoa > Chordata > Mammalia > Artiodactyla > Antilocapridae > Antilocapra > Antilocapra americana. The sequence goes on from ML663576.1 coordinate 166,343, forward strand.
ACAGTGAGGTGTGAGGAGAGTTCACCGGTGACTTCCCAGGAAAGGTTTCTTGCTCTTTAACAGGCACATGAGGAAACGCGCCCTCTGTGCATTGAATCTTGTCTGATGGGGCCTGAGGCCACGTCCCACAGGGACTGTCTGCGGCTCTCCCGCCTGACGGGACCTGTAAGCAGGGCAAAGCCAGGCACATAGAGGGGAGCAGCGCCTGGCTCGCCTGGCCCCAAGCCCTGGACGTCTAATGATGAGGCTGCATCTACAGCTGCTGCTGGGACAAACCAGCACCAAGGCGGTGGCTTAAAACCATTGGGATTTGTTCTCTTGCAGTTCAGGAGGTTGCAAGCCCCAAGCCCATCTTACCAGCTGGAGTGGTGGGGTAAGGCTGGCTCCTCAGGAAGCCCAGGGGTGCCCCAGCCTTTTCCTGCTGCAGAGCTAGTCTTGTGGTGCCTCCTCCATCTGCCAAGAGCATCACCCTGGCCTCCTCGTCACTTTGCCTCCCTTCTGTGGTCATGTCTTCCTCTGTCGTGTTCTTATAAGGACCCTCGGGATGGATGCTCAAGGGCCATCTCCTCATCTCAACATCCTAGACACATCACACCTGCAGAAGTCCCTTTTGCCATCTCAGGTGACTCTCAAAGCTTCCAGGGAGGAGGGCATGGACATCTTTGGGGGTCGCTGCCCTGCTTGCAGCCCAGGGCACATGGTCTCCAGTGTCTAAGCTGGAGGGGGCGCGTGCCCTCTGCCCGGGCACACGGTCTCCAGTGTCTAAGCTGGAGGGGGCGTGTGCCCTCTGTCCAGGGCGCACGGTCTCCAGTGTCTAAGCTGGAGGGGGCGCGTGCCCTCTGCCCAGGGCGCACGGTCTCCAGTGTCTAAGCTGGAGGGGGCGCATGCTGCATATGCGTCTGAGCTCGCCCTGCTGTTTACCTTCCCCAGACTCCCTCGTGGCACCCAAGCCGAGTGTGCCTTGCCCAGAGCTGCGCTGGGTCCCAGCCTTGCTGCCTGGGGCGAGTCTGAGGCCCCTGTGTATTAGGGCGCCTGCTTCCAGGGTGCAACCGTGGGTGCTTGCATGACACTGAGCCGCATTTACCACAGGAAACTCGGGGCCGTAAAGGGGCCGTGAGTCACTTGCTGGGGTCCCGTCAGCACCAGACACCCCGCCTCTATAAGCAGCAGGCCCGACGTGAGGTCACCAGCAACCACAGCAGCCAGGGCCTTGCTGTTTTCTCTGGCACCTTAACGGGCGAGCTGACCGCGGGCAGCGGTCTCTGCCCTGGCCGGGCTGTGACTAGATCGCTCCTGCACAGATGGGCGGCTCTGCCGGTTTGCTTCTTGTTCTCAGGGTGGAGCTGGACCAGAGCTGGTGTCGGATGTGGGGCTGGGTTGAGGGTCCCCTGAGAAAGAGATAGACCCTCTCTGTCTGTCGCTCTGGGTCTATATCCCAGCTACACATGCTTCTCTGTGAAGCTGCCAAGTCCCAGCACCACATCCGCTGACGTCTCCAGGTGCTGCCCTTGGAGGGTGGGGGGCTGTTACCCCACAAGGCAGACTCTGCTTCAGAGGCTTGGGTTTCCTCTGGGAAGCCCTGCAGCTCAGGGTCAGATACGGGGTGCTCGGCCCACATGAGTATTTTTAATAAAAGTGCGTCTCTCTTCATCAGCAGACCTCACTGGTGAGCTCGGAACCTGGAATTTGGAGAGGGCCGTGGGTCGGTGGGCGCCGGGATGCAGGCCTCCTCGTACGGGATTGCTGTCCATCATGGACGGAGGAGACGGGCTCTTCGATCCTGACGCTACCAGCGAATCCTGGGCCCTGAGTTACAACAGCAGCAGAGCCTCAGCCCGTGTTCCTGTGCACACACTATGGACGGTCCCACATGGTCCCGTGGACCTAGGTCACTGGCACAAGGGTGCCAGGCATGGAGACGGCCTCTGGGTTGATTTGAAGGGCATGGGCAACCCGGGGAGAGCCCACCCCCCGGCCAGCACCAGCCAGTGTGGACGAGCAGTGAGTGAATCAGGGGTGCGTGGCCTCTGCTTCCCCTTAAATAAATGTGTGATTAAAACTGAGAGGGAATGTGGTTGGACAAATATATTTGGGGTTTTAATCAAGCTGGAGTTGTATGAAAAGCAGCCCGGAACCCTCAGGTGGCAGAGGCCCAAGGCCCCAGATGGTCTGCTTCAGCACCTGAGGTGAGCAGGGCCCGGGGGCTCGCATCGGTGTCCCCGCACCGGGGGCCCCTCCCCGACCCCACAGGTGGGTGTTCATGGCACAGCGTGTTTGTGAGTGACGAGGCCAGGGTCTAGCTGGAGCAACTGGGGAGACTGTGAGTCTAATCTGAGACAGACGTGATGAGAGAGGGGGTTTTCTCCGCACGTTCCCTGCTCGGGGAGGCCGAGGGGAGCCCTTCTGTGCCGGGACGTCGGTCACAGGTGCCCCGCGTGCGCTGAGGAGGGGCGGAGCCCAGTGGGCGACGGGGGCGCATCTCAAAGGGCCAGTCAGCACTCCGGGGTCCACGTACTGTCGGGACTCTGATGAACGTAGGCGGAGTCACTGCAGAATGGCCTCGGGAGGGCGGCCCGCTGTGGGTGCCCCTCAGGGAACGTCGGGGGACGCAGCGAAGTCGTCTGTGGCCGTGACAGCTCCTCTGCGTGAACTCTCCGTGGAGAAAAACTAGGAGTGGTCCTGCCCTGAGCCCTCCTGCCGGGGCTGGGGAAGGGAGGCTGTACAGGGTTGGGGGCACAGGGAAACGGGCACGGCTCCGAATCTGTGCTTGGGGGGATAGGAAGCCCGGAGGAGGGACAGTCATCTAACCCCACCCCCAGCCAGCAGGAAACAGCTCGGCCAGTTCAGACTCAGACCCAAGACGCAGCGAGGCCACGAGCAGGCTGCCAACCCGTGCGCACAGAGGCCTCTGGCCGGGGCGGCGAGGAGGGCGTGCCCAGCCAGGTGTGCGGCCAGATGTGCGGCCAGGTGTGCGGCCTGTCTGCCACACAGTTCCAGGGCCAGTGTCCGGCCCAGCCGGGAACCGACCAGGACAGACAGCTCTAGGCCCTGAAACCGGGAGCTGTCGCCCCATCATGATCAGGGGCTGTAATCCTTACAGGCAACTGCCAGAGAGCCCTGTGTGTGCACGCATGTGTGAGCGTGCAGGCCAGGGCACACGTGTCCCTGGAGGCGGCCTGGCCGCCCGCAGCAGCCCTCTCAGACACCAGCGCGATTCCTGGTTTCGGCTTATGAGGCACCCCAGGCTTGGCTGGGGCCCACAGGCTTCTCTGACAACACTTGGTTGGGGGGCAGGCATTCCTAACCGCGATCAGATGCTCCCAGAGCCATCGGGCAGGCTTGCAGGGATGCTCTGCCCCGGGCTGGCTGCGTTTCCAGACAGCTGTCCGCTGGGCACACACCTGGGTGGGCTTCAGCCCCAGGAGGCCTCTGCTCCCTGGCCTCCCATCCCTGTTAGGAGGAGTCAGGCAGGAGGAAGGATGGCTGTGACTTAAAAGGGGAGCCGTTCTGCAGATCTGCCCTCTGCATCTGCATTTCTCTGGTTTCCAGACTCTAAGAGGAGTTGCATGGATGCAAGCACACAATTCAGCACAGCCCTGAGGAAGCAAGGGGAGCCCAGATGCCGGGCTTCCTCCTTCCCGTGCCCTGGAGAGATGGCCCTGTTCTCACTGACGTGGTGGGTGCAGAGCTCTGCCGGGTTTCCCAACGCTTCCTCCTTCCTGGACAAGTGCTTGGCGAGGGGTCCTGCAGTGATGGAGGCCGGGCTGACAGGAAGTCAAGTGGACATCAGTCTTCCCGGTCTCTCCTCTGGCAGTAAGGGGAGCTGGTGGGCACGGAGGTGCCTTTCCTAACACTGTCCAAGCATGGGCTTTGCCTGGAGGCCAGCTGGCCTCTCCACCACCTGAGGGTCCTCAGAGCCTGTGGTCTGTGCAGCCTTGAGGGGCACCCCACCGGGAGGATCCCCAGAAGGGCCTTTGGGGAGCCGGGCCTCCAGATGGAACAGGCCTGCCTTGCCTGTGGGGAGCCCGGCCTTCAGGTGGAACAGGGAGGCCTTGCCTTCTCTGCCCCATATTTTACCCGTCTGGGCTGGATTTTTTGCAAGCAAAGAATCTGAGGCTAAAAGAAGGGCAGAAACCCCACTCTAGGTTTTCGAAGATGGCTGTCCACTTGCCGTGCAGCCCACACACCAGGGGCCCCTGGTCCCTGCAGTGCCGGCCTCGGGGTGTCCAGTCCAGGGCCTGGGGCCCCAGGGCTGCGAGCTGAGTCCTGGCTGAGCTGTCAGAGAACTGATGTGGCCTAGGGGTACAGTGCCCAAGGAGTGAATTTTGAGTTGAGAAACCCAACTCTGAAAGCCAGACACGCCCCGAATGCTGTCCCAGCAGACAGGACAGACTCACACGCCCGGGCCACGCTGCCTTCTGTGACGCGCCCGTCGCGAGTGGGCGTTGTCAGCATCAGGACTCTGAAGCAGCTCTGGTCTCTGCCCTGGAGATCAGATCGTATGGCCTCCTATCCTTTGGAGACCTCTCATGCGTCAGAGCGCGTCCTGGGCGAGTCAGAGAGTGGCTGCCAACAAAGGTCGGTCGACCGCACAGTAGTCCTCTTTGCGAGGGTTTCCCTCCCTGCTGTGTGCTTTCTGATGGCCGTGTGGGACCCCCGACTCCTGTCTCCAACAGCAGGGTCAGGCTGGGGCCGCTCGCCTGGGCCGGGGGCGCTGGGATCGACCCCCATCTGTGAGCCTGGCCGGCTTGCCCTGCTGGGGCGGCTCCTGGGGCGTCTTCTGCCCAGGCTCCCAGAGGCTGGGGTTCAGGACCCCCCACTGCCCCTGCCCTCCCAGTTCAGCTCTTCCTGAACCCCGGGGGATGTTTCCTGGGATCACCTCCCAAGTTAACCATTTGCCAGGAAGACATGCAGGCGTGAAAGCCGGGTGGGCAGGGAGCTCTTGGCTGTCTGCACACAGCAGGGGACGGTGAGGGGCGCACGGTGGAGCCCCGCCAGGCCTGCTCGCTGAGGCCGAGGACTGTGCCCCACTCCAAGGGGAGCAGAGCAGCACTGATGGCCTCGGGGGAGGGGGTCTGGACCACGTGGGGCCACGCTCACCGCTGGGCTCCCGCGAGGACGCCTCATCCAGATAACCTGCAGGACGCTGTCCACAGCGCGAGGGTTTCAGGATGAGCCTCGAGGGTGTCTGGGTCCCTCCCCGACCTGAAAGGTGCTGAGGCCCCGGAGGAGGAAGAGCCCAGCCGACAGCTGGAACCCCACGCAGGCACTGGGGCCGCAGATCATGGGGGTGCAGGGGCGCTCCCTGGGCAGCCGGCCGCCTCGGACCTCACCGGTCCCGTCAGCAAGGTCCTCCGTAGACTGCAGTCTGAGCTGACCTGGGGGGCGGGGGGCCCTCTCCCTCAGGCTGGGGTGAGACTCTGCCCTGCCCCCGCCACCCTGGAGCTGGGCTTGTTTCCCATGACAATCCCAGTGAGTCTGCTTAGGGCAACGGGGATGTGGAAGGGCAGGAAGGAACGCCTGTGGTCCCGCCACCGAGATTTCCCAACATTTCGGCCCATTTCCTAGAACACGACGCCTGCCCACGCACGCAGGCAGGCCTGCACAAGTGGACGCTCTTGGATTTTGTAGTCAAACGGGCTGAATCCGGGTCTTCGAGTCTCAGCTCAGCTCTGCATGTTGAAGACAAGGTGATTGTGACGATGACGACCCCATAGCGCTGCTCAAGTGTGGATAAGGAGACCAGTGTAAGAAAGGCCCGGGATGGCCTCTTTGCTGGTGAACACACGCGTGTGCTGTGTGTGCGCCCCGGCCCGTGGGGCAGGGAGACAGCGCAGGGGCCACTCCCCCATGCAGCACTTGAGCACTGCCCGGACATCAGCCCTGAAATGTCTTCCTTCCTCATTTTCTGTGCGTCCACTGAGGGCGTCCCCAGGTGCCCCCCGGGGCGTGTGGATGGGGTCACCGAGGGTGTCCATCTGGCCTGGTGGCCGCAGCTTGAGGTGGACTGCAGCCTGGGCTTTGGGACACGGTCTTGGCCCGACACCCGCACCTCCGGCCGGGCACACTGACCGGCCCTCCTCTGTCCGGGGGAGGGCGTGACGCAGGACCTGCAGGCCTCACTGTCTCGGCCCTGCCAGCCTGCTCCTGTCTCCTCCTCACCAGAACCACGGCTCTGCCCACGAGCTGCCGGCCCGGGACACCCAGCCGTGCTGATGATGGGACGAGGTAGGGCTGGAGCCCACGCAGAAGGCGCGAGGGTCTTTACCCCAGTAGGTTGCAGGTCAGAGTCCCCAGGCACCCTAGCCGGAGGTGCTGGTCCAGGGCCTCGGGCCTCAGAGGTCAGCTGACTGGGACCCCCGGGCTCGAGTTCCAGGTATCGCATGTGGACAGAACCCGAGTTCTCCACGTGTGACCTGCTCCTGCTTGGCCACTGGCCAGGGTCCCCATCCTGGAGGAGGAGCGGTCCCCTTACCCAGGGGTGACCCACCTGAACTCCAGGGGCCGCGGGGGGGTAAGCACAAGGCCCCCTCCTGCCAACCTGCCTCCCCCAATACACCTGCCCTTCCTTTTTTAAAAAAAATTATTATTTTTTTAATTGAAGAATAATTGCTTTATGGAATTTTGCTGTTTTGTGTCAAAGCTCAACACGAATCAGCCGCAGGTACACACACCCTCTCCCTTTTGAACCTCCCCCATCTCCCTCCCCACCCCACCCCTCCAGGCTGATCCAGAGCCCTGTGTGACTGGTGAATGGACACATACACACCAGGAATGCTGCTCAGCCACAGAAAGGGATGCATTGGAGCCCATTCTCCTTGCCCTTCCTTGTAGCAGCTCATCCTACCCCTGCGGGTCTTGATCCCAGAGAGAGGGGTGGGGGGTGCAGGATCTGGTGGGGGACGGGGGGTCACTGAGGCAGGCGGCTGTGTGCATGTGTCCTGTGTCCCGGTCACCTCCATGCGGGGTGTCCCTCAGCAAGGTGCGCTCCGGCCCGTCCTCGTCCTGCTTCCCACGGGCTCTGGTGGGAACTGGACCCGGGGACACGCGTGCCACGTCTGTGATCCCCTGTAACCATGCGGACTTTGGGGCCAGACGTGGATTTATTTATTTATTTTTTGATGTTTTGTGCTTGCTCATTCTGGGCAAATCACAAGGCTCTGCTTTGAAGAAAAAAGGATTAAAAGGCCATTAAGGGGCCTCTTTGACATGAAATAGCTTTAATATTTTGAGGAGGTAAATGCAAAAAAAATGGAATCAGACGTGACGCTTCCCTTGGACCCACCACATTCAACATCCCAGGGCTGAACAGCAGTCAGAACATGCCAAGACTTTGAGCCCCCCGTCACCCTGTAAGACCTGCATCTGGGTCTACGTCCTTCATCGTCAGGATGAGGTGTGTGTTTTCAACAGGTTCACTGTTCTCCCCACGACTCTGGGGTCAGCAAAGCCCCACCACGTCCCTCTCTGAAATGCACCACCTGGCGGGCACCAGGCCTGCCACATGGAAGACGGACCCTCTTCCAACTGAAGTCCAGCCTGAGGGGTGAGATCACAGTCTCTCCTCCTTGTGGAAACTGGATTTCCAGTCTTTGTGCAGACTGAGCATTTGTTTTTTTGAGTGTAGCTAGTCTGTAGCATTATTATTCAGTCATTTATAAAATACATTAACAATCTCGGGTGGGAAGGGAGCACGGCCCTCTGACAACAGGCTCCTTGTGCTCCTGGGGGCACCAGGTCTCCATGGTCCCAGCCTGGGGTCCTCACTCACCGTGGTCCCCTCAGAACACCTGGGTCTTCATGACACTGTTGGGTCTCAGCGCCTTGCCTGCCTCCACCTGCTCTCAGAGTCTCAGGGATGGGGGTCCAGAAATGGCATTTTGAACAGGTCTCCTCTGCAATGGACCCCATAACATTTAAGGATGGCTGCCCTGATGCCTTTCAGCCCTGAAGTCATGTCCGACTCTCTGCGACCCTGTGGACTGTGGCATGCCAAGATTCCCTGTCCTTCACCATCTCCCAGAGTTTGTTCAAACTCATGTCCCCTGAGTGGGTGATGCCATCCAGCCATCTTATCCTCTGTCGTTCCCTTCTCCTGCCCTCAATCTTTCTCAGCATCAGGGTCTTTTCCAATGAGTCAGTTCTTCGCATCAGGTGGCCAGAGTATTGGACCTTCAGCTTCAGCATTAGTCCCTCCAATAACTATTCAGGGTTGATTTCATGTAGGATGGACTGGTTTGATCTCCGCAGTTCAAGAGACTCTCAAGAGTCTTCTCCCACACCACAGTTCAAAAGCATCAATTCTTCGGTGCTCAGCTTTCTTTATGGACCAGCTCTATACATGACTACTGGAAAAACCATAGGTTTGGCTATATGGACCTTTGCTGGCAAAGTGATATCTCTGCTTTTTAATATTTTGTCTAGGTTGGTCATAGCTTTTGTTCCAAGGAGCAAACATCTTTTCATTTCATGGCTGCAGTCACCATCTGCAGTGATTTTGGAGTCCAAGACCACTGCCCTAAAGGATGCTTTTTAGGGGTTAACTCTTCCTGAGGAAGAAAGGATGTTTGAGTCCTTGAGAACAATCATTGATTCTTTCATTCATTCCAAAATATTCACGCACGTGCCAGACACTGCTGTGTGAATTGTAAGATGACCCTGGTGGGTCCCCTGCTAGATAAGCCCCTCCGCCTGGGTGAAGGTGGAGCCGCAGATGTGACCTGTGATGGACACAACTCCTGCATTCTGTCCTGAATTGAGAGACTCAGTCCAGAGGGGAAGGGAGGGTCTGGAGGTCAGAGTGCAGGGTGCTGGGAAGACCCCCAGCTGGCCTGGAAGGAAGCACGGGTCCCTGTGTGAACCCCCTATAGGGGCGGTGGGCGGACTCAGAACATCAGGAGCTGCCAGGAAAAGACCCCAGTTCACCAGCACCTGAGGGGCATGGACCGGAACCTCGGTCCTCTGAGGTGAGCCTGGGCCCAGAGGCACCCTGGCCTCATCTTGGACAGAACTGGATGACCGACCTGCCCTCTCGGCCTCCTGACCGCGGAGACTGTGAGGTGCTGCCTGGGTGCTGCCGGTGGTGTGTTAACTGGTGCAGGTGGTGCAGCCTGGGCTGCAGGTGAGGAGAGAGAAGGCCCTGCCCCCAGGGGCTTGCTCCCTGGTGGGAAGGCCCAGCAGAGGAGACGCCGCCATGGGCCTTACAAAGGTTTGAAGAAAGTCAGTCCAGGTGAAAATGCAGGGAGTGGCTTGGGTGCAGGTGACCACAGGAGGGTCAGGGACAAGCGAGGGCACAGGTGGCACACTGGGGGAACGAGGGGCTGGAGGGCAGGGTGGGGCACGGGGGGGTGGGAGGGCAGGAGGAGGTACGGGGGGCGGGGGGGGCACGGGGGTGTGGCACGGAGGGCAGGGTGGGGCACAGGCTGCAGCCCCCCTTCTCCGCTGAGTGTGGTCACTGCCCACCTGCCCGTGCTGGCCATGTTTCTGCCCAGAGGGGATTGGCATCCGAGAGGAGGACAGAGCTGCACTGAGGCCTCTCCACACCTCGGCACACCCTTCCTGCTTCCCCATTTCTCAGTGGGGCCCAGAAGTTCCAGGGTATTGGCTCCCCAAATGCTTTGGCTTGAGTGCAGGCTGCAAGTAGGGAGCAGCCCCCAGAGAAGGGCCCAGGGCAACCCCAAACTTCCCAGGACAGTGCTGTCAGGCGGGACATGTCTTCCCTGGAGCCCAGATGAGGGAGAGTGTGGGCCTGCCCTCAGGGCCATGCTCAGGGTCTGGAGATGTTCCCCTCAGGCAGGGGTCAGGGTCTGGGGACGCCCACCTCAGGCAGGAGTCAGGTCTGGAGGTGCCTCAGGGCCATGATCAGGGTCTGGAGACGCCCCCTCAGGCAGTGGTCAGGGTCTGGGGATACCCATCTCAGGCAGTGATCAGGGTCTGGAGATGTCCCCCTCAGGCAGGGGTCAGGGTCTGGGGATACCCCCTCAGGCAGGGGTCAGGGTCTGGGGATACCCATCTCAGGCAGTGGTCAGGGTCTGGAGATGCCCCCCTCAGGCAGGGGTCAGGGTCTGGGGACTCCCCCTCAGGCAGGGGTCAGGGTCTGGGAACCCCCCCTCAGGCAGCGGTCAGGGTCTGGGGATGCCCGCTGGCAGCTGCAGGCCCGCCCCCTGCTGTCCTCCTAGCCTTGGCTCTGGGCAGGGGCCTCCGCAGGCCCTCGGGGTGGGTGCAGAGCCCCAGACCTCTCTCTCCTCCCCCAATCCTCCTCCATCGTGTCCGCCTCCGGTCAGCACAGTGGGAGCTCAGGGCATGGGACCTGGGCCCAGCCACTGCCTGAACCCCACCTTTCCAGGGCAGAGAGCTGCCGCCTGCACTGGGCACGAAGGCCACTGCCCGCGGGGGCGCAGCTGTCCCAGAGCTCTTTTGCCGAAGTCCTTTGGTGAGTGCCCGGGTCTGGGGAAAGGGCCGTTCAAGATGTAATTACACGGGACGGGTCCTGACCCAAGGGGACCGGAGTCCTGATGAGAGGCGGGGGCACCTGCAGGGCTGGGGAGAGGGAGCAGCAGCCAGCGTGGTGGGGAGCGGCCTGCAGGGGGCCGCCCTGTCAGGGAGGGGCCCCTCTGCTGCACCCCCTCTCAGTCTGGCGGCTGGGGCTCCTGCTGCAGGAAGCCCCCGTCAGCTCCGGGTCGAGTCCCTCTCCTCACCCTTTGGCCGTGGGTCCAGGCTTGCCTTCCACCTGACTCTAAGTTCCCTTCTTTTTCTCCGCCTGCCAACATCACATCCTCCGGGTCTCGTCTGCGTGTTTGTGAATCTGATCCAAACTCTCAGGCAGGGGTTTCTCCTTCGGCCCCACCGCTTCGAGGCTGCTCTGTGGTTACGAGTCCTTCTATTCCCACATCCACACCACTCGCTCTGAGCCACATCATCCTACAAACGCACTGGCCTTCCAGGCCCCGGTGGGCGGGATCTGGCTCTGACAGCAGGGCCAGGCGCAGCAGGACAAGGCAGCCCCCAGCTCCATGGCCCGACACTGCCTGGGGGGACCCCGAGGTCCAGAGCACCAGCCCCGTCCAGAGCAGCCACCAGAAGGGCCTGGGAGTGGCTGGAGGGCCCGTCCCCAGAGCCAGGGGCATCGCCGCTCAGAGGGCCTCAGCCCTGCGCGCTGCAGGGACACGTACACGGCCACATCTGAGCCCCGTGAGGTCTCAGGTGAGTTGTCTTCCCTGTGACTTTGTTCAGCTGCCCATCAAAGCGCCTCAAAGGACTGACAGAACTAACAACAGAAATGTACCCTCCCAAGGTTCAGAGGCTACGAATCTGAGATGCAGGTGTGGACAGGACCGGGGGAGCTGTGCTGGACCAGGCCTTGGGGCCCACATGCCTCCAGCCTCCACGGGGCAGGCTCCTCTGTGTGAGGACACAGTCATGTCAGATTAGTGTCCTAATCACCTCATTTTTACGTGACCCCCTGCAACACGCCCTGTGTCCAGGTAAGGCCATACTGTGTGCCAGGGTCAAGGCTGGCTTCTATCTGGGGGGACACATGTTCACCCCACAACACCCTCTAGTCTTCAGTTGTCTCCTCTGAAAAGATAAGTGGTAAGTAACTCAGAAGTATTTCACAAGATGATGGATGTAAATGACTTGATTTTGCTCTGGACCCGGGAATTCGGGGGATTCTCCCAGGGAAGCCCAGGGTCTGGAAAGTGGATGTTGGCACAGAGATGCCGAGGCTGCACGGCTGGGTTTCTACCGTCGAAGACCTGAAGCTTCAGGCCTGATGGAGCTGGGAGCAGAAGGAACTAGGAGGAACGCTTTTCATCTGAGGTCCAATAACCGGACTCTCAATCTCTTCCTCGGGGGATTTCTGCTTAAGAAATTCTTGACAACGTGATTATTCCCAGACAGCAGAGTCATGGAAATAAAAATGTAATCATGGGCTCGGGCTTGTACATAAAGATAAACAGATTGGAGGAACACATGTGTCATCAAGCTCAGATGAACCTATTGAAAAACAAGAGGCCTGTGAGGACTCAGGGAAGGTAAATAGACCTTGTTTTATGAATGACACAGTGACGGTCCTTCAAACAGAGCTGCAGACCTTGGCGTGGGAAATGTTCCGAATGATCTTTTCCAGTCCTGTTGAGATCAGCCTCTGCATATTTCCTGTTAAATAAAAGCCCTGGGATGTGCAACAGATTTTGCTGAACAAACAGAAGACGTTGGCGAAGCTGATAACCGATTCCCGAAGGGCTGGATCTCCGAGCAGAAGGAATTTGGATAGAGGGAGAGCAGGCATCGCCGGAGGAGCACAGACCATGATGGTCTCCTCTGTCCTCCCGCTCGCCTCCCGACAAAGCCCAGCCCCTTCTGAGTGAGTCTGGTAACCTGGGCAGCTGGATCCATGGAGGCATGGATGTGCGCTCACTCTGCCCGTCGATGGACACGGCAGTCTCGCAAGTCGCGAGCAGATGTGTCCTACTTAGGCCAGTGTAGACTCATCATCATCGGGCATGAGCAGCCTGGGTTTTTTCCAAGAACAGAAATGGACATGTCAATTTATCTTCATTTTCTCTCTTATGTCTCTTGTGGTCTGTGAAATGCGTTTTCCAGGTGACTGGGGTCAGAAGTGTCTGCGGGGGAGCAGAGGGAAACCGTTGTCCTCTGCGATGCATTCAAGATGTTACAGGAAATGAGTGCATGCCGGTTCGCCTACTCAAGCAACTAATACTCCATTTACACTCTAGCCCAGGGACTGACTCACAGACTTCCCTCAAAGTGCCCTGCTATGAACCCCCAGAGAGAGAGCATAAGCCTCTACCCCCGCTTGGAATCCCTTTCTCTACACGAAGCCAAGCCCAGTGCGCTTTCCCAGTTCGCTTCCTATGGACCATCTCGTGGTACACGCTGTAGCCAATTCACCCATCAAACTCTTAGAGTCCCCCACAAGCCCCTGAGCTGTGCCGTGGAGTGCAAACTCTCTGCAGACTGGGCCCTGGTCCATGAATTCAGCCTGATCCAGATCTGGGTTTTTTCCACCATTAGCCACAAGTGTCCTGGATTTCTATCTGTATAATTAGATAAACCAGGGAGGAAGAGGGATGAGAGAGACGGGTAAGTGATAGGAGCCATGGAGTGACTGGTGGCCAGGGTGCAGCCCCCTCAGGCTCTTGAGGCTCAGCAAGGACGCAGGCTTTCTTCTGATAGTACTAGAGGCACTCAGCTGCTTCATCAGGGACTGACATCACAGGACCTGTGTCTTTAAATAAGCTGGCTCTGCCTGCTGTTTAGACAAACTGGGTGCAGTGCGCAGGCACAGAGGGAAGCAGAAGCTAAGATGTAATCTAGATGGGCCTGTGGCTCAGGCTGAACTGGCAGTGAAGGTGTGGGCACTGGCTGGAGCCTTACAGAGCGTGAAGGCTGAGTCAAGAGGGCATTCTAACGAATGGAGTGTGTGATGACTCTGAAGCTCGTGACTGAAACAGTGGGCAGGGTGGAGCTGACCACAACTGATGGAGCTGTCCCCATGATGGAGCTGTCCCCATGATGGAGCTGTCCCCATGATGGAGCTGTCCCTCATGATGGAGCTGTCCCCATGGTGGAGCTGTCCCCATGATGGAGCTGTCCCCATGATGGAGCTGTCCCCATGATGGAACTGTCCCCATGATG
>ML663576.1:190004-268346 GCA_007570785.1 Antilocapra americana
TGAAAAGGTGAGGTGCCAGCTGTAGGGCCAAGACCTGTCGGTGAGGTGGAGTCAGGCTGGGCACCCACCTCAGAGCCTCCATGGGGCTCTGGGTGGGGGCCTGGGGACCTCCAAACGTGGGGAAGGAGACCCAGAACTGCGGGGGTGGGCAAGGACTCCTTGGCGCTTCCTGTGGGGAGGAGGCCAGGCCATGTGAGGACCTAAATTTGCTCCAGTGAATCAGGCTGGAATTAAGGGTGACATTTTCTGTTTTCTACAATAGAAAACTTGTTCCTCACTCCCTGAAAACACATCTGTGGCTGCCTGCTGAGCCGAACCTGCCTGCGTGTCTCCTGAGCGGGGCTGTGTTTACGCTTGGGCAGCTCAGAGCCCTGCCTTCCTGTCTGAGCCAGACAGTCACCCACAAGCTTCCTCAGGGCTGGGGGGGTGGTTTGTGGAGCCTCACAGGAGTGATTCTGCTTCCTCAGCCTCCCAGCGGACGGACAGCCTGCTGTCCAGCCCAGTGTGCCCGGGAGAAGCTCTAGGCCTCATTCTCCATCCTCGCGGGCCTCAGGAATCCTGCACTCCACCCAGGGCTGGGCCTCCCTCCTCACCCTCTTTACTGAAGCATCAAAGCAGCTGAAGGCGGGCCCGGCACCCCCAAGGTAGTGTGTGAGTGCACAGTCGTGTCTGTCTCTTTGAGGCCCGTGGACTTCAGCCTGCCAGGCTCCTCTGTTCTCGGGACTCTCCAGGCAGGAACTCTAGAGCGGATTGCTATTCCCTTCTCTGGGGCATCTTCCTGACCCAGGGATTGAACCCATGTCTCCTGCATCCCCTCCCTCAGCAGGAGGATTCTCCACTGTGAACCGGTGGCCAAGCCTGGACCTTTGGAGCCTGGGTGTGACTCCGTGCGAAGGGAAGGAGCGTTCTCTCACTTGTGAAAGGCTGGCTCAGTCTTCTCACCTCATCACGGTTCTTTTTTGCAGATGAAACACATTTCAATGCAGAGGAAATGCTCAGAGCTGCTGCTGGCCCCCCAGGCCACTGACAGCCGCAGGGCCCACGCCGTTGGCTGCGGGCCTGTGTCCACCCCCGTCCCTCCCCATCCAGCATCCTCCTCGGGGTGCAGCCAGGCCTCCGCTGGGCCCCAGGGAGGGCAGTGTCCACCGGAAGCCTCGCTCAGGTCAGGGCGGTTGGGGAGGAAGCGGGTGCTGGAGTGTCGAGGTGGCGGATGGCCTCCCTCGTGGGGGGAACCTGGGGCCTCGGGTCCCCCCACTCTTGGGCGACCCTCCCGCTGGCAGGCCGGGCTGCATTCAGGCTGAGGCTGAGCCTGCTCTCCCCGAACGGGGGTCCCTGGAGACGGTCAGACTTTGAACCTGGGGGAATAGGGTCCACCTGGATTTTCTTTTTGGTTATTGTGGACTGGTGACTGCATTCCCGGATCTCTTTGGAAACCTGTTTTTTCCCCTTGGCCACAGTCAGGGCCAGGAGTTCTGATCTTTGTGTGAAGAAGGAAGAGACCCCAGAGGGAAGCGGGGCTCAGCTGGGCCCGCCTGGGCTGAGCATCGCGATTTCACTGCGGCTCAGGTCTCTCTATTTCAGACTCTTCCGGATTATACCTGAAAGATCTTTTTTCTGTCCAGAAACTATTAAACACTAAACGATTCACTGAGAAAGACTGAGCCATAATTACGGAATGAATCATATGCATTTTAATAAAGATTTAAGTCAAATATTTATGAGAAAAGCTAAAAATACTCTGGTAGCTGCTGTGTGGTTCTGATCCTCAGCCAGGACAGTGAACAGGGAAATCCCCCTGCTGCCTCGCTCGGCTCCAGCCTCACTCGCTTCTGTGTCTCCTGGTGGGGGGGGCGGGTAGCCAGGACTCCCCAGGTGCTGACCTGCCCCCCCAGGCAAGCCTGGGGAGTGTTGACGGGATGCTCCAGGTCCCCAGCCATGCCCCGTAAGGGTCAGACCTAGAGGTGCCCCGCCCCACACACTGCAGTCCTGTCTGTTGCCTCTTGTCTCTGCCTTAACAGGGAGCAGAAGGGCATGGTACCCCACTCCGGAATCCTCGCCTGGGAAATCCTGTGGATGGGGGAGCCTGGCGGGCCACAGTCCAGGGGGTCGCGCAGAGTCAAACATGACTGAGCGACTTGGCCTGCATGCACATGGACGCTCTTTATGGGAAGTCTGCTTCAAAATGCTTCCCTCTGTGGATGCTGGGAGATGAGATATCATGGTTTTCCTGGATTTTGACAGAAAGACGAATGACACCAGACGCAGCCTGGATCCTGGAAAATGCAGAGAACTATGCTAGCCGCATCTACAGAGCTGACCCTGGTTACGCGCTGGACAGACAGCGCACAGGTGGCTGCAGAGGCGAGCTGTCTGTGACTCCCGGGTCTCTGCTCACGAAGGCCACCTTGCTCACGAAGGCCACCTGCCCTCCTGAGGGGGACAAGGCGTCTCTGCTCAATTCTGAAGCAGAATTCCACCGATGGGCGGCGCCCAGGATAGACGGCATCCTCCCACATCCTGCAGACTGCCGTCAGAGACTCTGGCGTCCACAGGGGTGGTTTCTGGCGGGCCCCTCTCTCAGGCTCACGGACGGCTGCCTTCTGGCCATGTCCTCATGTGGCCTTGTGTGTGGAGAGCCCGGGACTGGGCTCTGTGTCTCCTCTCTTCTCACAGGGACTCAGACCTACTGGGCCATGACCTCAGCTGACCTACTGACCCCCTGAAGACCCAGCTCTGAGTGCAGCCACGCTGGGGGGCAGGGTGTGGGCATGTGGATTTGGGGGGCCCACAGTTCAGTCCCTCACAAAGGGGGCAGGTGTGGGCAGGAGAAAGCCCGCTGTGGGTGCAGCCTCCCCCCGCCAGGACCCTCCCCGACCCAGGCCGAGGACCCGCGCCTTCCTGCACTTCGGCTGCCCCCGCAGGGCTGTCCAGCCAGACGCCCCCTCCCCGGGCCCCTGGCAATCCCTGTGTGCTCGAGGGGATGCAATGGATGGGCCCCAGGGATGTTCTGAGATGCTTCGCGGGTCCACCAGCCAGCCCGCGGCCCCGCACAGCAGAGGCTGCGTGGACCGGCCTGCCTTCGGGGAGGCCTGGCCCAGTGGGCTGTCTGTGAGGCCCTTCGAACAGCCGGCTCAGCTCTCACTCCTGGAGTCTTCACCCTCTCAAGTCAGAGGGGCTCTGATATCTGAGGGCCAGAGTCACTATTCTGGGGAGAAGATGACAAATTGGTAGCCCTTTGGTGGATATAAATAAAGACCGTGTCCACAGATGAAGCAGGCTGGTCACAGGGAGAGCCCAGACCTGCTCCAGAAGCTAATGAAATCTAAATAATTGGTCTCACCACTTAGAAATTATGTCGGAGGGCAGAGAAGACTGTTTTTTAAAATACTCTCATGACTCAAAAATAAAACACAGTTTTTGTTCGGTCTTGAATATTCACACAAAATCACCTCTTTGGAGGTAAAAAAAAAAAAAAAGACTGAATGATTTTAGCCAAAACTTTTCAGAACATTATGAGTCATGAATATAGGATTATAATGTGAGTCTGTGAGTAAACCCAACTGCAGGACAGAATTCTGTTCCATGCAGGGTGGGGCACATGCTCAGAGGAGAAAGGTCCTGTGAACCCAGGGTGTGGGGCATGGGGGGCATGGGGGGTGCAGGGCGTTGGTGGGGCGCAGGCAGGGGGCGCGAGGGTCATGGGGGGCACTTAGGGTGGTGCGGCAGGCCAGGGCATGGGGGTTGTGGGGATGGTGTCGGGTGTGGGGTCGTTGGGGGCGCGGGGGGGGGGGGGGTGTGTGCGGGGGGGGGCGTGGGGCATGCGGGCAGGGGGTGTTTATCTTGGCTGTGGTGCTTTCTGCTTCTGGCTTTCCAGTCGTGCTGCTGGAAGACGCAGCTCCACGTTCAGCTCGTTTAAAACCCTCCTCAGTTCACCAGGATCAGGCCGATCTGTTCATCCACACACACCTGGACAAGTAAGGAGTCTTTTTTCTTGAACCATTTCAGTTTGCAGCTGCTGACACATTGTCCCGTAAACGTTTTCTTATGTGTCCACAGGCGCTCGGAGCTTTGATCAGACTCAGGCTCGTCTTGTCCCCAGTGCTGAACAGTGGTCCTGACCGCAGACCAACTCACAGGTGACTTGGCGTCCTGCTCTCGCAGGACAATCTATCTCGACAGAGAGGAGGTCTATCCATTAACTGACCTCTCCATCAGTGGGCTTCCCTGGTGGCGCAGCTGGTAAAGAATCTGCCTGCAATGTAGGTGACCTGGGTTTGATCCCTGGGTTGGGAAGATCCCCTGGAGAAGGGAAAGGCTACCCACTCAGGTATCCTGGCCTGGAGACTTTCATGGATGGTATAGTCCATGTGGTCGCAAGGAGTTGGACACGACTGGGCACCTTTCACTTTCTCCATCAATGGGGTTTCCCCAGTGGCTCAATGGTAGAGAATCTGCCAGCCAATTCAGGAGACATGGGTTCAGTCCTGGAGTTGGAAGATCCCCCGGAGAAGGAAATAGCGATCCTCTCCAGGATTCTTGCCTGGGAAATCCTACGGGCAGAGAGCCTAGTGTGGTGATGCAGTCCATGGGGTCACAAAAGAGTAGGACGCAGCTGAGTGGCTAAACAGCTCCGTCAATGACCCGTTGTCTCTGCTCCTGCCTGCCCGGCTCCTGTGTGTGGCCAGCTCCCAGGGCAGGGGGCAAGCACCGCCTCCCGTGAGGTCAGAACCAGGAACAGAGGGGCAGCAGCAGCAGGAGAGGGACGACAGTGCTTTTCCAGGCAGTCCCCCCGCCCCCGCCGGCCTGGTGGGCGATGTGATGGGACCTGGGCGGCTTCTCCAGGTGGGCCCGGGGGTGTCCCCCCAACCAAGGGCTTGGGTATGAGTCCCTGGCACAGGTCAGAAGGCCCTGGGGCTTTGGTGGGCGGGACTGTGAAACGCTAATCAGAGCTGGAGCTGTGATTACACTAATCAGATCACACTGTGAGCTGTGATCAGAGCTGGAGCTTGGGGAGGAGGCCACCGTGTCTCCTGCCCAGGCCTCGGCCCAGACTCGGCCTCTGCTCGTGGGGAGGAGGCCCTCGGGGCTGCTCTGGGCCCCCGGCTCGGGGGGCTCGGGGGGCTTGGGTGGCTCGGGGGGCTCTCCTCACTTCAGAGCAGGAAGTGGAGCTGGGTGTCCCTCGCAGCGTCCACCCTGGGGGCATTCTGTGTGCTTTCCGGCTGCTGTCCGAGTGGCCTGTTCTCTTTGAGGCCTGGCGCCTGCCCCGCCCGAGCCCTCTGTGCACCCCGTGGTCCCAGGGTGGGCCTGGCGTGGTGCGGGCCTGTGCGTGCAGCTCTGGGCGCTTTGTCGGGTATGCATGGCAGGTCCCCAGGCCGGATGCCCAGGCCTGCCTCTCCTGCCTGCTCTCCACTTCTCCGCGCCACACCGAGTCCGACCCACATGCCCTCTCTCTCATCTGGACCCCTGCCCGGCCCCCAGATCGCTCCTGGCAGCCCACCAGACGGCTCAGCAGTGAGCTCTCAGAGAGCCAGGTTTGGAGTTGCATGGCAAGGCCCTGGTGAAGAAGAAATACATCTTTATAATAGGAGCATAAATGGTCTTCTGGCACATGAGCTCTTCATTAGATATTTATCAGGTATTTTAAAAGTTGGCTCAAAACAGCATGGGATTTGCCAGGACGCTTCCTCACAGCCGAGGAAAGAAAGAACTCGCAGGGCGAGTCTGAGGGCCCCTGCTCAAGGTCCTCGCTGCTGGGGCCCCATCCGGGCTCACGGGTCCTCCCCACGGATGTTCGTTTCTCTTTGGATGATGCCAGGGCCTGGGCCCTGCCATCTGCATGTCCTGTGGGCCCCTGAGCCTGCCTCCCACATCAGGAAGTACGCCCGGCTGGAAGTGGGGAGGGCAGGGCTTTCTGTGTGTGGGGGAGCCAAACTGGCCAGGAGGACATCGTGTCCAGTGAGAAGTCACCCAGGAAAAATGAAAAGCACGTGCCCACGAGCGTGCTGAGGTGCAGTGACCCGTCCGGGGAGGTGTCTCCACGGGCTCTCCTGTTTCACGCACACAGGCACTCTGTCCTTAGAGGAAGGGATGCTGGGCTGCTGCGGAGGGCTAATTCGACTTCTACTTTTGATAAGTTCTATGAAAACAGCTGCTGCCAAAGACATTCATCAAGTTTTCCTCGGGACCATATTATAATTCCCGGAAGCTGGGGCACTGCGACCCGTGCAGAAACGGTGGACTTGGAGCGTTCTAGAACCCTGGTGCACATGGGGGGGCCACGGCAGGGCGGATGGCAGGCCTGGCGGGCAGAAGGCCGGTGCCTGTGGCCCCCTCCCCAAGCTCAGCCCTGCGGGTACAGGAGCCCCGGTGAACAATGAGCTCTGATGAATGCTATCTTTCTCCTCCTCAATTACCCTCCATCTTGTAAAGCAAACTTTCTTGAAGACATGTCAAAAACTGCACACGTCCCAGGTGGGCCAAAGTAGGCAAAACGGGTGTGAAATGAGCCAAGAATTTTCCCGTGCTGATGAAAGGCGAGATTACGCACCTGGCACCACCCGGCGCCGGGCCAGCGGGGCACTGTGCTGCCGGCCTCTGCTGGACGTGCTCACCACGCCGGGCAGGACACGAAGCCCGGCCACGTCTGGCCCAGCAGGCCCGGCGTCCGTGTTCCCTGGATGCGCTCCGAGCCCGGGCACCCGCTGATCCCATGCTGGGGGCCCGCGCTGACCCCGGCCAGATGGCTCGTATTTCAGGGAAAGTCATCATCTCCTGCGGAGAAGGCAGTGGCAGCCCACTCCAGTGCTCTTGCCTGGAAGACCCCATGGACGGAGGAGCCTGGTGGGCTGCAGTCCATGGGGTCACTAAGAGCTGGACACGACTGAACGACTTCACTTTTCACTTTCATGCATTGGAGAAGGAAATGGCAACCCACTCCAGTGCTCTTGCCTGAAGAATCCCAGGGACAGGGGGCCTGGTGGGCTGCCCTCTGTGGGGTCTCACAGAGTCGGACACGACTGAAGTGACTCAGCAGCAGCAGCAGCATCATCTCCTGGAGTCTTGCGTCGCCGGCCCCCGAGAGATGCCCCAGAGCCCGCGGTGAGGACGAGAGGGTGTGGGATGGGAGAGGAGAGCTGAGCTGCCGCAGGGAGCCTCACGCTTGGTCCTAGAAGCGGACGTGCGTCTCCGGGGTCACCTCCACGCAGAGGCAGCCCCTGGGGGAGGCTGTGGGCCCAGGCGACTCAGGGCCAGGTGAAAACAACCCCCTGCATCCAGGGGCCAGCTCCTGGATTCCTGGAATGTCAGCCTGGGCTCCGCAAGCTGGCTGGCCCCCCAAGAGGAGGGGGCACACCGCAGGCACGTGACTTCCAGCCTGTCTGTGCGGCTGATGCGCCAGGGAGGAGGGAGTGGTGATGCTGCTGACTCCTTGGCGCTTGGAAGCTGAGGTCTTAGGTCTCCACTGGCGACCCTCAGCCCCTCTCCGAATCCGTCCCACAGACTCCTGGTGAGTGTCCTCGGCCCTCAGTCCTGGGCACTTTCACAGCCAGGGACTCACACAGGCAGGATCCCCGCATCCGGAGCTGGCTGCCTTCGTGTCCACTGCCCACTGGCTGGGGCCCTGGGGGTGGGCGAGGCTTCTCAGAGGCTGGGCCCCACCGCAGTTGCTGATGCTCTGAATCAGAGCCAACTCTGCCCATGGTTCCCAGGGGCCTGGACACTGGCCCGCTGTCCAGACAGACCAGACATAGGCTGAGATCCGGGTGCCACTTACCCATGGGCCCAGAGAAAGTAAGGCTGCTGAGGAAGGACGTGGTCTCCACACAGCTTCTCCCAGAGGTGGGACCGGGCGGGCACAGGTGTGTGGGCTGGGGGCCTCCGTGGCAGGCGGGCCCAAACAGCCACCCACTCGCATCTGCAGGCTCCGCCACACATCTGAGCAGAGCAACCACCGATGCCTACCCCACCCTCTGATGCAGAAAGTGAGAGTCGCTCAGTCGAGCCCGACTCTGCGACCCCGTGGACTGTACAGCCCACGGAAATCTCCAGGCCAGGATGCAGGAGTGGCTAGCCTTTCCCTTCTCCAGGGGATCTTCCTGACCCAGGAATCGAACAGGGGTCTCCTGCACTGCAGGCGGATCCTTTACTAACTGAGCTATGAGCGAAGCCCCCTTTCCAATGCAAAATTGTCTTACGTTTTATTTCTGAGCATGCACACTCCATGCACAGCACGAGTGGACGTGGCCCCCTTGTTCTTTAAGCTGGTGATTTCCAGGCTTTCCTGGTAACTAAGTGCCCCCACCCACCCCGACTAACACACTCCGCTCCCCTCTAGGCCTCCCAGAGGGACCCTGCAGCGCGGTGTGTGTGGCCGCGGGCTCTGCCTCAAACCACACGTGCGTCCGGGAAGAAGCGGAGCGACCCGGAAACAGAGGAGAGGAGGAGCCGGTGATCCTCCGCGGAGGACTGGCGCTCCTAAAACACGGGGATTGGAACCTCACACCTCGAGAGTGTGGAGCCTGTGAAACAATAGAGCTGAAGTTGGACAACAGTGAAACATAAGCAAGGAACGAGGCCCCATGGTAGCGAGGGATGTCACCCCTGACGCCCTCAGCGGTGCAGCGCCAGGCAGGGTCCACCCCAGGAGGACTTCAGTCTGGGCTCCGGGATGGAAAGGAGGAAGCCCTGGGTGGGGTGGCCCGGCCTGGGCGAAGGGGCAGACGGAGGAGCTGGTGGGCTGGATGCTCAGGGCCTGGCAGGTTCCCCAAGCCGTGGGGTGTGTGTGTCTCCAGCAGACTTTAAAGTGACAAAAGGCAGGGGGCCAGGGGGCAGGGTCGGGGTTGGGAAGGGAGCGGGGGCCTGTGGAGTGCCCGGAGGAGAGGCTGTGCAGAGGTGACTCTGACTTAAGAGCGTCTGGCGTCAGGGGTCGGTCGGGATAACAGAGGGCGCGTCTCAGTGTTCTGGAGGCGAGACTCTCAGAGGCGATCCTGTGCCCTGCAGAGCCGGGGCGGCAGGGGGGCGGGGGACAGACAGACCGCTCACATCGCCACCCGCCCTACGGGCGGCTTTCCAGTGTGCCCACCCTTTGCCCCCGGCCCAGGGCAGGGACCGCCCCAGCCCTGGACGCCCAGGGCCCGTCACTGTCACTTGCCCCTCTGCATGGTGCACCGGTGTCCGCGGGTGGTTCTGACCGGCCTCTCGCTGCTGGCTGAGGACCCAGCACATCTTTCCACGTGTTTCCGCGCTGTGGCCTCTCGCGTGGCGCACCTGCTCCTGTCTCATGTTTTCATGGGGTTTTTGAGCCGTCGCTTCAGAAGGTCTCTGCGTGTTCTGGCTGCAGGTGCTGTCCTTCGCGGGATCTCTGGTTTGTAATATCTTGGGGCTCAAGCTAACTTTTTGCTGCTTGATGAACTGCCGCCAGCACGACATCCTATTCATTATACATTTCAACAAACATCCACAGACTAAACAGCGTTTCAGCTGATAAGCGGAAATGACCGATCGTACGTCTGTGTGACTCTCACACGTACACACATGACTGCTGAAGCTGTCGCTCATGAGTGCTCGGGAAGAGGAGACTCGTGCTGGTTGCTGAGCGGGTCTCAGACGAGGCCTGGCTCCCAGGGTCTTGGAGTAAACATGAAGCTTTCAGACAAGACACAGAGGTCGCTTTGGGGCCAGAAACACAAAGGCTGCAGGGAAACTTGAATGAAAGGGCAGGAGTAAATTATGAGTATATGCGTACTTGGCTCAGAGGGTAAGCAATCTGCCTGTGATGCAGGAAACCTGGGTTCAATCCCTGGGTTGGGAAGATTCCCCGGAAGAGGGCATGGCTACCCACTCCAGTATTCTGGCCTAGAGAATTCCAGGGACAAATGATCCTGGTGGGCTACAGTCCATGGGGTCACAAAGAGCCGGCCACGACTGAGTGACTAACACACAGACACACACACAGCTTCAAGTGTGATGCCATGAACAGGCACGCAGCCAAGGTCCAGGTAAAGGCAGCCTCCCTGCTCCGGAGGGCCGTCCTGACCGCCGCCGGCCGGGCCTGTGTCCCAGTGTCTCTGGCCAGCGCCGCCCGGGCCTCTCCAGGCGCCGCCTTAGGCGGCCGGCTGAGTGCCGTGGCCCTCGCTGTCGCACTCTAGAAGCAGCGCGAGTCAGTACGGTGACTGCTCTGCCGCTACAGCCAACCCCGCCTGTGAGTTAGAAACACAGGGCTGGGGCAGAGCCCGTGCTGCCGGCAACAGCGAGCGCGCTCAAGCCCCAGGCCTCCTGCCCTCCGGCCAAGGCTCTCTTTGCCAGTCCCCCGATGGGCCCGGGGCCCTCCCTGGATGAGTCCTTTCATTCCCTGTCCTCCCTCTGGACCCTGTTAAGGAGCAGCAAGAGTGAAGCCTGCAGACCCTTCGTGGAATGGACCGTCCCCTCTGACTGCCACAGACAGATTTGCTTATCTGCTCCGTCTCGGGAGGCAGGGTGTCCCTTGGGGCAGGGCCCTCTTGCGGTGCCAAAGCACCGTGCTGGTTTACGGTGCCGCTGACTGCTCTGTGCTGCCAGAGACCTCTTCCCACAGAGCCACTTTCACTGGGCGACAGAGCTGCAGCGTCACCCTTGACGCCACTCCCCCGCGGGAGCGTGTAGTGACGGGGTGGTGAATTTTACGGGTCCACTTACTGGGCCACAGTGCCCAGTGCCTGGGCAAACATCTGTTTAGGTGCTGCTGTGAAGCCATTTTCAGATGAGATTCACATTTAAATCTCACTGTGAACAAAGCAGGTGACCCTCCACGTGGGTGGGCCGTGTCCAAGCAGTTGAAGACACTGAGAGAAAAGACTGCGGTTCCCCAAGGAGGGCGGAATTCTCCTCCGGACTCGGCTCAGGCTGCAGCAGCTGCTTATCCTGGGCAGCTGACTGCCAGCCTTCCCTGCAGAGTTCAGGGTGCCTACACCCACGGTCAGGTCAGCCCACACCTTCCCGTCACTCAGTTGATCTCTGTCTCTCCTTGTATGCATACATTTATGTTCTGTTTCCCTGGAGGATCCTATCTAGCACAGGCACACCCTGGAGATAGGGAAGCTTTGGTTCCCAAACATTGCATTAAAGCGACTATCACAGTGAAGGTCACAAACACTGCCTGGTTTCCCAGTTCACATAAAAGTTATGTTCTCACAATAGTGTAGTCTGCTAAGGGCGCGACGGCATTGTGTAGAGAAAACAATGCACACGCTTCAGCATAAAAATACCTCATTGCTACAAATGCTGTCACCCGGGCCTTCACTGCGTTGGCATCTTCTCACCTCGATGCGGAGGCTGTTGGCTGGTCAGAGTGGGGGATGCGGAAGGCGGGGGTGTCTGCAGCGATTCTGGGCAAGATGAGCGTCTAGTTTGCTGCTGACGCCTCTTCCTTGCCCTCGATCACGTCTAGACCATCGCGGGGCTGTCCGTTGCCCTAATTTCGATGCTGCTGTGTCTCAGGGAGCAAGGAGGCCTGAGGAGGGGGGTGATAGGGGTGGGGGCCTGTGGAGCAGTGAGAACAACACAGCATCATCAGCTAAGTCCACTCACATACTCGTGGTTCCTGGCACTGCAAAACAAGGCCAGTAGGAACGTCGAGCATCATTGACCGTAGGTCACCATAACAAGCATGAAAATAGTGACAGGGTTTGAAATAGTGTGCGGTTACCAGAAGGTGACACAGTCAGCAGAGTCGGCAGATGTTGCTGGAAAAGTGGCACCTCACCTGTGACTCGCTTGCCACCGCGTTGCCCCGAACGTTCACTCTGTAAAAAGGCAACGTTTGCAAAGTTTCGTGAAATGAGCACAATAGAAGGAGGTCTGCTCACACAGTGAGTCTACTGCTTGCATAAGAAACAGGTTTTTTCCCTCCCCTGAAGTATAAGACTCGCCACTGGGTCTCACTTTGCTCTTGGACCTTTACTAGCCACTAGCCATTCGTGAGCTCTTCTATTCTGGCCACGAAACCATGATCCATTCGTGCTTCCATGAGCTGAGTTATTTCCTCATCTGAAGACTAAGGACAGAGCTGCGATATGATCGAGCAAGCCCGTTCCTGGGCGTGTACCTGAAAAGCTGAAAGCTCTAGCTTGAAAAGCCGTGTGCACCCAGCGTTCAGAGCACTGCTATCCAGAGCATCGAGACACAGAAGCACCCGAAGTGTCTATCGACAGACGAGTGAGTGTGGAAGATGTGGCGCATGTGCACGATGGGGCACTACTCAGCCGTAGAATGAGTGAAATAACGCCGTCTGAAGCGATGTGGACGGACCCAGAGATGATCATTCTAAGCGAAGTAAATCAGACAGAGAAGGACAAATACCACACCCTATCACTTACAGGTGGAATCTGAAAAACAGATACAAAAGAGCTAATTTATAAAATGAAAGTAGACTCACAGACACGGTAAACAAACTTAGTTACCAAACAGGATAGTGGTGGGGGAAGATAAATTAGGAGCTGAAAAAAAAATACAGTCGTGTCGACTCTTTGAGACCCCTGCAGTGTACAGTCCATGGAATTCTCCAGGCCAGAATACCAGACTGGGTAGCCGTTCCCTTCTCCAGGGGATCTTCCCAACCCAGGGATCGAACCCAGGTCTTCCTCTTTGCAGGGGGAGTCTTTACCAGCCGAGTGACGAGGGGAGGCCTGTGGTTTAGGAGCTAGTGACCGACTCCTACGCACCGCTACGCACAGAAGAGTGAACAAGGGCTGATGCTGAAGCTGCAGCTCCGACAAGTTGGCCAGCACGCAGAGAGCCGTCTCGTGGGAAACGGCCCTGATGCTGGGAAAGACTGAGGGCTGGAGGAGAGGGGACGGCAGGGGAGGAGATGGCTGGGTGGCATCACCGACTCAGTGGACGTGAGTCTGAGCAACTCGCTCACTCTGGGAGGTAGTGAAGGACAGGGAAGCCTGGCGTGCTGCGCTCCATGGGGTCACAGAGACTCAGGCGCGACTTGGCCACGGAGCAGCAGGCGCAGCAAGGACCTACCGACTGCACGGGGACCTGCGTGCGTCTGTGATAACCTACGAGGGAAGGGAATCTGAAAACCACAAAGCAAAATTAAAAAAAACCCTCCCCACCCTTCAAAGGTAGCTCCAGTGCAGCACCCGCTGTGACTGTGTTTGATGCAGCCCACCACGGCATCTGCCTCTCAGTCCTGCATCTGTGACTCGGGAACCACCCCGGAGAAGCCTCACGTGTGCCCAGCGCGGACGCAGAGACACAGTGCCTGTCGCAGCCTCCCGGCGGGAAGGAAACTCGCACTGCCGGGAGCTGGGCCGGGCGGGCAGGGAGCAGAGGCGCAGCTCTGAGTGGTGGGCGGGCGGGCGAGGGGGCCGCCCCTGACCCAGGGCCCCGGGCACCAGGACAGCGGACATTCGGGGAGATCCCATTTCCAGGCCTGTATACTTCCGTCTCTTCGCCCTTGCTTTTCGACCTTCCAGTGCCCTTTCCATTTCTGCTAGGCCAAACGATCCAGTGGGTTTATTTTTTCCTATTTGAAATCGCTCTGAAAAAGCCCAGGGCCTAGCTCTGGCTCCTGGGGCGCGTGGGCCCCTGTGACTGATGCTGTGAGGCCGAGACCCGGCCACCCTGGCCCCCGCCCACGTGCTTGGTTTCCGCCTTGGCTTCTCCAGGTTAGCGCCCCCTGACCCTCAGAGGTCCTGTCCCCACAGGCTGGGCTGAGGCCCGGGCGGCTGCGGCCCTGAGTGCGGGGAGGCTGGCCAGCCCTGCTGCTGCCCTCTTCCTGGGGGGGAGCCTGTGGTCAGCATCTTCCTGAGCTGCTGAGAAGCAGCTCTCGGGACCGATGGGGCGGGAGCAGAGGTGGTCCAGCCCTTGCCGCGTGACCCTGCCCCTCACCCCTGCCGTGGCCAGGCCCTGCTTCCCCCTCCTGGGCCCAGAGGCCCCTCAGGCTCCAGCCCCCTTGAGACCTCACGCGGGTCTCCTGCCCTTCCCCTCTGCCGTGGGTCTGGTCATTCCCACGTCTGCCTCCCTGCTCCTGCGATCTCCTCAGCACTGTCTCCCTCTCTGCCCTCCCTGCCCTCTAGCTTTGTGGCCTCAGAACTCTGCCATCCTTGCTTTGGAGGAATTTCTGAGAGAGCAGGGAGTCCCGACTGCCGTCCCTGAGTGAACAGGGGCTGCCGTTTTGACTCCTCTTTTCTTTCTTGTTTATTTTTGCCCTGGTGGGCAAACAAAGGCAACGAAACTGAATATAAAACAAGCCCCTCGCCATCACGGCTCCTCCAACGGCAGAGGGCAGAGCCCTGAGTTTCCGCACTTTGGCCTCTCTCCTGGGGACGGCCTCTAACCGCTTGTCAGCCTGTGCTGTGTTGTGACTTCATCGGAAGCACTTTCTTCTGTCACAGTGGCAGAAAAAATGACCACATGCCTCCTGCTGACTCTGTTTTCTATATTTCAACATGGTATAGGTGGAAAATAAATTAGAAATGTAGGAAAACATTGAACTGTTGTACAATAAAATGACGAATTCTTAAAATGACAAAATAATTTTAAAGATAAATCAAGGACTAAACCGCCTCTGATGATGCTGACGCCCGTGGAATTCTCCAGGCAAGAAACTGGAATAGGAAGCCGTGCCCTTCTCCGAGGGAGCTTCCTGACCCAGGGGTTTCTGTTCCCTTCTTCGGGGGATCTTCCTGACCCAGGGATCGAACCTGTGTCTCCTGCATTGCAGGCGGATTCTTGACTTCCCACCAGGGAAGCCCTAATGATCCTCATCACCAATACTAAATAATAAACAAAAGATAAATTTTGGCAAAATAGATTCAGCCATACTTTCACGCTGATCAGCCCTCAAATGATCCTTTCCAGAAGTTCCAGCACTTACAGATTCTCCCTTAGTTAAACATTAAGCTGATGCTCAAGAACTTGTAATGTTAATTGCATTCTCTGATTAAAGCAGATTTCTTTGGTATTGTTGAACCACCTTCTAGGTAATGGATTCCATTCAAATAGTCGAGATTCCATTCTCTCCTAGCAAATCATGATGTGTTTTCATGGAAATAACTATGACTACATATGTTTTACATAAATAGCATTATATATTTTATATATAATTAATATTCTATATAGTATCATATACATATATATATATATACAGAGAGAGAGAGCACGCGTGCCAGAGACATCTCCCATGAAACATTTTCTTAGGCTGAGCATCTCATCAACAAGACTGATGTCAACCAGCTTATCATCTGTTTTCTTGTAAGAGTTTTATGGTTTCAGGTTTTATATCCAAGTCTTTAATCCATTCTGAGTTAACTTTTGCATGTGCTATAAGATAGGAGCCAGTCATTCTTTTCCCCATTGTATATTCTTAGGTCCTTTGTTGCACATTAATCACTCCGATATGCATAGCTTTATTTCTGGGCTCTATGCTATTCTATTGATCTATGTGTCAGATCTATGACTGTGCAATGACATGCAGTTTTAATTACTATAGGTCTGTGATATTATCTGAAATCAAGGGCTTTGATGCCTCTAGTTTTGTTCTTTCCCAATATTGCTCAGGCTCTTTGGGGTCTTCCATGAATCTGTGCAAAATTTAGAGTTGCTCCATTTCTGTGCAAAATACTGTTGGGATTTCGACAGGGATGCTGGTGAGTCTGTACGTTACCTTGGGTGGCGTGAGCTTTCTGACAGCATTAATCCTCCCAGCCTGCTGAGCGCGTGATGCCTCTCCTTTGGGCTGTGTCTTCTTCACTCTCTTTCATTCATGTCTTATTTTCAACAGACAGATCTCTTACCTCCCTGCTTAAATTTATTTCTACATACTTTATTGTCTTTGATACAATTGTAATGGGAGTGTTTTCTTAATTTCTCTTTCTGATAGTTTGCTATTACTGCTAAGAAATGCGATTTTTGTGTGTGTGTGTATTGGCTTTGCATTCAGCAACTTTTCTGAACTCTGTTAGTTCTCGCAGTTTTTGATGGGGTCTTTAGGGTTTTCTGTATATGCTACTGTGTCATCTGCAAATAGTAGCAGTTTTACTTTTTCCTTTCCAATTTGGGTCACTTGTCCTTTTCTTGCCTAATTGCTGTGGCCGACTTCCAGCACCATGTTGGATAAACGTGGTAAGAGTGGATATCCGTGTCTTGTTCCTGATCTTAGAGGAAAAGCTTTCGGCTTTTCACCATTGAGTATATTAGCTGTGGACTTGTCATGCATGACCCATATTATGTCGAGGCACGATCCCTCACTGACCACTTTGTTGACAGTTTTTATCATAAGTAGAAAGGCATTTTCTACATCTATTGAGATGATCATATAAATTTTATCTTTCATTTTGTTGAAATGGCATACCATGTTGATTGATTTACGGATGCTGAACCTTCCTTGCCTCCCTGGCATAAATCCCATTTGATCATGGTGCATGATCTTTTTAATGTGCTGTTGAACTAGGTTTGCTAACATCCTGTTTTGAATTTTTGTATCTATTTAATATATTCATCAGGGACACTGGCCTGTAATTTTCTTTCCACGTGGCATCCTTGTCTGGTTTCATCTCAGAGTGATGCTTGCCTGGGAAATTGAGTTTGGAGGTGTCCCTCCCTATTCTATTTTTTGGAAGAGTTTGATGAGAATTAATTAATTCTTTGAAAGTTTGATAGAATTCACCAAAGCAGCAAGCTGGTCCTAGACCTTTGTTTGTTGCAAAGCTTTTGATTACTGATTTACTTTCCTTGCTAGTAAGATTTTCTATTTCTTAATGATTCAGCTTTTGTAGGTTGTATGTTTCTAGGAATTTACCCATTTCCCCTAGGCTGTCCAATTTGGTGTATAATTGGTCATAGGAATCTCTTACTTCCCTTTGACGTATTTCTATGGTATCATTTGTAACTTCGTTTTTATTTCTGATTTGTCTGAGTCCTCTCTTTTTTTCTCTTGGTGGGTCTACATAAAGGTTTGTCAATTTAGTCTATCTTTTCAAAGAAACAGCTCTCAGTTCCATCGATCTCTTATATGGTCTCTATAGTCTCTATTTCATTGATTTCTATTCTGTGTTTGTTATTTCCTTCCTTCTCCTAAGTTTGTGTGGCTGCATTTTAATACTCAGCTTAGATCATCAGGAATGGGCTGGAGAGGAGTGTTTTAATGGAATGCCATCCTGGCATTTGCACTAGGCTAGGGGAGGGGGAGTAGCTGTTGAAGGTTTTTTTTTTATTGGAGTATCTTCTGTCCGTGTAACTCACATCTGTGTGGTCCACCAGCCTCGGAGTATTCCTGGCAAGTCGTATTTCTGTTTAAAAGCCTTTCCTTCCCCCAAAGGCAGTTCTCACATAAAGAAAGGAGGGAAAGGTGCCTACACTGGTTAATGAGGAGGGAGACTCCAGAGGCGGTTTAGGTCACCTGGGTTCGGAAGAGTTTGGCTGCTCTATGTTAATTAATAGTTGGCTCTGTGTCTCTCCTCTTTCACACCTCCTGCCATTATCACTTTTGGGCGAGATGGGCTTTTAAAATTATTATTGCTTTAGCTCTGTAACTGTTATGTTCTATAAGTTTCATATACTAATAAATGTGGCTTCATGAACAGAAAGCCGAAAATAGCTTCTGAATGTTACGGATGCAAACCTATTCCAAGAAACCTCTGCTGCCTCCTGGCAGCTGTGTCACGTTTCACCTGATGGGAGGCTGGTTCCTTAGACCGGGTTTGTCTCTAGCAACAGAAATACATCCTTTCAGAACGATGCAGCCGTCTCCTGTCACCTTCAGCGGGAACGTTCGCACCGTAAAAGTAGCAAGCTTGTATCTGGCTTTGTGAAACAGAACTTCCTTTGAAACTGTTAAACCTTGCCTTGGAAAGTGCTGCAGTAGGGTTGAAGCATCACACTGAATCCAAAACAGCCGCAAAGCGCTTCCATAACTTGTTTGGTGGGGGCTCTGAAGCAACACACCAAGCAGGGCGAGGTGGTGATGGTGTGTCTGCAGCTCAGAGCTGTGGGCGGTGGGGGCGGAAGAGCAGGCTGAGGGTCCTGCTCCACCACTCGCTGCTCCTGTAAACCCGGGCCTGTCCAGTGATCTCGGCCTTACTGTTTGTCATCTGTGGAATATGAGCTTGGCCAAGTCCCCACTGAGTCAGTCAGATGACTTGTCTCGACCACCCAGCAAACCCCACTCTGTTAAGAGTGTCTGTGAGCGCCTTGAAAGTGTTGCCCTAATCCATATCATCAGGTGTCGCGAGGTGGCGGAAGAGATTGGTCCACATGATTTTACTGAGAACAAAGACACACTCAGATTATCTGGCACTTAAATGTCTATGGACAGGGCCAAGAGCCTTGAGACAGACAAGGGTCCACCCAGTCTGTCCCGCTGACAGAGTCTGATGGGCAAGGCGAAGGCCAGCCGGCCTGGCGCGGTCTACCCGGGCCAGGTCACAGTCAGCTCTGGAGTTGGGCGCTTGGGCTAAAAGCCCGGGACTGACGTGAGGGTCATTCCTGGGCTAAGGGAACAAAGGGAAGACACAAGTCATTCAGGCCAAGAGGCCAAGCAGAGACCAGAGATTCAGAAAACAGAAACGCCAATTCTCTCATCTAGGGGTCAACTCTGGAGTAAGCCTGAGGCTTGGCAGGATACAGAGAGACACAAGAGGGGCCAGTGACCGAGAATTCATGGGGCAGAGCGAGTGGCCTTCAGAGACTCCTCCTGCCAGAGACCAGGAGGAGCTGGAGAAAATGTCAGTGAGCGACTGACGGTGGTTGGTGAAGTGGGCGTGATGTCCAGGCACACACGCTGGCCAGGGCTCGCTCACACCCTCGGGACGACGACCCCCAGGTAAGATTTGGGAGCCTTGTTCAAATTCGCAGGGACACTTGGTCAGAGAGCTTCTGCTTTGTCTGTTGAGGTGGGAGACTGAGCTGACAAGAAGTTTCTGGCCAAATACAAATTAGCCAGAAGTAATAATTAAATTATATCATGCCTACGGCTGGGAAAGATTGAGGGCAAGAAGAGAAGGAGATGACAGGATGAGGTGGCTGGATGGCATCACTGATTCAGTGGATGTGAGTTTGGGCAAAATCAGGGAGACAGGCAAGGACAGGGAAGCCTGGCGTGCTGCAGTTCATGGGGTTGCGAAGTCGGACGTGACCTAGCAACTGAACAACAACAAATTATATCGTGCCTACAACAAGGGAAAAGTCCTCTGGCAGTTTTAGCATAGTGAAATAAATGAAAAAGTAAGCCACGATGACTTATGGAGCATTTTGCTAGTGGCCTCAGGGAGGAAAGTAGATTTAGAAGCGTGAGGATGGCTAGAATAGTGGGCCCTTAGTGTCTTCGGTGACAAGAAAGTGAAATTCCGGATACACAATCCGCAGTTTAGAACAGGCCCTTACCCATTCACTGATTTAAACAAAGTCCTACATTTCCACGAGAAGGGAGCCTCCTCAGCGGGCTTGTCTGTCCTACAGGAACTGTCTGGAAAGCACTGAGCTGGTTGTTTCCTGTCTTAATTCTCGACTAAGTGACTGTGTTCTTTCTAACACGGCACCCATCTGGCTTCCATGCCAGGAATAACTTTCTTAGAGACGGAAGAATGACAGACAGACATAACTATTTCCCAGTGTTTTTAATAAACGTATTGTTTTTCTCTGCAAAAATGGAAGCTGACTGTCTCCCAACTCTACTACCAGCTTCGCTCACAAGCTAGAAGTTGGCATTCAGGGTGCCGCGAGCCTCTCCGGTTGTCAAAGGCCGCGTCCCATCCGACAGTCCCGGGCAACACACACTTCGTTTCTCTGTGTGGACTCGCTGAGGAGTCTGTGGTTGACACGTGAGGGAAACGCTGAGATTCTTGAGGAGAAGGCTTGCAAGCCGAGGGGGCCTCTTTGCTCCCCCGACTCCCGCTCTGCTTCTCTCTGCCTCAGAGGAGGTGCAGGAGAAGAGGCAGAGGGGCAGGTTTGGGCGTCCGGGGCTGCTCCCTCGTTTGCTGCTCGCGCTGTCTGGCTAAGCCATTTGCCTTCTGCTTTTGTTCTTCCTCTTGACGTTGTGAGGGTGAATGAATGAGCATGTTTTCCGTCTTTTGACTTTTACACAACAGTGCACAACAACAGATAAATGTCTCAGCTGCCCGCTTGCAGCCCTCTCAGTAAAGCAGGAAGTAAAAACAACAGTTTTGGCAGTGGATGCTGAAGGATTCACGTCAATTTTGAATGCAGATTTTCCTCTTGGGGTGATCTTAGAATCAGCAGTATGCAGTATTTACGTCGTATTTTCCCTCGATTTTTACGAACGTTTCCTAATAGCATTCCTTAGTTCCTTAACCATGTGCAGCTGCTCCGCTCACCTGTTTCTCGGACCCAAGAGCAGTCCCGGTTTTATTACAGTTTCTTTCTGAGCCCTCAAGCCAGAAGGAATGTGTTTAAGTATAATACTTAATAGATTTTCTGGGCTCTGGAATTTGAACGAGAATTCACAGAGCAGCCCTCTTTCGAGAGGACACACATTTCCTCCCCATCTTTCCATGGCCCTGTGTCTGTCCCTTTCATCCGGAAAACACCTCAGCGTGGGACCCCGTGGTTGGGGCAGCCCAGGCTTTGTCCTAATGGTCAGGCCCAGAGCCTGCTGATACAGCCCTCGACGCACTGCCAAAGCTTCGGATTAAACATGGGATTAAAAATCAGATTTGGATTTTCTGTTTTCTTCTTTTTCCTCGGAGCTCCGACAAGTCAATCGAAGCGTTGTTCTCCAGAATCTTCACTCCCTTGGTTTTCTGTGTGAGCTAGAATCAGGGCTTTCTCCTGTAAAGTTGTAAGCCAAGGAGAAACTATTTCAGCAATGTTGTCTGCGATGGATACTGTCCAGAGTCTGGGCGTGCAAAATTCTCTTGGTTTCCCATCAGTCTCCACCAAGGAGTCTGCACCCTCTACACCCTCTATGCTGGCTTCATCAATGCCTGAAACGGTTTAAAAGCAGCCACATCCCCGCCAGGCACACTTGCCCCGGATTACGGCTAGCTACCTGCAAGTCAGGCTCCAGATCTCCAGGTTCCCCAAGAGCCCGGAGTGGGTGCACCTGCGTAAAAGGTGTGCAAAGATGCCACCCTCCCCGAACCTTCTGGACGGTGTTGGGTGCCCAGCTAATCCACCCGCAAAGTGGAGAGGCGAGTTCTGAGCTGGACGAGGTGGCGCTAGAACCCAGAGGTCCGGGGGACCCAAGGGCGGCTGGGGACTGACCTAGGTTTCGAGTTAGCTCTGGGGGGGCAGGGTGGATCTTGCTGTCCCAGGGCGCGCGTGTGCGCCTGTGTGCATCTGTGTGCATGTGTGCAGACGGGTGCGCGTGTGCAGGGAAGGAGGCTGCAGCGCAGCCCGGGGGGCCCCTCCGCCTCCGGCTCCCTCAGACCCGCGCCCGGGGCGGCCGCCGGCGGAGCGGGCGTCGGAGCCGAGCGAGCGGGCGCAGCGGCCGCGCTGGAGGTGGGGCAGGGGGAGGGGACGGCGAGGGCGGCGCGGGCGGGCGGAGGAGGATCCGGGAAGCTCCGCGTTACTTGACAGGAGCCGGGGCCGCCGCAGGACGCGGAGGACCGCCGCGGCCAGCGTCGAGTCCGCGCCGCCCGGAGCGCTGGGGACGAGCCCCCGCGCAGCCCCTCCGCGCCCCGCGGCCGCCGCCCGAGCGCCGCCCGCGCCCCGCGCCCGCTCACCATGCCGCTGCCGCGGCTCTGCTGGCTGCCGCTGCTCGCCGCGCTGCTCCCGCCGGCGCCCGCGCAGAAGTTCTCGGCGCTCACGGTGAGTGGGCCCGCGGTCCCGCCCGGGGCCGGCGGTCCTCGCGGGCCCCTCCGGCCGCCGCGCTCCGGCGCCGCGAGCAGGTGACCCTCCGCCCGCGCGGCCCGAGCAGGTGGGGCCCGGGCGGTCCGCGGGGCGCGGGCGGCTTCTGGGGGCCCCCGACGCGGGTGGGCCGGCAAGGGTGCTCCGGGGCCCCCGCCGCGCCCCGCGCGAGGGGCAGGGTCGCGCGCGGAAGGCCGGGTCTGGGGGCCAGGGCGCCGCCCGGTGGCCTGTCCGAGGGCGGCTCGCTGCGTCCGGGGCCCGGCCCTGGGCGC
The DNA here is from genome assembly GCA_007570785.1 of Antilocapra americana. Taxonomy (NCBI): domain Eukaryota; kingdom Metazoa; phylum Chordata; class Mammalia; order Artiodactyla; family Antilocapridae; genus Antilocapra; species Antilocapra americana. Next base: position 212,066 of record ML663576.1, read on the forward strand.
GCCGGGCGGACCCCGCGGCTCTGGCCCGGCGGGCGAGGGGGGCCCGGCTCCTGGGCCCGCAGGGGGGGCCGACCCTCCCGGAGACCCTCCCCACGTGAGCGGAGAAGCAGCGGATGCCGCGGCAAATGAAGACTGCTTTCCCGTCCCAGCGGGCAGAAACCGCAGGGGCCCGGGGACTCCGCGCCCCGCGCTCCCCGGCGCTGGGCGGGGGCAGGGTGCGCCGAGCGCCGGGGTCACCGCGCTGACCGCGGCCGGGTTTGCTTTCTTAGCGGCGACTTCTCGGCGAGGCCCGGCCGCCGGCGCGCGGTGCCAAGCTCGAAGCGCCGCGCAGGGACCGAGCCAAGCCGCCGGCCGCCGGCCCGGCCCGGGTGTCCCAGCCCCCGGCTCGGGCAGACCTCGTGGGCTTGCAGTGTTTGCAAACCCATAATTAATGCAATCTGCAGAAACGAAAACATTCCACTTAAATGTGTTTTTGAACAAGTGCTTGAGAAAACACGAAGGGAGAGAGAACACCTCTGGTGGAGAGATGCTTCTAAGTGCCCAGGACGGTCCTGAAGGCGTTTATTGTATCGAAAATACCAACGGGTGAGCTGGGCTGTGGTCGGGTCTGCTTTTCAGCAAAGCTCAAGCCGCCCGGAGCCCTTTTTTTTTTTTTTTTTTTCCTTTTCGAGCAGTACCGGGGGGAAGGAGTTAGTGAGTTCACGGTTCATACCTAAAATTCTTCTGGGGCGGCCCTGGTCCCTGCCTTGTGTCTCACAAATGACGTGTAGATTAGAAACTGCCTACCCGATCTTGAGGAGGTTCCCACGCGCTCAGCTGCCCTTGAGGGGTGTTCATCTCCGCAGAGGGACGGCGGAGCAAGACCCGCTGTGTGTGTCCGTGTCTCTCTCCATCTGTATACACACAATGGGCTTAGACCCGCACTTGTGTAAGCAGACGCCCACCGCAGGGCATCCAAGGCCCCAGGGAAATGGAGACCAGCCTCAGGTTGAGACCCAGCGCATCTTTTGTAGCAGGTTGCCTCTGTGGCCACAGGTGTTCTGAAAGTGCCCAAAGCAGATGGCACCTGAGGGGAGCTCCTGGATCTGTTGGTCTCTGGGTGGAAAGCAGAATAGGTGTTCATTTTTGGAACAACTGGACTCTGGGTTTTCTTCTCTTTTCTCTCCCCCACTCTTACAAGCTAAGCATTCGCTTTGAGGTTGCCCTTGTCCTTGGCCCTCCTAGGGCTGCTCTCAGGACTTCCTGGCTGGCGGTGATGCCAGCTACAGAGGGTCCCGTGTGAAAGCTAGTGATCTGTACAGTGCAGGTACCAGCCCCCCTTGGTTGCACTTCCCAGGGAAACTTTTTGCCTAAAACTATTTATTTTTGCAAATAAAATGCTACGTGGCTCAGCATCCAGGAGAAGAGCTTAAAGCCGTGTCATATCTTGGCAAGCCCCCTTCCCTGCCCCACCCCTCATCAAGAACATCAGGAAGCTGGCTGATGGGCTGTGAGGGCACGTTGGAGGTGCTGGATTTTTCTGGGGTGCTCACCTCTTTTCAGACCGACTTCCAGTTGGGCCCGGGGTAGGGGGCATTGCTTGTTTCCAGCGGGATGGCTGTCTTCTGCAGGATTTACATCTGGCTTTAACAAACCAGAGAGACAGCGCCAGTCCCTGGAAGACGGGGAGTGATCACTGGGCGTCTTCTGGATGTGTGGTCCTAGGCACACTGCTTAGCTGTCTTAATCTCCAGTGTTCTTGCTGTGAAGTGCGATCAAGCAACGCCTTCTGTTTAGCTCGTTGCCAGGATTAAATGTGAGGGTTTTAGGGTCTGCGCCGGTACACATCTGCCCTGCAGCTCACCCTATTTCTGATGGCAGCCGTGCCAGGGGTCCTGACGGTGTGGTTTTCACAGGTGGCTGCCCCTCAGGAGTGGGGACCTGGCCTCACAGTGGTTTTGTCTGTGGTGTGTGGAGCACAGCGCTCCACTCTGGGGGAGCACGAGCTTTGTTGAGGTGGTGGTGCCAGCCGGGACCAGCAAGTGAGAAAACTGGCCTGGCTGCCCGCTCTGTGCCACCCTGTCTCCTCCCGTGGAAACAGACGATGCGCCCGCCTCTTGGGTGTCAGAAGCTTGTCCCTGGCATCCCTGGGTGATGCCTTTGTCCCCCGGCTCCCATACTGGATGGTCTTTGTTGGAGGACGTGTCTCCACAGTGTGTCGGTGGGTTTGGGCACCACTGCTAGTCCGGGTTCAAGACGAGGATCTGCATTGCACAATGACTGTCTTTTCCCCATTAAAGTCATCCTTTAGAAACGGCACCTCAGGCGTCTTCCTGTGACTCTGAGAATTTGCGTAATGCCTAGGTCCACCACGATGCATGCTTTTCCCGTCTGACCCCTGCTGGGATCCTCACGCGTTCCTTCCTCTAGGGCCAGATCAGGTCCGGTTTCCGTCCTGCTCATGGCCAAGCCTAGGGGGCACCTTGCAGTGTCGGGGGCCTGCCCACACGAGGTCCAGATGGCCGCAGTTCTGCTCCGTCATGGGCGCAGCGGTGCCAACTTTGACAGAAGTCAGCAAACCCGGACCTGGGTGTTTGCTTCAGGGGCAGGGGCCACCGTACCCCCAGTGACCCCTTGCTCAGTGTCTGGGAGGAGCCCGTGGACTGACTGTAGAGCCTCCTGCGGGGAGTTCTGCCCGCACTGAGAAGGCAGAGACCAGTGGCCACCTGTGAGGACGCACCCCTGGTCCTGCCCACGACCTGAGCTTTCTCTGCTCCGGGGGAACTTGGCACATGTTTTCCCCCTGACTTTGCAGCAGCCTACCCCGAAAGGCTCTGCTGTACCTGTATTGCAGCGGCCCTGTTGGAGCCCTTGACACTGCTCTTTTCCAGGGGCTTCCCGGGGGGGGGGGGGGGGGGGTGTTTGCTGGGTCACCTTCAGGGGCGGTCTAGCTGGGCCCTACCTCCCCGCTCCGCTGGCAGGCCTCTAGCACACAGTGAGGAGCTGACTGTCAGGGTGGGGGCTTCTAAGGACAGAGGAGCCTGGCGTGCTACACTCCATGGGGTCGCCAAGAGTCGAGTGCCCCCGAGGGACTGAACCACAACAACCGCATCAGAACACCCGCTGTCGGCACCAGCGGGTCTACCGCTGATGGTGCGGAGACATCGGGTCAGAAGTGCCCCAGCTCCAGGGCGACTGTGGCCGTCCTGCTCCCCAGGTTTCACTGTCTGCTCCGCTCTCGGGGAGCGGTGATGGTTTTCTTCTTCCGCCTTTGCAAATGCTCCGAGCACATCTGCTACCCTGGGAAAGCTGCGTTTCATTCATCAGCAGAAGAGGGACCACGGAGGTGGTTAAGGAAAAGGAAACTAAACATCATCAAAATTTTCCAACCTAGAAGCCCATTTACATGGCGACTGAAAACCCAAACATCTGGAGGAGTCGCTTTAATTCTGATTTGAAATCAAGACCATAAATAAAACTATAAGCAACTTCAGGCTATAACAAGATTGTGCAGTAAGTGGGTATTGATGTAACCAAGATAGGGGGCAATGGTTCAGAGCAGAGCAGATTTCTAAGTAATTCTATATCAAAATAAGCCTTCATGAGAGTCGAGGATTTGGGAATGAGGCTGTTATTAAGATTGGCAATGCAACATTGGAATAGAGGGCAAGGGTAACATTTTATATATTTTTAATTAAAAGATAAACTGTTCACACATTTACAAGCCATAGATGTAGAGTGATGAATTTCCAGGTAGATTCTGGCATTAAAGAAGAAAAATTAAGTCATATTTTTCTGAGTTCATTTATGTTTCCCTAATTGATGGTGTTGGTAATGGGACGTGCTGTTGTTTAGCTGCTAAGTCGTGTCTGACTCTTTGCGATCCCATGGACTGTAGCCCACCAGGCTCCTCTGTCCATGGGATTCTCCAGGCAAGAATACTGGAGTGGGCTGCCATTTCCTTCTCCAGGGGATCTTCCCAACCCAGGGATGGAACCCATGTCTCTTGCATTGCAGGCGGATTCTTTACCATCTGAGGCACCAGGGAAGCCAGTGGGATAAGACCCCACTCTTCATTTCTGTATGTCTCGAGAGTTTGAATAACACTTAATATATTGAATATTTATTAATAACTGAAGCCCAAGGAAGGAAAGGGTTCAGAAAGTGAAATCCTAAATCCATGTGGGCTAAGAAGAGGTTATTCTAGAAGTGATAATAATAGGCATTTTATGTGGTTTCGTAGTCCCAGGCTGAAAACCAAAGAGCAGAGATTTGTAATAAAACAGAAATAAATAGAACCCAGTAAAATGGTGACTCTCATTTACATTGTCAGCATTGAGAAACAAGACATTATAAATGGAAACTTGTGCTACCTGGCCAGATTTAATTAAAATTTTCATTAGAATAGGAGGCCCTTTCAGAGGGACTCGTAACACTATAATTATATTCAGATTTTTATTATGTCCGACATAAAATGGGTTATTAACCAATGAAGCTGGCGTTTAAGGGGAGGTGAGATGTCCACACAGTTGGGAGCGTGTTCCTCCTTTGCCGCGAGCGTCTGCATTCTTCTTACTTTCCTCTTTCCCCTGATCACCCTTCCTCTCTATCTCTCATGCCTCTGCCCTAATTACAGTTAATTCCTTTGCTTCTTTGGTGGCCCTTAATGTCACTGTTTCGGTTTGAGCCGAGTCGATGAGAAGTTTCTGGTTCCTTCCCCTCACACTCTTTCCCCTAAAAGCATCCTCGGGTCCCCTCTGCTGCGCTCTGCCCTGGTGCCTAGGTCACGGGGGACGGTAGGCACCTTACCCTCTGCGTCATGTGACCAACCCCGTCCCATCAGTGAGCACATGCCCATGGCAGATTTGTTTATGTTTATTTCTGTGGGGGGTAAGCCAGCTGTTAACACTTGAGGTTGCTGGCAAAGAGTTTTCTGATAATAATGAAGTTTCAGAAGGCGTGGAGCCTTCAGATGAACACAGCCATCTGTGGTGTGTTTGATCCCTGGCTCAGAACACTTGAGGACGTGCGACAGAACCATCAGGCCCCTCTCGTCCGGGACGTTCTCAGATTTGTTGGGTTTCTTCACTGCTGACAGAACAAGGTCCTCAGTGGGTTGGCCCCAGATGCTCTAGCCTCTCGGCTGACCTGGCCCAAGTGGGTTGTTGCTTATTTGTCATTGACTCTGTTCAGGGTCATCAAGGCTCCAGGAACAAGTGGGTCCATCCTCCCCGTGAGATGAGCACGTGGCAGACACGTGAGTCCCTTCTTGGGGCCGGGAGCATCTGCCTGCCCTCCCGCGCCTCTGCCAGCCCTGCTCAGCTCTGTACCACCCCAGGCCCCGGTGGACTGTGGGGGCAGACCCTCCCCGGCCCAGCCCAGGGCCCCTGGTGCTGGGAACAGCTTGGTGCTCGTGAGGTGGGCCTGGGGGCCTTGGAAGAAGGTCTCACTGGCCTTTGTCTGACCAGATGTGAGTGCTGAGTGCGGGGTGGTGGGCCTGTCACTCCTGCCAGGGAGCTCCATCTCTCTGTTTCAGGGAAAGTGGGTAAGAACTGCTTTTTTTTTTTTTTTATCACCCTGAGGAATGATGGGAAGTGCATGGCTGAGTGGGCAGAGAGATAACTTTTGGGGGGCACTTTTCCAGCCGAGGACGGCGAGGTGTGTGGTCACCCGGCTCCCTGGCCGAGCGGTCTCGTGATGACTCCGAGTGCGCCCGGCGCTCTGACCTGCTCACAGCGGAGCCCCAGTGCTGGGGTCCGGCGCGTCACCATCCCTTCCTCATCCAAGCACTTTTGGGGCCCGTATTCGTCTTCAGATGAACATGGCGTAGGCTTGCCTCCTCCTCCTTGAATCTGGTTAATATTTCCTGGTTATTAACAGACCAGCTCAGGCCCAGGTTAAGCTCTCTGCATGGGAGCGCCGTTCACAGGGCTGCGCTTTTCTTGCTCTACCACAAATTCCCTTATAATGTTGAGAAAAACGTGCAAATCCAAAGAAAGATCAGAGCCACCCTGGGCCCCCTCCTCGTTTGGACGTCGCACACCCGAGTCACACAGGGCCTTGTCGTGAGGTATTCAGAACAGCTGTAGGTCACACAGTGTAAGCAGCAGGATACACTCACCCCATTGATGAGACCGCTGTTTAGTGTGGAGTAGAAACTGCAAAATAAAGTGGTAGACTCCGTTGATGCTAACCATTTTAAAACCAGTTCAGGATCCAAATGAAGGATACAGCGCATCGTTTGTGTTCAGTTATCTATTAATTGATTCCACAGAGGACTTGGGTCTGTGTCATCAGGAATTAAAAAAAAATAAACAGTAGTACATTTAAAATTTATTTAGAAAATTGGCCTTTGAAAGACAGAAGTGGCTGTCCTTCAGTTTCGAGACGATGCCAGGGTTCCCCGAGCGAGTGGCGTCTGGGGATTCCGTGGCTGGTTTGGGGGTGAGGGCTCCAGGCGTGTGGCCCCAGCGTCCCTTCTGGGAAGTGCTCTCGGCCCTATTCAGCAGAGACACGCAGGAAGGCCCGCCTTGCACCTCCTTCCCAGAGATCAGCCACGTTAACCTTTCCTGCACCTGTTTCAGGGACTGTTACCTTCTTCACGGTGAAGAGGCTGAGTCAGGGACAGACAGACAGAGCCAGGTCAGGACCACGGTCAGGACTGCTCGCAAGGCCAGGCAGTCCGCTCCTTCCTTGGATGTGCTTCTGTTGGTGGGAGAGGGGGAGGCCCCTTTCTACCCCGGGGGCCGCCCTGATAGTGATGTGAGGGGCCTCGCCAAGGAGTGTCTTGGCCAGGGAGACCTTTGTTTTGGATAAACAGGTACATGGAAAGTTTTAAATATTAAAAAGAGATGGTGTGAAATTCTGGTGCCTGCATTAATGCCACTGACAATGGAAAACAACCTGTCGTCGGGGGGGTTCTCTTCAGACCTGGGTGCAAGGGATGGCCTTGGTTGAATGCAGGCTGGGAATCATATCTTCTTTAAAACTATCATCCACCCGTGAGTCCACAGTTCCCATCACCTGCTTTCCTTGGGTCATTAACGTAGGTATTTCAAGCAGGTCCCGAGGTCTGGGAAGGCCAGACGCCCTCCCCAACTCTTCCATGTCTCTCTGGCCTGGCCCTTCCTCCCGGGCCCCAGCGATGCTGTCTTGCCGTGTCGGGGGGACTCAGGATGGGGGACGTTTGGACATCATCCCCCACGAGTCCGCTTGCTCCTGCCTTCCCACCCTCTCATCTAAGTTCCCCTCCGCTTTCTGAACCAAGCTCTGTTTTGAGCTCTGGTTGGTCCACGCCCTCAGGACCGGATGGAGGATCTCAGACGAGGAGCACAGCTTTGCCTGGCGGGTGGTTGGCCCACTTGCCCAAGTCACTTTGTCAGTCTGAGATTCCATGAAGCCAATTTCTCCCCCTCATTGTTTTTTTTGAACTTCTAGAACCCATCAGCAGTGTTTGATATGCTGTTGGTGTTAAAACTAGGCTTGCATCCTGACCCCACTAGCAGCTTGGAACTCTCCCCTCTGGCTCACAGAAATCTGCTAAGTGCTTCCTGGGAGTGGGGCTGGGGGGTACCGGAGGGGTGGGCTCCCAGGAGGTGGGACCCAGGGCCATCTCCAGCTGCTGCACCCAGGCCCTGCACCAGCAAAGAGCCCCAGGGGAGTCCCCTCCCCTCCCGAGGACGGGTGACTTGGGAAGCATCCAGCCCTAACTAGGATTCTCAAGGCCCCCTTCCTGTGACTTCCTCTGACAGAGTGATGGACATGTGGCGGAGGGCACTGGACTGGCTGTGAGCGCCGGGCAGCGTACTCCCCCCCCCCATTGTCTCTGGCACACACGCCTGTGCAATCCTAGCACGCCCGAGTGCATGCAGCGCCTGGACGAAGGGTCCAGACTCGACACTCTGCCCGCGTCTCCCTGAAAGCAGAGATCCATTTCCTGGGCTGGCAGCAGCCCCGCCAAGCCGCCCTGTTCCTTCCGTGGGTGATGCATTTAAATGTCTGCAGGTGCCCGAGGGTAAGGAAAGCGAGTGAGGGCGCTGACCTGAACGTACACGTCGGCGCCGTCCTGGCTTTGCATGATCCACCGGTGACGGGCTCAGGTCTTCCTTCTTCAAAGGTGTATCTGCTGAGGGAGCTGCCCAAACGAGATCTTTCTTCTCACCCGGAGATATAAGCCAGGCGGAGTCCCGGATCCCTCTGGCGCACTTGCCATCTCGCGCTGCGGGCACCCGCTTACCCCGCGGGGAGCGCGCGGCGGCCCGGGCCAGGGGCCCTCCCGGCGCGGGCCACTCGGCGGCGCCCGAGAGCAGCCGGGCCGCGGCTCCGCTCGCGCAGGGCCCGCGGCGGGGCTGGGCGGGCGGGCGCCTTCGCCGGGCGCCGGCGGCGGCCCCGTTCGGGAGCCCGGGGTGGGCAGGCCGAACCCAGGGCGGTGGCCCCGGCCCAGACAGGCGGCCCTGGCCCCGGGAGGTCTCTTTCAATAGCCGAAGTCTGCGGCCGGCGGGGAGTTCCTTTCTGCTGCGAAGCCTGGTCACTTAGTGCACCGGATTCATAAAGCAGCGGCTTCACGCGCGTGTTGGCTAAGCGGACATCCCATCTCCGTGTTCTCTGGGGATGGAAGGGCTTACACGTGTCCATCTGTGACGGGCCTTAACCCGGAAGAACACCCGCTGCAGAAAATCGACACTTGGTCCTCGGGCTCTCGAGGCCCCTCTTCCAACCAAACCTTTTCCCCGCAGGTTCTGCCCCGGGCTTTGCTGGGGGCGGGTCCTGGGCGGTGAGGCTCCGTCCCCGCCCTCGGCTGAGTTCTTCCTGACCTCTGACCCCTGGCCAGAAAGCATTGACCTTCCTTTGCATCCCAGCATCGGAGGAGGGTGTAGAAAGTCCCAACTGGCCCCCTTCACCTTCCCCTCTCCCTCCCCTGCCGCCTTTCTCTGAGGCTTCTTCCCCTTGTTCTTTCTTCTGTGAGGAAGGCAGGCCCCTCTCTTGTGGCCTCGGAGGTTGGGAGGTCCCGCCTGTGATCTGAGGCCCCTTGGCTGCCGTGACCCCCTCAGCACCTGGCGCTCATTCCCAGGTCCAGTTCAGCCTCAGCGTGGTCCCTCGTGGATGGCCCTGGGCCCCGGGGGCTTCCTGGGGCTCTGGCAAGGGGGCATTGCCCCTTAGCCCCCAGATGGCAGTGTGGTGTGGACACGTTCTGAGGCTCAGTCCTGTCCCTACGCTCACTTCTGTGGCCCCCACGTGTGCAGAGGTCAGTTCGTGGGGGGCTCCTAAGGGTGCGCCTGGACGGCGACTGAGGCCGGTGGGGGGGCAGCCTGCTGGCCCCTCTTCCGGGGGCGTTGGTGCTTCAGCCCCGGAGCCCTGGGATGCTTCCTTGCTCTCTGTGTTCTTCCCCCAAACTCAACACAAAGAAGGATAAAAGAATTTCACTGGTCAAGAAATGGTAGAGTTAGAGGCTAAGAATCTGTCTCTCGCTCCCTCCTTCTCTGTCTCCCTGTCTCCCTCTCTCTGTCTCTGTCTCTCTCTCTGTCTGTGTTTCTCTCTGTCTCTCTGTCTCTGTCTCTCTCTCTCTGTCTATGTTTCTCTCTGTCTCTCTCTGTCTCTATCTCTGTCTCTCTGTGTCTCTGTCTCCCTCTCTCTTTCTATCTCTCTGTCTCTGTCTCTCTCTCTCCCTGTCTCTGTCTGGCCCCCTGAGGCTTTCTGCAGCCTTGTCCCCTGCCCTGTGGTCACTCCCCAGCCAGGCGGCCCCCCCTCCGCACCGGGGGGCCCAGGTCTCTGGATGGGGCAAGGGTGGATGGGCTGGAGCACTGGGCTCCACGAGCTGCAAGGTCTGAGAAAGGACGTGCGCCAACCCAGCACTTGGCTCAAAGCCAGATCTTAATCAGACTTTGTTTTAATCCCTTTTTTAGCTTTTCTCCTTTCACACTTTCTGGGGGTCTGGGTCTCACCGAGCACTCGAGACAGCTCTGTGTGCCTCACGGCCATGGGAGCCCAGCCCTTGGCCGCCCCTGCTGTCTCGGAATTTCCGGGGTCAGGTGGGGGGTTGGCAGGTGGGGTGCCGGGGGGCACCCTGAGGATGAGGGGGGGCGCAGTCTACACTCTGTCGATCTGCATTTGGGGCTCCCTTCATGCCCGCCCTGGGGCCCGAGGGGCTCTGGTGGAGAGCAGGTGAATCAAGCAGCTCACAGCGCTCGGGTTGTCTGGGTGTGCTCAGAGCGACGGGCCGGGCTCTCAGCTGGATGCTGTCACCGTCCCCCATCACGGGTCCTGTTGTCCAGCAGACACAGCCGTGGGCAGGGGTCGGAACCAGGGAGGGGTCATGCGGCTCTTGGAAATGTGGCCCTGAAGGCTGAGCCCTGGGGGTCTGGGAGGGGCTGGGAGCACCCTGTGCAGAGACTCACCCAGCAGACAGGCCACCTCCTCAGGGCCTAGGAGGCCATGACCCTTTAGGGCTCCTGGGGGCTTGGAGGGCCCTGGGGAGCTGGGCTGGGCAGCCGGGGGGGCCTCGCGGGGTCTCAGAGCAGAGGGGCAGGCAGGCTCCTGGGCAGGAGAGGTATGGGGGGCGGGCTGCTGGTGTGATATGGGGGGGCTGGCCTGCTGCGTCTCTAATGTGGGCAGCCCCTGGCTCCCTCCCCTTGGGCTTGCTGTCCTCTGATGGGCCCTGGACGTCCTGTCGCGGGACACACGCTGATGTGGAATTGAGGGCAACACGGGGCTCTTGTTTGAAGAGCTGTGGTGGGACCTCGTGATGTGAAGTCCTGCGGGTGTGGCCCCGAGCCCAGGACGTGGGTTTGGTGCTGGAGGACGCCTCCCCACTGCCCATCCCTGGTCCTTGGGAGACAGGTGGTCGCAGCAGGAGGACGGCGCCGGCCTCCCAGGTGGCGGGGGGCTCACCACCCGGCATCCGGGGGTCTGGGGCCAACACTTAGCCTGTGGTTCCTGCCTTTGCCACTCGTGGGGGTTCGGGTGAGCGGCCGGTCCTCAGCCTCCCAGGCTGCAGGATGGGGTAGCTTGGGGGTGCCCTGTCCGGTTCCTGGGGGGACGCAGGTCCTGGGCTGCATGTGTCCTCTAGGAGCGTACCTCCTGCCCGCTCTGCTCCAAGGGCGGCCACGGCCTGTGGTTCCTTCTCCTGCGGCCTCGCCCAAGCCTGTGGTGAGCCCGTGTCCTGTGGTCCTTTCTGGGCTCCTGCCCCTCGTCTCTGCAGACCCCAGAGCCTCCCCAGGAAGCCTTCCTGACCCGGGATCAGCCGACAGGCTAACCCCGCGTGGAGGAGTGGGAAGCTGGGGGGCCTGCATTTAAGCAAGGTACGATGGTCTTCTCATTTATAACTGAGAGCCCCTGTTGGGGGGAGCTTCGGGATCTGCACGATGCAGCAGGTGGGCTCTAGGGGGCTTGTGGGGTGCTCCTGCCCTGTGGTGATAGCATGGGGAGCAGGGTGGGGGGCCTCTTCCTGAGTCCAGGGCCCCGTTCACAGTGACCCCCATGTTGACTCCTGCTTGCTTGCTCTCCTTGTGGTGGACACTTCAGTTCAGTCCAGTCGTTCAGTCTGTCCGACTCTCTGTGACCCCATGGACTGCAGCATGCCAGGCCTCCCTGTCCATCACCAACTCCCGGAGTCCACTCAAACCCATGTCCATGAGTCAGTGATGCCATCCAGCCATCTCATCCTCTGTCGTCCCCTTCTCCTCCCGCCTTCAATCTTCCCCAGCATCAGGGTCTTATTCCAGTGAGTCAGCTCTTCGCATGAGGTGGCCAAAGTATTGGAGTTTCAGCTTCAACACCAGTCCTTCCAATGAACACCCAGGACTGACCCCCTTTAGGATGGACTGATTGATCTCCTTGCAGTCCAAGGGACTCTCAAGAATCTTCTCCAACACCACAGTTCAAAAGCATCATTTCTTCAGCGGTCAGCTTCCTTTATGGTCCAACCCTCACACCCGTACATGACCACTGGGAAAACCAGAGCCTTGACCGGACGGACCTTTGTCGGCCAAGTGATGTCTCTGCTGTCTAGGGTGGTCACAGCTCTCCTTCCGAGGAGCAGTGTCTTTGAGTCCCAGGCTGTGTCTGAGTGTGGTAGATGCTTGGTTGGTCCCGTTTTGCAGATGAGAGACTTGGCACAGAGGTGACTGAGTGAAGTGCCCAGAGTCACCCGACAGGCCTCCTGGGCCGGGTAAGCCTCGACGTGTGGGAACAGGTAGGAGGATGCTCTGAGCTCAGGCTCTCTGAATGAGGCTCTCAGGCAAAGGCTTGAGCCTGGCTGGGCGCTGAGTGCTTGTGGACTCACTCCAGGGAGGTCACCAAGGCCGCGGGGTCCTCAGACCAGAGATCTGGGTTGTGGGCAGGAAGCTTGCTGCGGTGTCTACAGGGCACATCCCCCAGAAGATCCTTAGGAGGTGAGTTCTGGGAACATCCCTTGTCGGACGACCGCAGGGAGGGCGGTGGGTGCCGTGCTCATGTGGCTGGCCCGAGTGGGGAGGTGTTTGCCGCTCAGGGAGAGCCTGAGGGCATCCTGGCAGGTGCAGCTCTGACTACGGGGGTCTGCCCGATCCTCCCTTTGTTTCCTGGTTTGAGTCGCGTACCTTTCAAGTAGCAGGTGTTTGGTTTTTATTGTCTTGATTGATCCACGTTTCTCTCTCTGAGATTTTGAACTTTAGAAACTCTTTTAATTAAGTGTAAATAAGATAAAATATACCCTGATTGACTGATCGCACAGAAGGTTTTCTCAGGTGCCTTTTGCCACATGCCCCAGACTTAGGAGGCCGCACGCTTCCTTGCGAGGGGATATGCATGTGATGGACACCGTAGGGCTGACTCCTGAGGTGAACCTGGGCTCTGGCCCCTCGAGCAGTCACTCAGGAGGAAGTGGTGGGATCTCTGTTGTAGGAAACAGGGCTGGTTAAAAGGAGCTTTTAGGGATTTGACTGTCAGCTTCCTCAGTTTATAAGGAGACATCAGAGCCCCTTCACATTCAGACCTGCACACAGCCAGGTATGCAGCTTCACCCAGTTTCTGCCACCCTCCCCTGCTGGCTGGAGTTTAATGCTGGACTTTAACAAAAAGCATTTCAACATGTAAGTCTTCCCGGTACCCTGCATCACACTGTAAGGACTGATTCTGGCGGAAACGTAACAGACGGCGGTGCTACCTATGCCTGTACTGTGCGCAGGCGTGTCCGACTCCGTGGCCCCAGGGACTGCAGCCCGCCAGGCGCCTCTGGCCATGGGATTCCCCGGACGAGAACACTGCAGAGGGGCGTCATTCGCTTCTCCAGGGGATCCTCCCGACCCAGACTGAACCTGTGTCTCCTGTATCGGCAGGCAGAGCCTTTGCTGCTGATCCACCTGGGAGGCCCCAGATAATGACGTCACTGTTAAAGATACAAAATAGTGTGAAGGTCATGGTAGCTCTTCTGTGGCTTAAACATCGGTCACGTGATTTGGTAGTGACTGTGCCCTGATGCGAAGGGGCCCAAAGGAGCCCCCTGGACCCTGGCTCTGACGCTCTGAACCCTGCGTGTGTCCCCAGGATGCCTTACATGGGGTGTGGTTGAGAGGAAAGGGAAGTTTCACCTCACCCCAGTGGTGTTGGCCCCACTGTGACTTTCAAAGAACCTTTTGTAAGTTCTCGGGCACTTTTTTTCAGTTGCTAAGTCATGTCCAACTCTTTGCAACCCCATGGACTGCAGCACGCCAGGCTCCCCTGTCCTTCACCATCTTCTGGAGCTTGCTGAAATTCTTGTCCGTTGAGTCGATCACGCCATCCAACCATCCCATCCTCTGTCATCTCCTTCTCCTCCTGCCTTTACCTTTTCCCGCAGCAGCATCTTTTCCATTGAGGTGGCTCTTCACTTCAGGTGGCCAAAGTATTGGAGCTTCAGCATCAGTCCTTCCAGTGAATACACAGGGTTGATTTCCTTTAGGATCGGCTGGCTCGGTCACCTTGCTGTCCAGGGGATATTAAGAGTCTTCTCCAGCACCACAGCTCAGAAGCGCCAGCTTTCAGAGAAGACCTAAGAAGGAGACGTGCAGGTGACCTCTAGGCGTCTCCCCTTTGCTGGAAGCAAACTGAGGTTTCATCTGGTGGCTTTTCGTTGGCCCTTTTGTCAAGTCTCTGATGCTTTCTTCTGATGTTTGGTGAGAACCGAGGTTGAGGGTCAGGGCAGCTGAAAGCATGTTAGGTGGTAGCTGGAATCTTGGCTGTGGCAGAACCTTGACTGCAGTGGCGTCTCCGTCTTTGATGCTGTAGGACTGTGTGGAGTCCCACAGCCGCCATCATTCCATTTGGTAAATCAGCAAACAGACACGCCCAGTGGGCAGCAAGACCGAGGTGCTGGAAACACGGCCCCCAGTCCAGTGGCACCAGCTGTCCAGGTGTGTACAGGGTGCCTGGGCCATCCCGTGGTTTTCCGGGTGCTGCTGCTTGAAGCTGTGATGTTCTGGACCCAGAGCACAGTGGGTGTTGAGGGGACGTGTATGTCCCTCAGGAGCCTGGTCCCACTGACCACCACCCACCCCCTCCTTCTCTCCCCTTGGCACGGCTTCCCTTACAGTCGATCCTATGGCAGTTCTTGCCCAGTGGACCACGAGGCCTGAGCCATGCCCTGCCCCCACTCATCCTCTGATTGTCCCCTTAGCTGGGGGCGCTTCTCTGTTGCCTCGGTGACTCAGGTCCTCAGAGCCCGTCACGGTACCTGCTTCTTGGGCACCACGGGCATCCAGTGTCTGAAGTGCCCAGAGTTCCTGCCAGCCGACCTGCAGCAGGTTGTCCTCAGGGGAGCCTGGCTTTGAGTCCTGGACATGCTGGCGTCTGTAGATGGACCGTTCCGTCCCCTGTAGGGCACGGCCCCCTCTGCTTCAGACCCTGCCCGGGTGGCCTCGGTCTGAGGTTCTGGGGCTCCCCAAGCTGTCTGCTCGGGGTGGGCCCTGTCCTCCCCATCAGCGGGTCCCTCGTGGCCCAGGCCTCACCAGCCCCATCCAGTCACTGTGCTGGACACACGTGGGACCCCACTGCCGACCCCCAGCAGGGCCCTGGTGACCGACTCCAGTACCCCAGGGATGGGAAGGCGGAGGAGTGGATGACAGGCAAACAGGACATGGGGGGGAAGGCTAAGGGGGCCCAGCGTGGACACGGCCTGAGCTCGGGGCTCCCTGGGTGTCTTGTCCACATAGCCTGTGTGGCCACATGACCCCGTGGGGACCGGGAGCGGGAAGAACCCTTGGAAAGGCCAGGTGGGGGACAGGCAAGTGGGAGAGACACACTCCTGCCACGTGTGTGCACGTGCTTAGTTGTGTCCGACTCTGGGCAACCCCGTGGACTGCAGCCCACCAGGCTCCTTGTCCCTGGGATTCTCCAGGCAAGAACACTGGAGTGGGTTGCCATTTCCTTCTCCAGTGCATGAAAGTGAAAAGGGAAAGTGAAGTCGCTCAGTCGTGTCCGACTCTCACGACCCCGTGGCTGTAGCCCGTCCATGAGATTTTCCAGGCAAGAGTACCGGAGTGGGCTGCCATTGCCTTCTCCACTCATTCCACTAAGTGGAGATTCAGGTGTGTGGACCTCAAAGCCAAGGAAGTTGGAGTTCTCGGCAGAACGATGCAGTGTCTGCGCTCTAGGGGATCTGTAGGCCGTTCTGCATTCTGCACACAGGAAGAGTGGTCCCTGATGGTCCCCAGAGAAAAGCCGTGGCTCTGAGTGCTTTGAGAGCTTACTAAAGTCTGGTAGCGTGCCTTGCCCATGTGATGCATGTAGACGGTTGAAGGCATTTGGTGTGAGACTCTGAAGGGATGTGAGGGCCTGGGGAGGGAAGGCGACCTCAGGAGGAGATAAATCTGATGAAACGAAGTGAGGTGTCTGGACAGGGATGAGGGAGATTAAGGTCCTTCTGGATAATATCTTGCACTCAGGGAAAGTACCAGCTGGGAAAGTTATATCTCCTAGCACTTCTCAGGTGACCTCAGGGCTTGGCGTCCCCGAGGGGGTGGTGTGAGGGCGGTGGGGGAGATTCCTGCAGCAGGACTGGGTTGGGTTCTGTGGGGCATCAGCTTGTCCCTGGGATTTCACACCTGTTTCCACTTTGAAAACAGCGCCGGGGGCTGGCCCTGTCATTGTTCTTTGCTCCAAGATTATCTGTCTTGTTGTACGTCCGGCCAGCCCTTGTTCTTTGCTCCAAGATTATCTGTCTTGTTGTACGTCCGAAACCCACCAGGGGGGAGGCAACCCGCGGGGCGTCCAGGCCACTGCGTGTATGACTGTCACTGTGGAGCCACAGACAGCTTCTCCAGAAGGAAGATGGTTCTTGGGGATGTGACTGGCTCAGATGTAATCAGTTTTGTGAATGACTATTCCATTCTATTGTTGCTAAGTTATGTCCAACTTTTTGCGACCCCATGGACTGCAGCATCCCAGGCTTCACCACCTCTGGGAGTTTGCTCAAACTCATGTCCATTGAGCCGGTGATGCCATCCAACCATCTCATCCTCTGTGGTCCCCTTCTCCTCATGACTTCAATCTTTCCCAGCATCAGGGTCTTTCTAATAAGTCTGCTCTTCACATCAGATGCCAAAGTGTTGGAGCTTCAGCTTTAGCATCAGTCCTTCCAATGAATATTCAGGACTTAGTTCCTTTAGGATGGACTGGTTGGAATCTCCCTGCAGTCCAGGGGACTCTCTCACGAGTCTTCTCTAACATTACAGTTTGAAAGTATCCATTATTTCATGTTCAACCTTCTTTATGGTCCAGCTCTCATATCCGTGCATGACTACTGGAAAATCATAGCTTTGGCTCTACAGACCTTTGTGGTAAAGTGATGTCTCTGCTTTAGCATGCTGTCTAGGTTTGTCATAGCTTTCTTTCCAAGGAGCAAGCCTCTCCATCTAAGGCTCAGAGGCGCAAGCGTCAGGTACCACTAGCAGATGCTCCCATGAGCCACAGGTAGGCCCCCTGAAGCTGCCCTGTGCTGCAGATGGTTACATGCTGGTGACTGAACTTGTAAGTCGTCACATTTGGCAGGTTTCCAGACTTCCCCCAGGACTATATAGCTAACCTTATTCTGCCACTGAGGTATCTCCTGTCCAAGGTATTTCTTGGACAACTTTGTGTTAAAGAAAATCATTTGGGAAAAGAATAAGGAATATAAAAGTACCAGAGAGAAAAGTCCCAAATAAGCCCCCAGAAGCCTGAGGTCCCTTTAGGAGCCCGAGATGGACTAGCTGCCTTCCTGCCTCAGGGCATCAGGAGTCGCCTTGGCTGGCAGGCATGGCTGCAGGTGGCTGGGAGGGGCGGGTTGAAGGATCGGCATTCTGAGGAGGGTGAAGGCTCCACGGGAGAGCCCGCCCCCGAGGGTGGCCTCCTTGAACTGGGAGCCCCCCTTCAGCACTGGCCAACCCCGTCACAGGGAGGGAAATGACCCCCATCGTGGGAAGGGAGGCAGCAGGTTTCCAGTCTCCTGCCGCTTCGTTTCATCTGCAGAAAAGCGAGCTTTCTGCTGACGCTTCCCCACGCTCTGCGGGGTGGAGTGCTCCCCTGGGTTCGTGTGCTCTTTACTTGGGAAGAGCAGGCGGCAGCCCGGCAGCTCTCACTTCTGGGTTCCAGACAGAAGGCAGTTGCTCTTGCCCTCGGGCTTTCTTGAGTCCCCAGCAGCTCTGGGCGCCCAGTGGAGAGGTGTGCCCTGTTGTCTGCATTCAGAGGCTGCCAGCTGTCAGCTGGCGGCTGTGTGGTCACAGGGGCCTCGGGTGGAGGGCCGCTCGGCCACTGGTGACCAGTGACCTGGCGGCTGTGTCAGCTTCAAAGCCTGCCCTCTTGTCTCACCTCGAGGTTCTGTGTTCAGATGGCCCATTTTGTGAAACTCACTATGAAATGCGATGAATCTGGGGAGCCCAGGAGAGAGGGTTCCAGCTGACGCCCATGGCCTGGGGCAGATTTTGGGCCTGTGGCATCGGCTAGGGAAGGCTTACGGGACCTCTGGGCAGCACAGGAGGGAAGGGTGGACAGGACGGTCAGGTCACTACCCGCTGGACCGCTTTGCTCAATCGGAGTCTTGAGGAAAAAGCATGAGTCTCGGGTCCCAAGTCCAGGCTCTGTGTGCGCTTTGGGCCTTTGTCCCGAGGGTGACCTCTTCATACCTGGATGCAGGCGCGCCTGGCCTGCTCATTCGCTGTGGACGAGGCTCCCGCAGCCTCCAGCGGCTGCAGCGTCAGCCCAGAGCCGAAAAAGCCAGCAAACCGAACAGAACCTCCCTCTGGTTTCCATGAGTCCTGTGGCAGGTGACCTCAGCTCAGCACAGCTGCCAACAGCTGTTTTACGGTTGGATGCTTTCCTGAGCTTATTCCAACCTCTCCTGTGGACCAAGGATGCTTTCCCTTTTGATCTGCTGAACATGGGATTATTCTCATTTAGACTTTTCTTTAATTCAACATAACTCCTGCTTTGTGGAAGGATTTACTGTATGTTTAATGAAACTACAAGGAATACTTGTGAATTCCTCTGTGTTCCTGAGAAAGCACCACTAATTATGTTTTTTTGTGTAATGGATGTATTTCATTAATAGTTATCCCTGAAAACAATGCAGGAAACTGGTAATTTTGTAGCCGTTGTCATTCCTTGGCTCAACTAAGACATTTCAGGAATCAGCACAACAGCACTGAGGGGAGATGCTGGAGGCAAAATGCCTGGTGTACTTATCCAGGTTTGTCTCCAGGCAGATGAATGAGAACCTCCAGTGTGTTCACGGCCCAGACTCTGCAGGTCCTGCCATGGCCCTGGGAGTCCAGGTCCCACTGATAACGATAACGAAGTGTTCTGACTGCATGGATGTGAGAGTGGACCACAGAGAAGTCGGAGCGCGATAACGATAACGAAGTGTTCTGACTGCATGGATGTGAGAGTGGACCACAGAGAAGTCGGAGCGCGGAAGATGCTGATGCTTTCAAACCGTGGTGCTGGAGAAGACTCTTGGGAGTCCCTGGAACTGCAAGGAGACCAGACCAGTCCATCCTGAAGGAGATCAGTCCTGAATATTCACTGGAAAGACCGACGCTGACGCTGAATACTTAGGGCACCTGATGTGAGGAGCCGACTCATTAGAAAAGACTCTGATGCTGGGAAAGATTGAAGGCAGGAGGAGAAGGGGTGACAGAGGATGAGATGGTTGGATGGCATCATTGACTCAATGAACATGAGTTTGAGAAAACGCTGGAAAATGGTGAAGGACAGGGAAGCCTGGCGTGCTGCAGCCCACGGGGTGGCAAAAAGTCGGACACGACCGAATGAGCAGAAACAACGACTGTAGAACCAACTTCTGCCTCGCCGGCTAACCGCTTCCGAGGCGTGCATTCGTATCCTGACTAGTCAGTGGTTTTATCGGTCAGTTCACTTTCCTGTGGCTCAGAAGGAAGCCACAGTCTTAGACAACAGTGGTGATCACGGGAGCTGCTTGCCCCAGCGGCGTGTGGGCCTGGACGCCCTTCCCTGGTGGGCTCCTGCGCCAGGACCGGCCCCTGTCCCCGGCCGTCCTCTCCTTCACCGCGGGCCTGCTCTCCACCTGGTAGAGGGAGCTTCATCCCCTAAGGAGAGCCGCGTCTTCCAGGCTTTGTCTCTGGAATTCTCCCAGAAATCCCTGAGCAGAGCATTCCCCAGGAGGCGAGTCTGGCAAAACTGAGCAGGCGGGTTTTGTGAGGGGTAATTGAGCGTGTTTTGTAAACAGATCCCGGGTCACGAGTTTATATAAACATGAAGATCTGGTTGGGTGGGCGTAGAGGCGCGGCAGGATTCTAAGGGTCAGGGTCTGAGTACAGAAGCAATTTTCTAAATCTTTCTGTTTGTAAATGGTGTCCTGAAGTCAATAAACTAGCAGTTCAGAGCACTGTCAAAGCCCAGCAGCGCTGCAGCCAAATCCACGCCTTGTGGTGCAAGTCGGCAGAGCTTTTGGTCCCCGCCAGCTTCGCTGGTCAGCGTGGATGACTCTCCAAAGACAGAGCCTTGACCACACGAGTGTTGCCAGGATCCCAATTTACAGTCTCATTAGGAAGGAAGGCTTTCTCATCTCTTCAAGAACATTGAATGGAAATTTCCAGTTCATTCAATGAAATTGTGCTTATGTCTTTTTTCCTTGTCTTTGGGCTGGAGGACTAAATTAGAAACAATAATTTTCTCTGAGCTTGATCTGCTCATAGAAAATACATATGGAGTTTTAAATATATTCATTTTCTCAAAATTGGCCTTTCTTAGTGACTGTGTGTGATTTGGTGCAGTTTCTCATGGTGTGAGTCAAGGCAAAGGTCCATCAGAACCACCCACTCTGCCAGATAAAAATGTGGATTCTCATCCCCTCCTGGTCCCCAGAGTCAAGACCTGCAGGGTGGAGACAGGCTGTTTCGAAAGCAGAATCTTGGATGATCCTTAAGGAAACCAAAGGCTGAGAATCACCGACTCCATTAGTTCCATAGGAAATTTAGAAATAAAGCTTCTGCCCTTCCTGTGTGGGGCATCCTTTCTTTTTCATGAAAAAGAGACCTGCCAGCTACCTGTTTTGCCACATCTGTGTAGTTTATTGTTTAAAAAAAAAAATCCAATTTTTAGCCTTGGACACCACCCTTATGGCAGAAAGTGAAGAAGAACTAAAGAGCCTCTTGATGAAAGTGAAAGAGGAGAGTGAAGAAGTTGGCTTAAAGCTCAACATTCAGAAAACTAAGATCATGGAATCCAGTCCCATCCCTTCATGGCAGATAGATGAGGAAATAGTGGAAACAGTGGCAGACTTTATTTTGGGGGGGCTCCAGAATCACTGCAGATGGTGATTGCAGCAATGAAATTAAAAGACGCTTACTCCTTGGAAGGAAAGTTATGACCAGCCTAGACCACATATTAAAAGGTAGAGACATTACTTTGCCAACAAAGGTCCATCTAGTCAAGGCTATGGTTTTTCCAGTGGTCATGTATGGATGTGAGAGTTGGATGGTGAAGAAAGTTGAGTGCTGAAGAATTGATGCTTTTGAACTGTGGTGTTGGAGAAGACTCTTGAGAGTCCCTTGAACTGCAAGGAGATCCAACAAGTCCATCCTAAGGGAGATCAGTTCTGGGTGTTCATTGGAAGGACTGATGTTGAAGCTGAAACTCCAATACTTCAGCCACCTGATGGGAAGAACTGACTCATTGGAAAAGACCCTCATGCAGGGAAAGATTGAGGGAAGGAGGAGAAGGGGACAACAGAGGATGAGATGGCTGGATGGCATCATCGACTTGATGGCCATGAGTTTGGGTGGACTCTGGGAGTTGGTGATGGACAGGGAGGCCTGGCGTGCTGCGGTTGATGGGGTCGCAAGAGTCAGATACGACTGAACGACTGAACTGAACTGAACCTGTGATATGACTTTGTTTTATGTTGAACAGAGAATGCCAAATCTTGAAAGATATTTCTGCTCCAGATAAAGTGTTTCTCTGACCTTTTATTTTTGAATGCAGCGTTAACTGATGCAGCTCCGGCCCAGATGCCAGGACCCTGCATCTTGTTGAGACATCTCCGTGGCCATTTGAAGCAATTTCAGGGTAATTTTTACCAAAACATCAAAAAAGAAGAAATACCAAATGTGAGATGCTGAGCGTCTATCACATAACACACTCTGCGGAGTCTGTTTCGTTTTATAACAATACTATGATTTCCGCCTTTACAAGTAAGTGTTAGGGACCTTGCAGGTCAGTGACTCACGGGGCGGAATTCTGGGTGAGGGCTGTTGAGGGTAGGCCTGCCTGCTGTTTACCTGCTTGGAAGATTCTACCTCCCTGCGGATGTTGCCTCAGGGCATCTTGAACTGCTGTTAACCTCATTAGCCTCTTGCCAAACTGATTTTAAACATCAAGCCTCAAGAGGCTTCGGATGGCGGGCCTCCTTCCCTCTGAGGCTTGCATGGGGCCCGCTTGCCGAAGGTCCGTGTCTTAGAACAAAGCTGTTCCCTGCCTTTTCTCCTTCACTGCGGCTGCAGGGCCGGTGGGGAAACCCTCCGTCTCATTCAGGAGTCCAGACTGGCCCGTGTGAGGTGCTGGGAAGCTGTCTCCTCGCCTCCGCTCTGCCCGGAGAGTCTCCTCTGTCCTGCAAGCATTGCGGGTGGGCGGGCAGAGACTCACACGCCCGGACGAGCTTCAGCTCCCCGCCAGCTGTTGCCCAGGGTGTCAGGACGCTCCATCTCCTGGTGTGTGGGGCTGTCGATCCAATCTTGACGACAGTCTCAGCCTGATGACAGTCGGGTGCTGCCACGTTCTGGTGGGGGGCAGGGACGGAGGCCTCAGCCCTCTGGGCGGGCGTCGGGGCGGGCCGAGGCAGGGCCTGTGCTGTCCCTGCAGGGCGAGGAGGCGGGTTCCGAGGCAGGGACCCTCGGTCACAGCGGGACGGGACGGGGCTCCCGTGGCTGGCGGGTCCCCGTCTGCATCCAGCCCTCCATGCAGCTGTGGTCCCGTCAGTGAGTCTGGGGGCCCAGTACCGCCCCCTTGTGTCCTCCCCCAGGTGAGAGGACAGCCCAGGCCCCTCGTGCCTCTCTCGAGGAGGGCACAATGCCGACGCCCCTTCTGTGTGCGGTGGCCCCTGGGGTCGCGCGGCCAGACTTTGTGAGCTTTGGAAGTGGGCGGAGCCGTGAGGAAGGGACCCCACGGGGCCCGGGCCCCGCTGCTTGGGGGCAGCCGAGCTGTCCTGGGATGGGGGGTGCCCCGGGGTGTGTGTGTGTGTGCGTCTGTGTCTGGGCGCATCTCTGTATTTGAATGGTGCAGCGTGCGCACACACACGCACAGCAGCTGGGCCAGGAGGAGGTGAAGACACACCTGGGAGATAGACTCAGCAGTTGGGTCCAGGCGTGGCAGTAAAGCCAGCGTCGTGGTAAAGGAGGCACCCGGTCTGCTTCCTGGCACAGACGACAGTGGCGTTCACCCTCAGGGCGTCTATTAGAGCTGCATCAGCTAGCCTCAGACAGGCAGTGTGTGTAATTGACACATTCGATTGCCAAAAAGATGGGCGCCATCCGCTGAGCCTTCAGTGGGTCTCAGCAGCAACATCAAAGGTCACGATTTCAGAGACCCCATCAAGTATCATCAAAAGAAGGCTGAGCGCTATAGAATTGGTGCTTTTGAACTGTGGTGTTGGAGAAGACTCTCGAGAGTCCCTTAAACTGCAAGGAGATCCGTCAGCCAATCCTAAAAGAAATCAGTCCTGAGTATTCTTTGAAAGGACTGATGCTGAAGCTGAAGCTCCATTACTTTGGGCACCTGATGTGAAGAACTGACTCATTGGAAAAGACCTTGATGCTGGGAAAGATTGAAGGTGGGGGGAGAAGGGGATGACAGAGGAGGAGATGGTTGGATGGCATCACTGACTTGATGGACTTGAGTTTGGGCAAACTCTGGGAGATGGTGAAGGACAGGGAAGCCTGGTGTGCTGCAGTCCATGGGGTCGCAAAGAGTCGGACATGACTGAGCAACTGAGTTGAACTGAACAAGTATCATAATAGCGAAAGAAAGTGAAAAATGGGGAGAATTGCCAAATTGTGATACAGACACACAGAGTGAGAGGAGCTGTTGGAAGGATGGCACCTATAGGCGTGCCCCAGGCAGGGTTGCCCCAAACCCTCAATTTATGAAGATCTAAGTGTCCGCAGGGCACAGTAAAGGACATCTGCCTGTACTGACTGGAGGGGTGGGAAGGCAGGAGGGAGACCGGGCGGGCTGGGATGGGAGGGCTGAGGGGTCAGGGTCCCTCCAGAGACTCAGAGGTCCTCCTGTTCTGGGCGAGGTGGACAGACAGGAGGAGGGGGGCTCATGACAGGGTGGCCTTGGGGCGTCTAGGGGTGTGCAGACTGGTGTCTGCTGAGTGACCGTGGGTGTGGGGCCTTCACGTGGCTTGCATCCTTAAACCTCCCAGCGGTGCCCTGTGGAAGGGCTTGTTGTTGGTGTTTAGTGTTGTTTAGTGACACGCAGGAGCAGGTGTCGAGTCCAGGCTTTTAGGTAATTCTGTTCTAAGCTCTGCCCTGTCTTGTTTCTAGCTGTCCTAACTGTGCAGAGGGCAGCTGGAAAAACGTGAGGGTCTTGGCTGCGTCTCAGGTTTGGGGGCGTCAAAGCAGACGTGGTGGTGGTAGTCATGATGGAGGTTTGTTTTCGACCCACAATTTTCCTTATATGTGGTCACTCATTAGATGACAAAGTGATGTCCAAACTCGTCCGAGGGGGCACAGAGCACATTTTCTGTTTTGTTAGATGTTTGGGGTATTCACTTTGTGCCACTGCTTTTCATGGGCTTCTCTGGTGGCTCAGACAGTAAGGAATCTGCCTGCAATGCAGGAGACGTGAGTTTGATCCCTGGGTCAGGAAGCTCCCCTGGAGAAGGGAATGGCAACACACTGCAGTATTCTTGCCTGGAGAATCCCATGGACAGAGAGCCTGGCGGGCTGCAGTCCACGGGGCCACAGAGAGTTGGGCACGACGGACACTTGTGTATTGCTTTTAATAATTCATGCTTTTTTTTTCTTTTTTGTTGACACATATCTGTCTGGGCGATGGGCATATGGGTATACATTTTCAGTAGGTTTTAAGTGTTGTATAAATTTAAAATCTATAAAGCATATTTTTTTTTTTTTTAAAGTTAGCTGAGGCCCATTGTAGGAATCTGAAAATCAAGGAGGGTGAGGAATGTCCCAGTCTCCTGTGATATTGTTGCCTGGAGATTAGACACAAATGAAACTTTGCAGCCCTGACATTTTGCAATCTTTTATCTGCCCTGGATGTGGACACAGATGTATGTGTGCGTGTGTATAAACTCGGGATTGTATTCTACATTTTCATTTTAAATAACTTTGTTTAAAATGTTTTCTACACCCTTCATACGATTTTCAATGGGTTAGCACTTTTCTGGTGTATGGCGTTAGAGTAGTTTTTTTATCCAAACCTCTGCTGTTGGAGATTTTATTTCCTTCAGGTTTGTTTTGCTGTTAATATAATCTTATGGTGAGCAGTACCGTGCCTTCATATTTGTATGCATTTCTGACGTTTTTCTTCACTTGCACTTTGGATGTGGGACTGCTGGGCTTCAGGATTTTAAAGGCCTCTAATACACAGTGTCGAAGTAGCCAGGCTTTCTGTGTTTATGGAACATTTGGCCTCGCTGGGACTGCCTGCCCAGCAGCCCCTGAAAGTTCAGAATCAGCAACTTCATTCTCCTTGGTTTTTGATCTCAGGATCTGTGTTCATTACAGAGTTTTGTTTGCAATAATGCCGATGACTCCAAACCTTTAACCGAAGTTGAACTAAATTAGACTCTGAGTCGCAATTAAGGTTGGTTCACTTTAAAAGCCGAGGCTCGGCAGTTTCGTTTTCCTGCGGTTCTGTGCTTTCAAAGCCTCTTGTGGACGGGGAGCAGATGCGCCCAGACCCTGGAAGAACCTTCCTTCCTGTGGACACTCCAGCTCCAAGATGGAATGGAATCGCTCGGATCAGTGGCCAAGCCTCAAGCACATGTGTTGCTGGGTCTGAGATCACCGACCACAGCCCCCCCAGCCTCCAAACCGCTGCCCCTCAGCCCCCTGCTCTGTCACAGACCCCCAGCCTCCAAACTGCCGCCCCTCACCTCCCCGCTCTGTCACAGCCCCCCCAGCCTCCAAATTGCCGCCCCTCACCCCCTCACTGTGTCACAGCACCCCCCAGCCTCCAAACCAACGCCCCTCACCCCCTCACTGTGTCACAGCACCCCCCAGCCCCCAAACCGCCCCCCCCTGCCCCCCCACCCCCCGCTCTGTGGGGCCTGAGGACGCACCCTCGGCCTCGGCGCACGGCCCTTGTTACTGGGCGTGTGCTGAGATGCGCTTCCAGTCATCGATTTCTCTCCCAGAATGTGTGACTGGTCGAGGTTTTCTAACCTCTTTTTCTACTGCTGCATGGACAAGCAGGTCTGGAAGCTCTGGGCTTGAGACTGAGCCCACTCTCATTGTTTGTGACTCCGCGAGACCCAAAAGGAAAAAGATGAAGGAACGGGGGCTGATAAGGAGTGGCTCTGCAGATAGTCTGGGAGCTCTGCTCTTTGCAGCTGGTGGGGGCATGGGTGTGTGTGCGCACACCTGTGTGTGCGCCTCTGTGTGTGCCTCTGTGTGTGTCTGTGTGTGCGCGCCTGTGTGTGTGCCTGTGTGTGCACGTGTGTGTGTGCACGTGTGTGTGCCTGTCTGTGTGTGTGTGTGTGTATGTGCCTCTGTGTGTCTGTGTATGTGTGCACGTGTGTGTGTGCCTGTGTGTGTGTGCCTGTGTGTGTGTGTGCCTGTGTGTGTGTCTGTGTGTATGTGCCTGTGTGTGCATGTGTGTGTGTGCACGTGTGTGTCTCTGTGTGTGCCTGTGTGTGCACATGTGTGTGCACATGTGTGTGCACGCACACGTGTGCCTGTGTGCCTGTCCATGTGCGTGTGCCTGTGTGTGTGTGCACGTGTGTGCCTGTGTGCCTGTCCATGTGTGTGTGCCTGTGTGTGTGTGCACGTGTGTGCCTGTGTGCCTGTCCATGTGTGTGTGTCTGTGTGTGTGCCTCTGTGTGTGTGTGTGCCTGTGTGCCTGTATGTGTGTGTGCTTGTGTGTGTGTGCACGTGTGTGCCTGTCCATGTGTGTGTGCCTGTGTGTGCCTGTGTGTGTGCACGTGTGTGTGTATGCCTGTGTGCCTATATGTCTGTGTGCCTGTCCATGTGTGTGTGCCTGTGTGTGTGTGTTTGTGTGTGTGTGTGTGCATGAAGGAGGCGAGGGGGAAGGCACACACACACAGAGGCAGACGTCCTCTCCTGTGATGCTCTAAAGACCTGTCTGCAAGCACATTCGCTCTTTTGGGGTGTCTACCCCTGCTGACCGCCAGAACACGTCCCAGGGCTCCCAGACAACGCTCCAGCGGTCCGTGTTCTGAAAGCATAGTCATGCCCACCCCGCCTGGACCTCCTCCCGACCCCAGGCAATGTGTCACCAGCCCAGCTTCTCCCAGTTTCTCCCCCAAGATCACTGAGCACGTGGGAATTTGTGAGGCTTTGCTGAGTGGACCTCAGGCCTGCCACACCTCTGCTGGCCTGTGAAGCCCGTGAAGCAAAGTCTGCCCACCCGCTGATGGACACTGGGGATCGCATCCAGGAGGTCGTCCTCCAGTCCCTAGCCTGAGGCTTTGGGCCAGTGGGGACCCAAGTGCAGGGACGTGAGGAGAGGAGAGCAGCATGGACACGCTGGGCCCAGCCTCCTAGTTTATCCCCCCAACCTTATGTGCCTCCCTGTGGCTCAGCTGGTAAAGAATCCACCTGCAATGCGGGAGACCTGGGTTTGATCCCTGGGTTGGGAAGATCCTCTGGAGAAGGGAGAGGCTGCCCACTCCAGGATTCTGGCCCGGGCAGTTCCATAGACTGTGTAGTCCACAGGGTCACCTAAGCGTCTTGCTCCCTCCTGTGGGCACCGTCTCCCTGCTGCCTCTGGGCCAGCCGTTTCCGGCTCACTCGCTAACACTGGGCAGGGCTGATGAGTGAAGGGCCGTGACGCAGAGGCATGAAACCAGCCGAGCGGCAGAGGCCGAGCACCACTGCCGTGATTCCCAGCCCCACGGGGCACAGTTCACGGGCTCCCTCCTGTCAGCTCTGCTTGTGTCCTGTGAGGTGGGAAGCCTCCCACTCTCTGCGCCATGGAGCAAAAGAGAAGAAAAAGAAGCTTAAGGAAGAGACCCCACTGTGTCTTTGCTCGGCTCCTTCTCCGAAGACGGATTGAGCTCTGTGGCTGCAGTCCGCGGTTTGACTGGCGCATTGTTAGGCCTGAAAGGGCTGCTTTCTCTCAAATCTGTCTCCCGTGGCTCCTTCCCCTGAGCGGTGCTGGCTGTGCGTGTCCAAACCCATCGTGATTCACCATGCATCGCTAACAGCATTTGGAGGCCTGTCCGTGAAAACCTATCCAATCTCTGCTAGTTCACCCACATTCTCCTGCGGTTCTGCAGTGTTTTACAGAAAAAATAGTCCTGGTTCCAAGTCTCTGCCATCCAAATCCACAACTTGTAGCTTTTCATCACAGAGTCAAGTCCAGGATGAGACCTCAGCCTTCAGCGAGCTGCCTTTCCTGGAAGAGTAGCATAAACAGGGGCATTAGTGCCCCCGCCGCGGGCGTGGCTGCGTGCCGGCCCTCGTCCGGGGCGTCCTGGCTGTGAGGTCCTGGTGCACTCTGGACGTGATGGTAGCTAGGCCAGGGAGGTGCGGGGCTGGAGAGGGAGCGTCTGTCTTCTTTATTCTTTCTGCTCCGCACAGGAAGGCCCAGCTGGGCTCGAGGGGTGGGGAGGTCAGAGCACCCTGCCGGCCAGGGCCCGGGGCCCTCGACTGCACCCCCCGAGCCCTGAGGGCACCCCCCCGCAGGAGCCCTTGTCCTCGGGCCGGGCCGCGAGGGGCTTCGGGGTGTCAGAGCTGTCCCCGAGCAGCAGTTCCGGCCCGGCCCCTCCTGGCACAGCTGCCCGCCTCTCCTCCTCGCCCGCTCACTGATTTCCGCTGCACGGAGCAGACTGGTCACCGCTTCTCTGACCTGTCCTCTTGCGCTGGAGGAGCCTGAAGGTGGCCCCTTCCGGTGAGTCACCTCCTCCTCCAGGGCGGTCTCTGGGCAGGGAGGCCGGCTTCGAGGCCTGGCTGACCCGGGCCCCCCTCCGGCGCCAGGCCCCCTGGCCCTTCACTTCCCTGCTGCGTCCCCTCCCTCACTTCTGACCTGTGCGGGGTCCCCTTGAGTGACCTTAGAGCAGACCTGAGTGATCGTCTTTAGCTTTATAATTTATTCAAACTAATCACCTCGTATCAGGCTGAGGGCAAAAGTTATCTTTAAAATATTCAGAGTACAGAAACCTTTCTACAAAGCGTGCTGCTGGAGAGTGCCTGTTATTGAGCTCCTCACGCACCTGGCCATCTCATACATATAAAAGGATAAAGTATAGAGGTGGTCTAGAAACTGCCACATGACCAAAGGGCATACATGCACACGTGCAGTCTGCATAGAGACGGGGCTCTCGTTTTCCTTTTGAGTGTTTTTTGAGGTAATTTCTATGTATCTTTTATAAGTAAAGCAGGAACGTTTTGCAGTCATTTCGATTGCAGGACTTTTAACGTGACGACGTCAACAGTCAGTTCATCATTTTATCATTTCCCTGCCTTATTATTGCCCAGCGGCCCATCTCTATTAGTGTCCTAGGGCTGTCCTGACGAGTCACCGTAAACCAAGTGGCTTAAAGAGCAGAATCTATCGTCTCGCATTTGGGAGGCTAAGGTTAAGGCGCCTGCAGGCTCGGTCTCTTCGGCGGCCGTGAGGCAGAGCCTGGCCCAGCTCCTGGCTGTCCCCCGGCCTGGCCTTTGGTGTTAGGTGGCGGCCCCCGCGTGCGTGTCGTATCCAAGATTCCCGTTTTATAAGGACACCCGGTCATTTTGGATTAAAGTCTCCTCTCCTTCTGCGTGACTCGATGAACTTAGCTAATGACATTATTTCCCAATGGGTTGCACTGTAAGGGGAAGGGGGAATTCTCGGGGGACACAGTTCAACCTGTGCCGTCAGTGGTTGGATTTGAAGCCCACTCTCATGCTCATTGAGTACAACCTCATCTTAAATTGATTATTGCGCACAACCCTTGTTTCCAAAGACAGCCACATTCACAGGTGCCAGGGGTTCGGATTGAACGTCTTTTTCAAGGGGAGGGAGCCCCATTCAGCCCACAACAATACCGCAACAATACCCCAGCCTTCAAAACCCAGCCTCGCCCAGGCGACAGTTGTAGCTTTCTGAATGTCCTCATATGTGGAAGCAACCAGGACCTGGGTTCTCAGCCAAGTCATCCCAGTCCTTCCAGGAAGACCTTGTTACAGAGTAAAATATATGGGGGTGGAGGAAGGAACCAGGGATGCATCCTTGGAAGGTCATAGAACATGAGCAGAAGTCACTGCGGTGGACCAGTGGAGACGGGCTCCTGGGGTGCTGATGCCCGTCCCTCAAGCCCACCTCCCCTGTGGTTTTCGGGGCAGTCTGGTGAACTTGATGGGGCCCGAGATATCGCTCAATGCAAGCCCCTGCTTTATAAATGCTGAGATCTGCATCGACTCTGGGAGAACGGTCAAGTGGGTAATCAGGCAGCAGCCTAGAAAAACTTTGAGCTGCAGGTCGGTAAACACGGACGCCGAGTTGCTCAGGGCTGCTCCTGCCCGGCTGGGGAGGCAGCGCCTCTCACCCCACATCCGCGCACCCCCGTCTCACGTGTTGTGGCCGCAGTCTCATCTGGGACTGGAACCACGTGGCGGGGAGCCTGCCGCCTCCGCGCGAGCATCTTCACAGACCACTTAGAGCAGGGAGCGTGCCTTCCCATATAAAGACTGACCCTGTGTCATTCTTGGCAGTTCACTCCTGACAACAGGAAATATGTCTGGACCATCTTGTGTAATTTACAGTGGGCCAGCCCAATTCATCGCAAATATTTCTCCTATCATGTATCTGAGTAATGTAGGGGTTTTGATCCGAGTCCAGTTGAAGCTGGATGAATCTGAATTCCAGAGGCCTGAGGCAGACAATGCTGAACAGAAAATTTTATTTTATTAAAATCATAAGTGAATGTGTGTGTGTGAAGTAATGGATACTCAGATAAAGTACAAAAGCTAGTTTCCAAAAGGTTTGAAGAGTGAGGTGAGAATAAAGGGCAGTAACTAGGAAAAGATGTTTCTGAGACCAGGAATGAAAAGGTTCTGGGAGGTGGAGAAGGTTCTGGAAGGTGGAGGCACCTTTGGTTTAGTCTTGTGATGACCTTGCCCACAGTGCCCGTCTTTCAAAACGAGGCCGGTTAATCCTAGAATACTTATGGATGACTTCCATCAGGTCAGGCAGAACTTCAGGTGAATATCTGAAGACTGTAATTATTGCTACTAATAACAATAAAATGCTTAATGAGAACCTAAACCAAAACAATAATCCCATACTTGTGTAAAAATATTTACACATATGACCTGCAGGAATGTTTTAATCTTTTCTGACGGACACAGATGCACAAATGCTGTTTGAGTTTTCTTAATTGTGGTTTTAGTTTGTTAGGAAATTGAGACATGAATTTTCACCATTTTGGGGCCACTCACATATTCTCCCTCCATTCTTTCTTTGATGAACCTAATTTCCTCACTTTAGAAGCCAGTTTTCTAATTTACTGAATCCCTTTTAATTAATCAATCTCTTTAAATTTTAATTGATTCTAATTAGAAACAAATTCTAATATTGAATTTGCTTCTGAAACTACCAGTGAATTTATTTAGAGAAAATGTTACCCACTTTTTCCCTGTGCATGAAAAGTTGTATTCGAAGAGAACATTTCTTGTGCAGGCAAAGATAAGGAACTTTCCCTGTCTAAATTGAAAAACTCAATTGTGTTTAAAAGGAAAGCTCCAATTTGACATTCGCGTGAGAATACTCTTGGCTTGGAATCAGTCTTCCTAAAGATGTAAACACGCACACACACACACGTGTGATGTTTAGTTTTAACTCACAAGACTTCCATTTTCCACATTAGTTCACCTTTTATTTTAGAGAAATATCTATCAGAAGCTATAAGAGACGTCAAGGGAGACTCCGCATCCCCACCACCACAGTGGCCCTCACGGTGAGGTCCCCCGATGACAGGCTGATCGGATAGGATTAATCCAAACCTGGAAGTTTCCTTCCTCTGATGCTCAAGTCTGTGCCACGTCACTGCTGGGGATGAAACCGCGCGGTCGAAAGGCAAGTCTGGGTGTCAGTTTACCTGTTTCATGATCATAACCAAAGTAGGGATGGTGTCACTAAACAGCGGCGCTGGTTCATCTGCACGAGCTTCTCTCCTGGTTTCGAGGGGACTGTGGTGTGGGGCCAACGGCAGTGTGCGGGGCTGCGCTTCCTTTGGACAACATGCGCCAGAGGCCCAAGGAGGCTCTGCCCCTGCTGCGCGCTCCACCCGCCAGGAAACCACGTCTGGAGCAGTGTGGCCACCTACTCAGCGACGGGTTTCTTGATTAGCCTGTCGAGGGCTTCTCAGGATCCAGTGAGATTATTTAGGAGAAAATTGTCTGTATTTGGGCATGAAATCTTCCTGAGTCCTTTCTAACTTGGTGTGAAGGGAGATTCAAGGAAGAATGCACAAATCTAAACGAGGACTAAGCTGGTAGGATGTTCATATGTGCTCAGAAGTGACCTCTTTGAAAGACAGCTTGCTTGAACTTTCATCTTTATTGGTACAGATGTGTTAAAAAATCCCACTGCCATCAATTTATAACCTTACCTTGTGTAAGATGTCATATAGCCTTGCAGTGATGAAGGAAACATTTGATAAACAGTGCGCGAGAGCTGGGTGTGATTGCACACACACATACAGACGTGCAAACTTTAAAGTCAGTGATAGTTTCCAGAACCAAAGGAAACTCCTATTCAGAAAGTGACAGAGGCATTCTGTATACGAAGGCCAAGGGGTCCCCAGCATGGACCCCATTGTGGTAAGACACGGTCCTATAATAGTACTGTAATGTAAAATGCTGGTAATTTGGTGAATTAACATAGAAATTCTGAGTGTATTAAATCCTGGCTAGTTAAAATTAGCTTTAGATGAGCAAATTGACAATGCGGGCATAATTTCTTTTTTTCAAAAAACGTATAAATCCTAGTTTTCTTTTTCTAGCTAAATGTCAGCTAAGAAAGTCTATTTCAGCTGGCTCTTCCATGCAATCCACCTTCTGGTTTTAAACTGTTTTTGTGCTGTTGCTGTTTTCATTGGTTTTTGCCCTGTGGTGTTTTCTGACGCTAACTCCTAGAGGAATTTGATTTTGTGCAGTAGCCACTTTCTGGAGTTTTGCATGTCAACAGCCATGGACGCAGCAACTTCAGAATATTAGGAGTACAGAATCATCTCATGCCTTTGGAACAATCCTAAATTAAAGTTTTGTCTCTGTTTCCATTATAAACCTCATTGTTTTCTTGGTTTGAAATTATTCCAGACGTACTGGTCAAAATCTTGGCGGGTTTGCTCAATAGTTCTACCAGATGTTGAGAAGAGTAGATTTTCCTCCTGAGCATTCTGAGTGAATGTATTCTTTATGAAATGGTCAAGCTCAGGGTCTGGATCCAGACAGCTGGACACTGGGGAGCAGGCACTGGTCCTGTCGCTTGTCCTAATTAGGAGGTTTTAGCAGTACAAAATGCTAATTTGCTTGGCAAATACCTAAACACAGTGGGGAGGTCTCTTCTTCCTCTACTTTTTCCCCTGATTTGAACACCTAGGCAGCATCTCTCTGGACGCTCCTTGGAGCGCTCTCCAGGCCAGAGAACGCATCTGCGTCCTTTGGGGTCAGTGAACGTGCTGACAACGTCGCCTTGGCCCATCCCCACCGTCCAGAAGACGGGAAACCCTGCACTTCGTTGGGAAATAACAGAGCCGCGGACCTGCTGGGCTCTGAGCTGAGCCGGCCTTCTGGGGCAGGGCCTCTAGGGCGTGCAGCAGATACGCGGACAGGTACGCTTTCCTGACGCTGATGTCCTGTGATAACTCCTCTTAGGACGGTGGGGCCGAACTGGGGCGGCCACCTCAGAACAGGGCCAGCCTGGGAGGCGGGGACTGGGGAGACCAGGGCCTGGACCCCTGCCTTCCCTGAGCGTCTGAGCCTGCAGGCCTGGAGGAGAGGGGTCGGCTCAGTCAGAATGGGGTGCCGGTGCCAGGATCCCAACGCGCACTGCTGATGAGCCGGGCCTGCGTGTGGATGGGCCGGGCCTGTGGGCGAGTGGGCGGGGCCTGTGGGTGGATGGGCGGGGCCTGTGGGCGAGTGGGTGGGGCCTGTATGGGCGGGGCCTGTGGGTGAGTGGGTGGGGCCTGTGTGGGCGGGGCCTGTGGGTGAGTGGGTGTGGCCTGTATGGGCGGGGCCTGTGGGTGAGCGGGCGGGGCCTGTGGGTGGATGGGCGGGGCCTGTGGGTGGATGGGCGGGGCCTGTGGGTGAGTGGGTGGGGCCTGTGTGTGGGCGGGGTCTGTGTGTATGGGCGGGGCCCGTGGGTGAGCGGGCGGGGCCTGTGGGTGAGTAGGCGGGGCCTGTGTGTATGGGCCTGTGTGTGCTGCAGACCCCCCTAAGCAGGGGTTTCTGTTTTCCCGAATAAACTGGAGTCAGGACACTGCAGTGAGGGGAAAGCAGTGCTGCCCCCACCCCTGTTACCTGCTGTCCGCCGTTCTGCAGTCCCTCCGATGATGGGAGGCCATGGGTGCAGCCTCGGCTGTAGTGGCCTCAGGGGAGGCAGCCAGGACAGCTCACTTCTCCTTGCTCCTTTGTTCTGTCTGGCATCTACTGGCGGCCTCACCCTGCAGGGCGGTCAGCATGGTCAGGGTCTCTCCTAGCGCTCTGAGTTCTCCTCTGAAACCCCCCAGTTTGTCATCCTTCTCCTTGTAACGTTTAATCCTCTATAACATGTGTGATGCTCTGAGCACCTCGTGGAAAGCAGAGCAGACATCTGCCCCGGGGCAAGCTGTCCGCTGGGGACACCCGTTTGGAAAAGGCCACAAGGCCTCCTGGGACAGAATGTGGTCTCTTTCCCTGGAGCCCCTGCCTCCCCCTGTGTCCCTGCTCATGCTCGCAGCAGACCCTGCTGCTAGACGGTGGGGCCCCTCTAGCTCCCCCTCCCCTTCTACTCTCGCCTCTCCCCGCCTTCACCCCTTCCCTGGTTTGGGTTTGTTGGGTAAGAACTTGTGCCCCCAAGGGTACGGGGGCTCAGGCCACTGCCCACACCCACCACCGGCCGGCCTGTCCCCTTGTCCTGACATTGACCCCCTGCTCTTTACCTCCATCTCAGGACCTTTCTTCCCTCCAAGTTTCTCCTCCTCCTGTCATTAGTGTTTCTCCTTCCTCTGTAATTACAGGTGTGAATTTCAGGATAACCTTTTCAAGAGATGATTCATTTCTCAGTGTTTCATAAGTAATGTAGCCTGGAATGGATATTGACATCTCTTTTTGCAACTGGTCATTTAGAAACTGGGGTTTAGGGAGCTGGTTCAGGAGATTAATTACCCTTCATCATGGCCTCCAGAGCAGGGTCTAAGAGCCTCCGGTGATGACAGAAGTGTGTCCTCTCGCTGCCCAGGGCCCAGCTCCAGGCCGGGGGGCCGAGCGCTTGGTACAGTCAGGCAGCTGCATTTTCTGTCTCATTTCACTTGAACTCAGTGCAAGGAGCTGCATGTGGCTGGTGATTTCACGAGCTACCAGACCCCCCAGCCCACCCCAAGCCCTGGGATGAAGCACCTTGTGTCTGGGTGAGGAGGGCACCTTGGCCCTGGGAGGAGGTGAGGCAGCCCAGGGCAGGCGTCGGTGATGGACTGCAGGAGCTCCAGCGGCCCGTTCCTGCCCGTTGCTGAGATAGCGCTCCCGCTCAGGGACGATGATAACGCTGAGCAGCGAGGGGCCAGCGCCGGGAGATGAAGAGGGTCTGTTTCGGAGAATTCTCCTCCAATGCTCCAGGCCTTGGCTATCTGCTAACGTAAACACGGACTCTTAAAAATGTGAAGAATCTGCTTAACGTGTAAACCGAGGTGATGGTGGTGTAGGCTGCTTTCCATTTGTGTGGATGCTGACGTGTGGCATCCTTGAGTCGCCCGCAGGCCAGGAGGAGGGGGAAACCTGGGAAAGAGACGAGAGGGCAGAAGAGGGGGACTCCTGTGCCCCAGCCCCTCTTCTGTGTATCTTTCCAAGTCTGCTTGTCAAGGACCAGGCCCTGCACATGGGTGAAGAGTGAAGCCTTTGGGTGGGTGCCCTGGGGCGGGAAGGTGCAGCCGTGGCCCCCAGGTGAGTTTCCAGCCCTTAGGATTGTAGTGAAGAGCAGATCCCCAAGCCCAAAGTCTTGGATCTGGTTCTAGCCGCATTTGGATGAGCCAGTGACCTCCCCTGGGAGCCTCAGTCTCTTCTTTGGTCAGTGATGCACCTGAGCTGTGTCCTCTGGGACCCTCGGTCTCTTCATCGGTGACCCCTGAACTCCGCCTGCCCAGCCTCCAGGCCCTGACAGCATCCTATGGGGGGGGGGCGGCCTCTGCCCTGGCCCCCAGGCCATGTGGACAAAGGCATTTGGCTCATTTCCACATAGAAAGGACTTCAGGCTTCCTTCTGCCGGTTCCTTTCTCCTTGGGCAGTGGTTGTGTAGATGTGTGGAGGTAAGCATGGAGGCGGGGAGGGATTCTTCTCGGCTCCTTGTTACTCCAGAAGCCTCCCTGCCTGGCATGGAGCACATGTCCCCGCTCGGTTCTGGACATGCGGCCTCTCAGGGATCCTTCCCTTCTCTGGCTCCTTCACGCAGCAAATCCTTGTGAGGAAGCTGCTTTGTGTTTGGACCTGTGTGGATCCGGCAGGACCCAGACCTGTGACCACTGCCTCCTCATGACCCCAGCCTGCAGTGAAACACCCTTGCTTTCAACATGTCTCCAGGGCACCTGCTTTGCCCCAGGAAGGGCCACACCGGGCTCACAGGAGGAGGGTCGAGGTCGGGTGTAATGAGGGTGCAGACGATGTTTCGGGCACTGGGAAGGTCTTGCCAGGCTTGGATGCTGACTTGAAGCCGGATTCTGTCTGGCCTCCCCTGGGAGTCCCAGGCCCCTGACCTGTGTGATGTGCTCATTCTCACGTGAAGAAGTCGGAACCGTGTGAGTGCACCTGAGACCTGGTGCATACCCGCTTCCCCGCCCGGGCACTGGGTCCTCCTGCTTCTCTGGCAGACGCTCCTGTCCGTGGTGCCGCGCTCACCTGCTGCCTGCAGTGGGCTGTGCCTCTGCTCCCTGCTTCCCTCAAGGGGACCATCCTGCCGTGTGGCGCCCCGTCTCCTGAGGTTTGGCTTAGGAGCAAGCTCTCTGGTGTCTCTGCTTTGGTATGAATTTCCCCTGCTGCGCAGGTCTCTTTAATAGCCTTACCATGCACTTTAGAGTAATTTGCTCTAAATGCTTTAAAATGAGCAAGAACCTTAAAAAAGCCTTGGCTGCAGACCTCTGGAAATGTGTGTTGGTCTCCTGGGGACGGAGGGCGGCCGGAGGTGCCATCTGCTGTCCGCATGGCGGCCCCGGAGCGGCGAGGCTGTCGGGGCATTTGTGAGTGCTCCGTCATGACAGAGCACAGAGCATGGCACCTCCATGCCTGCAGCCACCTGCTCTTTCTCCGCCTGTCCTCTGCCTCGGGCTGGCCCCTCTCAGAGGGCTGGTGCGCAGAGCGCCGTCCCTGCCCCTGGGCCTTTGTCCTCATGCCCTGTTCGCGTATTTGGATGTACCAAATGGTTCTGAGGTGGACACCGGGGATTCCCCAGGGTTGGCCGGTGGCCCAGAGGACGGCGAAGTGGCGGACACAGAACTGACCCTGGTGTGCAGGGCGGAGGGTTTGGAAAATGGAGTCAGACGTGAGCTTCACACTTATTTTCTAGGTTAATTCACCCTTTTGCTCTTCACAGGCAGGTTGTGTGTGTGACCTTTTGTGTTTTAACCTGGAGGCATCCTGAGCACGTGGGAAGGAGGCATCCCGCACGGGGGTGGTGAGGAGAGATGGGCGTTTCAGGTTGTGGGGCAGGTGTGTCAGCTGCAACACACTCATGGCAAGCACGCCTGTGTTCAGACGTCTTCCAGCGCTTAGATGTCCACGAGCCCCGTATGTCTGGTTGCTCAAACACCTTGACCCCGCTTTGGGCCTGGCCACTCCTCTTGGTCGTGTTACTGCAGCTCCCCAGACAGTGAGCACCAGCTGCAGACCAGACACGATGCTGGGCCCAGGCCTCGTGGACGAACACGTTCATCTCTACCCCAAGAGGCCCCAAGCAGTTGGTCAAGCATCCACTGTAACCTTCTCCCGCTTCCCAGAGTTGTCCTGTTTCACAGAGCTATGGCCAGAGAAAAACACGTAGCTGAGAAGCACCCATTTGGTCCACGCCTGGATTCTTATTGGGATGCTGTTGAGAACTACAGTTCACTGTAACTAAACCCATGAAGGAAGTGGCTCAGATGGTAAAGCGTCTGCCTGCAATGCAGGAGACCCGGTTTGATACCTGGATCAGGAAGATCCCTGGAAAAGGAAATGACAACCCACTCCAGTACTCTTGCCTGGAAAATCCCATGGACGGAGGAGCCTGGTGGGCTACAGTCCATGGAGTCGCAAAGAGTCGGACACGACTGAGTGACTTCACTCACTCACTCACTCAAACTCATGAAGAGTGTGCGGCCTGGGCTCTAAGACCCCTGCACACGTCTTCACGTCACTGCACATCCCCAGGACACAGGCCTGGCTTGGACGAGCAGATGTTTTAAGGCCTTTGTGCAAACAGGTCCTCTCTGAACCTCACGAGTGGGGTTGGATGTCGAGTCAGGAGCCTTCAAGTGAGAATCAGAGATCATCCTGTGCTCAGGTAACACCATCTACCTGTGTTTTATTAAGAAGAGTTTGAGAGTAACAGTTCCTACCGACTGTCAAATAAACACCAATCCGGAACAATCAAAACCCAAGAGTTTCTTATCTCTGAGAAGTACTAACAAGAAGCAAAGATATCTGTTTTCATCATTGAAATAAATATTAATGTGGAGGCAGGGACGGAACGTAGATAAACAAGACAGGCATTGAGAAAAGAGAAGTGATTTGCAGAGCAGGGCGTGGAGCTGAACTTCTGCCCGTCCCTAGCTGTGGGGTCAGGAATCAACGCTCACCATGTAGAGGGTGCTTGGAGCTCAGGGGATCAGAGAGGGGCTGGGTCCAGGGACCAGAAGCCCTCTGGACTCTATAAAAACTTAGAAAAGTCTTATGTCTACTCAAACAAAACGGGAGTGCAGCGCTGGAAATAAAGCAAACAGCAGCACCGGCCTGCCCGTCTCTTTTTTCCTCCTTTGTGGGTCAGCCCCTGCCACTCCTGCTCACTCCAGAGCGTCTGGAGCTCCTGTTTCTCAGCCAGGCTTTGGGGACCGCTGCTCTGGTGTTCAGGCCCGGCGGGGCTGTGTCGGTGTGCACGCCCGGCGGAAGGCGCTGCTGTGTTTATCTTCGGGCAGGGTTCCTGCAGCCCCTGCTCCAGCTCGCCTCCTGGCTCCCCTCTCCAGGCATGAGCACCCCCTCCCCATGGACCCTGAGTGTGGAGCCCACCCACCCTCACTGCCTGCATCTTCCTGCAAAACTTGCCCCCTCCTCTCAACACCTAAGTTACCTCCCTTTTGACTTCATGCTCCTGATTTTCTTTTTGAAAATGACCATAAACGGGAGGATCTCTTAGTGCTCATCCAGCAGACTTGAAGCTTTTATGATGGGAACGTGTCCCAGAGCAAAGATGCCCAGGGGTTGAGCATCTGCTTTGGAGGGCTTCCTGCAGGTCGCATCTTCATGTCTTTTCCAAGCACGTCCTCACCCACATCCTCTGTCTCATTTTCACAACAAAGTTGGTGGAATAAGCGATAGCGTCTTCGTTTCACAAATGAAGAAGCCGAGGGTCATTTGGCTAAGAGGCAGCTGTCCCGGGTCACACAGCCAGCTGCCCGTCTCCAAAGTCAGTACCTTCCCTCTGACCACCTGCCCTGCAGTGCCGACCGCCCTCCACACACACCGGCATTCATCAGCGCAGACTGTTTCTCTCTCTTTGTTGGGTTTACAATATAAATCTAGTCACATAAACTAAAAAAAGAGAATTCACCACAATCGTTTGCCCTTGGTTTTTAAATTCCTGCAGATGCCCTGTGAATACAATGAAAAGCCTTCGAGAGACCCCAAATGACGCTGGGACTCCTGGTATCAATCCTTTGCTGTCTCCCTCGCTGTCTCACTCAGCCTCTTAGACCTCTTAGGACAGCTCTCCCTTTGAAAGGCCCACAGTCCATTGTTTTCACTTTTGTTCCTGGCTTGTTTTTCAGATCAGAAAAGGGGGGATCTAGTAAAAGTCCATCCCCTTGGCTGCATGCTGCCAGTGCCTCCTGGTGATGCATCAGCCTCGGCCGGCAGCCCCCGGCAGGGCCGTGCACTCGTGGAGACACAGACGGCCTCCTCACCCTGCAGTTTAGCTCGTCCTTCTCAGGCGCAGTGCGAGTCTCGTTGCTTTAGTCACTCGCACGGCTGCCTCAAGGTCAGCAGAGAAAGTGCAATGTCTCCCACTTCGCAGGTAAGCACACGGCCCCGCTGCTGTGCTGGCGGTTCCGACGGTGTGCTGAAGGGCCTGAGGAGCGTCCGGACTTCGCTAAATCCACTTTTAGTGGGTTCACAGCATCCATGCGAATTGCCAGTTAATGAGCAAGGCCTGGGGGGCTGTCGCGGTGTGGGCGTCGTTCTGTCAGACTGTCCGCCGGCGTCGTCTGTGCGCAGCAAGGAGAGCGCAGACTTGGGAATGTTGTGGTCGCAGGAAAGGGGGCCCTTCGGCCCTCCCGGCCTGCTGGTCTGTAGGCCCGTCGCAGCATGGCCCGGCAGACGCCCTGACATCTCTGCCCTCGGTTTCTCCCCTGGGTCTGTGCCCTCGGACTCCACACCGCTCTCTTCCTTTCCCGTCTTCTCAGAGGCTCTCTTGAGGGAAGGGTCTTCGGGTCCCCACCCAGGAGTCAGCAGCCCAGCCCATGGCTCTCAGACGCTCACGCTGTCCTCGCGAGGCCTGCCAGTCCTGCGTCGTCCCACACGACAGGACGGTGGCCACTGGCCGAGCTGGCTGGTGACTCCTTGTGTGCTGTGTTTGCCGCCCTCTGGACCTTAATCTCCGCGAGGACGGGCCCTCCTCTGAGCCCTCGCAGAGTCCAGGAAAACGTTTGACAGAGGACAGTCCCTCAACAATGACCGAACAGGTTCAAGATGGACCTGCCTCTTGGCCTTCCTTAGAAACCCGAGGCTTTATCCTTGAAGAGTGTGAAACAGGGGCAAGGACGATTAAAACAACGAAGCAGAGTGTGTGTTAAACCTGTGTGAACTGGTGCGTGTTGGTCCCAGCGACTGAATGAGGAATGAGTGAAGGAGGGAGAGAGAGAGTGAATGAGTGAGAGCGTGGCCGGCTCTGGGCAGAGAACGCCCTGCGGCAGCTGTCTCCCTGGAGCGTCTCTGCTGCTGGCTCAGGGCTGGAAAGCTCTCGTCCACCTTTGAGGCACCGGGTCGGCTCTCTATTCCACTGGAGAGCAGGGAGCACTCTCCTGAGATCCGACACAGCTCAGGGTCT
The DNA here is from genome assembly GCA_007570785.1 of Antilocapra americana. NCBI lineage: Eukaryota > Metazoa > Chordata > Mammalia > Artiodactyla > Antilocapridae > Antilocapra > Antilocapra americana. The sequence goes on from ML663576.1 coordinate 253,181, forward strand.
GGAGCGGCGCTGCCCTCTAAGGCAGGTTGTCTGTTTGTTTGTAGTCTCCCCCCGCCCTCCTCGGTGGTCCACGGTCACCACCGGATCCACCTGCACCCCAGACTCCCCACGGGTTCTGACCTGTCTCCCCTCCCTGGTGTGTGGGCCTCGTCCTGGCATCGAGCAGGCGCACTTACTTGGAAGCTATGTTCGCTTTCCGGTGGCTCATTATTTAGGAAGTTCTTGCTTTGGGGAATCTTCCAGCTGCATGATTATGTAATTCAGAGATGTTTTTCTTAATTTAACCCATGCCATCCCCATGTGTTATCTCGTAAAAACGGCAGCTTCCGTCAATATATCAATATTGCAGGGGAAAAATTTATCCATATTAAGAGTTTAATCCGTTTCTTAAATGGCTTCACTTTGTTCCCGCTTTTCCTCTGGTTTAAACCCATGCATTCGTTAAGCAGAACATGGACTGTGCCTTTAACCCATGCACACCTGACCCGCTGTTTCTAGTGCTGCAGCCCCTGGACCTGCAGGCAGATGCACACGCAGCCCCTAGCGCCCCGCCTGCCACGGCCGGCGGGTGCAAGGCGTCCCGGAGGAAGGAACCGGGCCTTGGGCCCCTGAGGGCGTTGCTGTCCTCGCGGCTCCAGGCGTAACAGGGCCCTCTAGGCTGGACACCGTGCCTTTAACTGGAGCTGGTGTGAAGACCCTCAACCACGTTCATTAGTGAACACTAAATTGTTTGCAAGAGGAATATTGGTGTATTTTCCTCCCAGGGCTTTGTTTAGTAAAGAATCCAGCTCCTTGAAAAGCTCACTTTCCTCTGTGCACTGACTCCCCTGGAATCTAATTGCTGGTAAAAGTGGGGAGGGGGAGAAATGTGCAGAAAGTGTGAGTCCTCTCATTTCTAAGAGAGAACAGGTCCATTGTTAGTTCTACACCATTAAATTACCAAGAATTACAGTCAAATCCCAAACACCTGAATGCTTGACTTTTTCAAAAATGAGAAGAGAGAGGCTGTCACCCTCCATTTGGAGAGGATGGTGATTACGAGTCTCCCCTAAGTCATCTGCATTGCCTCGTCTTAGGGTTTCAGGAAATACAAATAGAGCACCTCTTCTACATAAAAATTAGCAGGATTTAGGTTATTCCATGTGTTCGTCTGAAATTGAAGGGCACTCCTTCTGGGCGAGCTCCCGGGTGTGCCAGGCCTGGGATGGTCCCGGGATGTTTCAATCAGGTTTGCTCCTCTGTGGCCCCTCTCCCTGTCTCTCTCGCTCTTGCACAAAACTGCTCTGGTCCCAGCCAGCTGTGAGTCATAGCAACGAGTCTATGAAAACTAGATGCTTGTGAGGAGAGGAATGAGGCAGCTCTGAAAGACAAACAGCATTTCATGCGGACTGGATCCCTCCTGTGGCGGTCCTGTCTCCAGGGCTGGAGCGTTAGCTCCCAGGAATCAGCCTCAGGGCAAGTGAAAAGAAAAAGAGGCTGAAATTCCGCAGTGACAGAATTTAGTCTACGTGCTTCTGTGCTTTTTTTGTTCAGTCACTCAGTCGTGTCTGACTCTCTTTGACACCATGGACTGCAGCATGCCAGGAACCCCTGTCTCTCAGCATCTCTCAGAGTTTGCCCAACTTCATGTCCATCAGATCGGTGATGCCATCCAACCATCTCATCCTCTGTCGTCCCCTTTTCATCCTGCCTTCAATCTTTCCCAGCATCAGGGTCTTTTCCAATGAGTCAGCTCTTCACATCAGGTGGCCAAAGTATTGGAGTTTCAGCTTCAGCATCAGTCCTTCCAATGAACACCCAGGACTGATCTCCTTTAGGATGGACTGGTTGGATCTACTTGCAGTCCAAGGGACTCTCAGGAGTCTTCTCCAACATCATAGTTTGAAAGCACCAATTCTTTAGGACTGAGCCTTCCTTATGGTCCAACTCTCACATCCATGCCAGACTACTGGAAAAACCATAGCTTTGACTAGATGGACCTTCGTCATTAAAGTAATGTCTCTGCCTTTTAATATGCTGTCTAGATTGGTCATAGCTTTCTTCCAAGGAGTAAGCATCTTTTAATTTCATGGCTGCAGTCAACATCTGCAGTGATTTTGGAGCCCAGGAAAATAAAGTCTGTCATGGTTTCCATTGTATCACCACCTATTTGCCATGAAGTGAGGGGACTGGATGCCACGATCTTTGCTTTTTGAATCTTGAGTTTTAAGCCAGCTTTTTCACTCTCCTCTTTCACTTTCATCAAGAGTTTATTTAGTTCTTCTTCACTTTCCGCCATAAGGGTGGGTGTGGTGTCATCTGCATATCTGAGGTTATTGATATTTCTCCCGGCAATCTTGATTCCAGCTTGTGCTTCACCCAGCCTGGCTTTTCACATGGTGTACTCTGCATAGAAGTTAAATAAGCAGGGTGACAATATACAGCCTCGATGTACTCCTTTCCCAATTTAGGACCAGTCTGTCGTTCCATGTCTGGTTCTAACTGTTGCTTCTTGACCTGCATACAGGTTTCTCAGGAGGCAGGTATGGTAGTCTGCTATTCCCATCTCTTTAGGAATTTTCCAACTTGTTGTGATCCACACAGAAAGCTTCTGTACTTGCTCTATTTAAGAAAAGCAATTTTTTTTTTTTTTGGTATAATCTTGGAAAGGCAATGATCTCTTTTCACTTGCCCCTTGGTTAAAATAAGCACAGATCATTCCAGCAAGTGAGCTTATTCGCAGGACCAATTAGAGCAGGGAAAGTCTGCCCCCACGTTCCAGAGCCCCACCAGGCAAAGCCGTGAACCCCCAGGTGCTGAGCACAGTCTGTGGCTGGAGCCTTCGTCCAAAAACCTAGGAAATGGCCGCTCATCAGCTCCCAGAGGTTCAGGTAGAGCAGTGGCCGCCCGCAGGCTCCCAGCCACAGTGCCCTTGCTGCCCTTCTTCACAAGACTCCACCTGGACCCCAGAAGGGATGTGGTTCCCTGGGCAGCTGAACCCCCAAACCTGGGGCCCTTCCCTCCCCATGGCTTCACCTCAGCTTCGGTGTTGGTTGGTCTTCTCATGTCGCCGAGCCGGACACTCGGAGATGACAGGGGCGAGTTTGGGTGTCTGTCTTCTCAAGGAACGAGGTGCCCTGAGTTTGAGACTTTTCTTTCTTTTTCTTCCTGATGAGAGGACAGGTCGGTGAGGCCCCTGAGCTTCTGCTGGACTCCACTCCCACTTTTCTCTGGCTCTGACTTGAACAGGGGAGGGGTCGCTGTGAGCAGAGCTAGGTATTATGGGGGCAAACACGCTGGGTAAACCGTTCAGATGGCCACACCGGGGAGCGTTGAAGTGGTGACCACACCTCAGCGCTGACCCCTCGTTCAGTGACTCAGTGGTGCTCCGTTAATCAGAGCAAAGGCCTGTGCAGGGCAGGTGATGCTCCAGTGACCACATCCTCTAACACAAAGCAGCGTCGGAGTCACCTTCATGTTTGTCGTTGTGTCTGGGGTGGGGCGTGTGGGGTTGGGAAACTGAGGAGGGCAGGGGCACCGTCCCCTGGTGGGGGTGGGGGTGGGGCTGGGGGCCAGATCTGAGCCCCGTCGGGAGACCCCTGAGCTCTGAGGCTGTGGGTCCAGGTCATCAGAGGAGCCAGGGCAAGGATGGGGACTCAGGAGGGGCCAGCAGGGACTGGGGCTCTGTCCTTGGAGCACCCCTGTAGCTCCGGGTTTTCCGGAGGGCCCTGAGGACCCCGTGCAAAGAAGAGCTTCCTCTGGAGCCAGGGCACTTACTCAGAGACTGACCTCCCACGCAGGGGTGCCTGGGGTGTGGGTGAGATTGTGCGGTGCTGTCCAGCAGGGAGAGCCTGCCCCCGATCCCAGAAAGACAGGGGGCTCCGGACACATGTGACCTCCAAGCTGATGGCAAAGCGTAGTGAATGGGGGGGGGGGGTCAAGCAGGCACTGAATTACCATCAGAGGTAAACAGAACACGCGTGTCCCGGGGCAGACCCTGTCAGTGTCCCGGGCCAGTGGCGGTGCGTTCAGAGGTTCAGCCACCGGATGCTGAGTAGAGCAGAGAGTGACCAGTTATCCGATGTCTGAGACCCCGAAGGTCAGTGGCTTCCGGGCTCCCCACCGTGCCTCTGGGACACTCCCTCAACACTAGTGGCCTAGGCAGCCTCCTGCTTTCCCCGGAACACTCCTTGAGATGTCTGGCTTCTTTCTTCTTCTCTCCTCCAAGTTTTTGAGAGTTGACCAAGACAAGGACAAAGACTGCAGCTCGGACTGCGGGGGCTCAGCCCAGAAGCCCCTGTGCGCCTCCGACGGGAGGACCTTCCTGAATCGCTGCGAGTTTCAACGCGCCAAGTGCAAAGACCCCCAGTTAGAAATTGCTTATCGAGGAAACTGCAAAGGTAAGTTTCCTTCAGTCACCTGTTCAAGAGCCAAGCCCTGAAATGTACATTTATGTGCTTTGTCTTCACCTGGTGGAGTTTCCCTATGTGAAGAGCCAAGGGTTTCTGCTCACGAGTCTGTCAGGGCGTGCAGGGGTGGATCACTTTTGAATCATTCTATTCCTGTTGAATGCTCTTTTTACTTAGAATGTTCTGTGACATCACACATCGCAGCAAACGTTCATCCAAGTTTCACAGAATGTTTTTCCAGAGTCTCCTGAAGTTATTCTTTCTCTCCCCATTTTTTAAAGTGGTTCTTTCAACCCTTTCTGCCTCACCTTCTAGCGCGTGGGGCGTGTATAATAGCACCTGTGCTGTTTTCAGGGAGTTTTTTTTGCTTCTTTTTGGCGCTGATTTCACACTTGTAATTTTCAGTTTTCCTGATTGAAGAAGGGGATTTGGAGCTAACAAGCATGCTTAGAAGAAAACGTTGAAACGTTTCCCACGTTAATGAAAGGTTTGACTCAGCAAAACACGTTTCAAACACAGAGTCATTTTCAGAAAGAGATTTAACTATCTTTTTCTTATTATCTAGGAGAAAAGACCACACAAGCTAAAACCGCCTTGAGCCCATGACCTACAGTGTCTAGCTGTTAGCCCAGCAACCGCTCGAGCAAAGGGAAGCCGGTGCCTCGGGCCACCCCGGCCAGGCGTTGAGTGCGCTGCCCTTCCTCTTGCAGCGTGCCCACCCCAGTGCACAGGCCCGAGTCACTTCTAGGAGCAGTGGCCTCTGCTGGCCTAGCTCATGAGGACAGGTGTGTGGCGTGCGGCGTGCATTTCACACTCCTCTCTGGTGCCCTGCTCCTTTCGACAGGCCCATCAGATACCCTCTTGGTGATGACTCCCATCAGACACTCAGCTGGAGGACCATGAGGAGGCTGCCATATTAAACCTCTGTGCTGGCCATGGTCCCCGTGGGTGTCTGAGAGGGATTAACCACACCGAGGCCAGAGGCCCATCTGTCTGTCTGTCTGTCTGGGTCTGTCTGTCAGGGTCTGTCTGTCAGGGTGGACTCTCCCAAATCTCGCCCTTGGAGCGCTGCAGAGTCCAGCTTGCATCCCTTTTGGACAGGAGGCTAAGTTGGCATTAGGCACAGATGGCCTTTCGGTAACATCATTTCTAGCTTCCTTGTGTTTGGATCCAGCCTGATTTTTCTGGGGCGCTCCCTTGGTTGGGATCCTCACACCTCACTGAGACATTTCATGCCGTGAGTTTATGACAGAAAATGAGATAATGGAGAAGGAGGGTCGAAACCGCTGTGACCATGGCTACGGGGTTGAAAGACACTCGCTTCTTGGAAGGAAAGTATGCCCAACCTAGACAGCCTGTTAGAAAGCAAAGACGCCGCTTCGTTGACAAAGGCCCGTCTAGCCAGAGCTGCGGTTTCTCCAGTAGTCACGTACGGATGTGAGAGGTGGACCGTAAGGAAGGCTGAGCACTGAAGAACTGATGTTTTCAAACTGTGGTGCTGGAGAAGACTCTTGAGAGTCCCTTGGACTGCAAGGAAGTCAAACTAGTTAATCCTAAAGGAGATCAGCTCTGAATGTTTATTGGAAAGAATGTTGCTGAAGCTCCAATACTTTGGCCACCTGATCAGAAGCGAGGACTTGCTTGAGAAGACCCTGAAGCTGGGAAAGATTGAAGGCAAGAGGAGAAGGGGTCAGCAGAGGATGAGGTGATTAGATAACGTCATTAACTCAGTGGACATGAATTTGGGCAAACTCTGGGAGACAGGGAAGGACAGGGAAGCCTGGCATGCTGCAGTCCATGGGGTCACAAACAATTGGGCATCACTTGGTGACTGAATAACAGCAATGGAGGTAAAAACTGAATTTATCTCTTAAAATCAAGTTTAATTCAAATCAAAAGGATTAAAATAAAGAGAATGTGAAGATATCTGTAAACTTCAAGATCAAGTTTATTTGGTGCTTCAGCTACCATGGGTAGCAAATATAGGAAGTTACTTTAAAGAGACACTATCAGTTGTACAGCACAGTTTGAAATAAGTGGGTTTAGGGTCCCCTGATGCTGTAGATCTGGGGGCAGGCCTGGGGCTCTGAGGCATCTGCTGTCAGCCCCAGTCTCTGGGTCTGGTCCACAGGAGGCCACAGAGGAGTTTCCCGTCCTCAGAAGACTTTTCCTGCATGAGAGCCTTACCCTGCAGCTGGGCTCGGAGCGGGAGCGGGAGCTCCCCAGCCGGGATGGGCCCCCTCCTACTGCCTGGCTTGCTTTGGGGGTCGCTTCCCCGTCCTGTCGCCCGAAGTCCAGCATTTAGCACCCAGCCTGCCCTGGCCACATGGTGAGGGTTCAGCATGAGCAGGAGGGCCCTGGTGCTGGCGGGCCGGACGGGCACCCCGGCAGCAGCAGGCAGCAGCTGCTGCACCGCCGTGTCCAAGAGCACTGGGCAGATTACACACCAGCCCGGCCCGGGCGCGTTCCCTCTGAAGGTGCGAGGTGGAGAAGCAGGCCGACAGGCGCTTCCACCGCAAGGGATGCGAAGACCCATCCGTGTTTGCCCTGAGTTGTTCCTGGTGTTGAGATCGGCTGGTGAACCAAGTATCAAGCTGGCGAGTGTGAAGCTGCATGATTTGAGGGCATTTCCATGTATTTGATGGGTCACAGCTTCATGGGCCAGTCTCTTTTGGATGTTCCAGTTTGGAAATGATTGAAATATTTCAGTATTTGGTGAAGTGGATGAAAATATTTTTTGCATTTCATATTGTGCTCTGCTGGCCTTAAACAGAAGCGTTGTGGTTTAAACTGATAGGTTTTCTTCATATTTTCTTTGAAATTTGTGGAGTTTGTATTTTTAGAACCCAGCAAACTCATTAATGTTTTTCTTTTGATCTAAGACCATTGGGACTGTCTTTCTTTTCAAGCAAATCTCTGGCATTAAATTAAAAAAACAGAAGAAGAAAAAGAAAAGCCAGATGCCAGGAGATCTTGGAATTATTCTGAGATTTCTGGAAATACAGTCATAAAGGATTCTAACAAAAGCAGCTTCTTGGAGATTCTAAGACCCAGGTCTGTCGAGTGACTGATGTGTAAGAAGAGGAACGTCGTTGCAAAGCGATGCCTGGTACCTGCCCTCCTCCTTCACTGCCCGAATCTCACCAGTCATCCTGATGGTCATCACAGAGGGACCGATGCCTGTGCTGGGGCCTCTGTGGGTGTGAGCGTCGTCAGCACATGAGCCCGTAGGTCTGCAGTGTTGTGCAGACGGACCCCGCGCCCTCCCGGTTGTGATGATTTCCGGACCCCTCACTCTCTCCCTGTGGAAACCTGAGTGACACACACCTGGGCGTTCACTCCGGCCAAATAGTGACCGTCGGTCTAGTAGCCTTGGGATTGCTTATGGGCTCTTTGTCCCAGTCGGGCTGCTGTGATGAGTGTCACCTCAGCGTGCTCAGGGCAGGCCGGGCCCTGGGTCCACGGGACCACCTGCATCCACCCACACGACCCGGGCCATTGTGGGGGACGCCCTGCTGACCCAGGCTGGGTGTGGACTCCGCTGGGCCTGCAGGGAGAGCTCAGGCCCCAGCGCTGTTGCTGGACATTCCGTGAAAGGCATGACCCCCACACGTGGTCAGCGGGGCTGTCGGCCCTGAAAGCACCGAGGTTTTCCAGCAGAATTCTGCGAGGCCTGGAGTGCCTGTCAGCCCCTCTTGGTGCAGCAGCGCCCTCTCTGAAGTGCTCTGTGTGCCTTACTGTAATTTTATTAAAACGCATGATGTAAAGCTTGAGCGCGGTGCAGGCGTGCAGCCCAGCAGTACTGGCATGGCTCCGCCTGCCTCCTCCCCTCCCCGGTCTGGGGCAGGAGCCGCTCTGGGTCTCCACGTGGGATAGGGTTAGGGTGGTGAGGTCCTGGCCTCTGCACCCCCCGAGCTCCCAGAGGTAGAGAACCACGCAACCAGGACGAAGAGGCCAGGCTGGAGAGCTGCACCTGACCTTTTGTGTCTGAAACAGGGGGTGGGGTCAGGCGAACACTGAAGGTTCTTCTGATCATAGACGTGTGGTGGTCAGCAGCCCTTACTTGTATTTGGAGAGCCGAGAAATGGGCTGGAAGCTGCATCACCGGCCACTTGCCTAGGCTTCAGATGACCTGCTCTGGAAGAAGGCAGGGCCTCTTAGTTCCCTCTGCCTCGCAGGGAGGCTTTGTTATCTGGTGACGGTGCCCAGGACCAGGGCACAATTTGGTTGCTGTAAGTCAGTGTTCAAGCTGGTTTTAGAGAAGGCAGAGGAATCAGAGATCAAATCACCAACATCCGCTGGATCATCGAAAAAGCAAGAGTTCCAGAAAAACATCTATTTCTGCTTTATTGACTATGCCAAAGCCTTTAACTGTGTGGATCACAATAAACTGTGGAAAATTCTGAAAGAGATGGGAATACCAGACCACCTGACCTGCCTCTTGAGAAGCCTGTATGCAGGTTAGGAAGCAACAGTTAGAACTGGACATGAACAACAGACTGGTTCCAAATAGGAAAAGGAGTACATCAAGGGTGTATATTGTCACCCTGCTTATTTAACTTATATACAGAGTACATCATGAGAAACACTGGGCTGGAGGAAGCACAAGCTGGAATCAAGATTGCCGGGAGAAATATCAATAACCTCAGATATGCAGACAACACCACTCTTATAGCAGAAAATAAAAAAAAAAACTAAAGAGCCTCTTGATAAAAGTGAAAGAGGAGAGTGAAAAAGTTGGCTTAAAGCTCAATATTCAGAAAACTAAGATCATGGCATCTGGTCCCATTACTTCATGGCAAATAGATGGGGAAACAGTAGAAACAATGACTGACTTTATTTTCCTGGGCTCCAAAATCACTGCAGATGGTGACTGCAGCCATGAAATTAAAAGACACTTACTCCTTGGAAGGGAAGGTTATGACCAACCTAGACAGCTTATTAAAAAGCAGAGACACTACTTTGCCAACAAAGGTCCATCTAGTCAAAGCTATGTTTTTTCCAGTAGTCTGGTATGGATGTGAGAGTTGGACAGTGAAGAAAGCTGAGCACTGAAGAATTGATGCTTTTGAACTGTGGCGTTGGAGAAGACTTTTGAGAGTCCCTTGGACTGCAAGGAGATCCAACCAGTCCATCCTAAAAGAGATCAGTCCTGAATATTCATTGGAAGGACTGATGTTGAAGCTGAAACTCCAATACTTTGGCCACCTGATGTGAAGAGTTGACTCATTGGAAAAGACCCTGATGCTGGGAAAGATTGAGGGCAGGAGGAGAAGGGGACAACAGAGGATGAGATGGTTGGATGGCATCACCGACTCAGTGGACATGAATTTGGGTAAACTCTGGGAGTTGGTGATGGACAGGGAAGCCTGGCGTGCTGCAGTCCATGGGGCCGCAGAGAGTCAGATATGACTGAGCGACTGAACTGAACTGAAGTCAGTGTTGACCTGCCAGCATTTTCTTCAGCAAAAAGAGTCTCCATGGAGGAGTCTGCAGGTGTGTGATGTGTGTGTCTGTGCCTAAGTTCACACATGTGTATCTGCGGGCATGCACCCCTGTGTGGGGAGGTTGCGTGTGTGTCCTGCAAGAACACATACATGTGTGTTTCTGTGCATGTGTGTGTGTCTCTTCTGCCAGGCCCTTCGGCTCGACCTGTGTCCTTGCTTCCAGCCACGTCTCGTCAGGCTCCTTGCACCCACAGGCAGGCTCTGAGATGCCTGTTACATGGTGGTTCCAGGACGGTTTAATCATGCTAGCGCTTGTCCTTTGCAGAAACCCTCCCCAGGCTTGTTGGCCTCGAGCTTCCACGGTGTTCTCCCAGGTCTGATGTTAGACGCACCCTCTTGATGAAAGCAGACACGAGAGGTGGGGCCGTTGCTCTCCTGTTCAAACCAGGATCAGAAATACAACAGAACTTTGTGAAACAGCCTGAAAAAACACTTCTCTGTTTGCTTTAGCAGCACCTGATTCCTCCAAGAGTTCATGGGGGTGCTGGGCGAGCACGGAACGGCCTCAGCCATCCCGTTCCCGCAAAGGTCGAGGCCAGACTTCACAATAAAGGACCCCGTTCCCGCAAAGGTCGAGGCCAGACTTCACAATAAAGGACCCCGGGGCCACTTGCCTGGGGAGGGGTGTGACGCCTGGGTGGTCACGACAGTCCTCACAGAGCCGGTGCCGGTCGGTTGTTTCCTGGATAAACATGGTCAGACATGCCGGGACCCTTTCCTATGTTTGTGCTATGCTTTGTACTCCATCTTCTCCCCTTAAGACTTGGCCACCCCGATTATGCACCCTGGGTTGGCCTGTCTTTCTGCGTTTACAGTGATAGTACTTATTTAAAATAAACACGCAGCCCCTTTCTGCTCGGCTCTAAGCCGCTCCCTCTGGTCAAGAGATGGCTTGGGCTCTTGCTGTGGCGCTGCCCCGGCTGGCCGGCTGCAGGCGGGCAGACTAGAAGCCTTCCGTGGCGTCCTGCTGGCCTGTGTCCCAGCCCAGCGCTCCGCACCATTTACGCCAAAGAACACTGCAGCACAGAGTTCTTAGTTTTTCTGAGGCTGGCCTTCAAAATGACAGGCTGGGGAAGTGTTACAACTTTTGAAAGACAAGATCTGCTTCATCGATACCGATAAAGAAAGAAGCCAGTCACCCTCAGGCTAGCGTTCTGCAGCTGCTACCAACAGCGAGCTGGCTTCCTCGTCCGCCTTGTTTGTCCTGACCCCAGCCTGGTCCGTGCAGGCCCTGTGCTGGCCACGGGGACCCAGTGGAGAACGCTGTGTCCCCAGAAAGTTGACCCCCCCCCAATGCTCAAAACCACCACCACGTAGCCGCCCTGCTAGGTCCAGAGTCAGCAGGTCTGTTGACCAGAAAATTACTCAGTGTAGCCTCTCCATATATTTTGTAGATGGACTGTAAGTAATTCCATATCCCCTCGAGTTTGGGGAGGAGCTGGCTTGGGGGCTCTCTCTGGGGTGAGGGCTCACGTAGGAAGAGTTACAGGGAACTCGACCCCCTCCCTTCAGGGTCATGTTTGCGCATTGTCCTGTGTGTGATGGATGGGGGCCCCACAAGAAGAGCGCCACGGCTCGGGGCGGTCCAGCTCAGGGCTGCCGTAAACGTCAGTGCCCCTGACCTCGTTCTGGCCGAGATTCCTCGGGTCCTTGTAACTGTTGTTCTTCTCCAAAATTCTTCTGCATGAAATCGGCAGCAAATCTGTCTCTTCCCATAATCGCTTAATCCTGTCTTGAGTGATTTTAGCAAAGTAGGAAATGATTTGCTTCCTGTTTAAAGGACGGTTCATTAGAAATAACGGCTATAAAACGTGGCTGTTTATTTCTGGTTTAGAGCAAGCGCTGCGTCCTGATGGTCTCTGTGACTAATGTATCCTGATGCATAGACACGCTTGTGATCCCCTTGGAGAAGGAATCTCTTTTACTTTGCAACCGAGAGAAAACAGTGAGCAGAACGAGCCGGCACACACCAGGGAGTCGGCCCGTGTCTCATTAGGAAGGGAGTGGCAGGCTGCTGTCGAGACCCTTCTCAAGAGTGCAGCCGCTGTGCCTGGCTTAGACATCCGGGGTGTGGAGGGCAGGCAGGTGTACAGGTGGGTGGTGCCCTGGTTTAGTGGGCAGATAGAGGCTTGCTCTTAGGGTGGGCCCCAGGGCCCTGCATTTCCTGCTTCACAGTCCTCCTGCCTCTCCATGCCGGGGTTGTCAGCCACTTGCCTGCCTAAACTGGAATTTAATGCTCTGAGAGGTTGGAGAACTCCCCAGTTGGCGGCAAACGCACACGCTTTTGAAGAAGGCATTGCTGCTGCGAGGCCCATGGGTTCTTTGGTCAATGTATGTGTTTTTGCCGTGTTCTGCGAGAGTTCAGCTGTTGGGAGTAATTTGTAACTTGTCTGGACCCTTGTGGAGAGCTTGCAGGCTGGGAACGCGTATCACTTTTCCTTTTAGACAGTTAAACCACAGGTTATACTAAAAAATGAGGACAGAAGTCCAGCAAGCAGTGTTTGCTCCTCAGCGAAAACACAGGCTGCATTAAAACCACATGTTGCTGAGTGCTGGCAAGAACGCAGATCACGACCTGAGGCCTGAGCCCGCATGGACGCGCCCCCCCGGCGCGCAGGCCCGTCTCGCTGAGGGGCGGCCCCGTGGCACTTGCTCGGGGTCTGAGATGAGGGCCCCCAGCAGCAGCGTCTGTGCTCAGACCCCGCACCATGGGGCAGGAGCTTGAGCCCCAAGCTGGAGTCCAGATGGCGTCTCGTCATAGCTGGAGACTTCACCACCAGGCAGGCAGAGAGTGACCCGCTAAAATGCTGGGCGGTGGACACGTTTGGAGCAGTATCTCAGTGTCCAGAGGGCCTTTCAGACCTAGACAACTTGTAATTTAAATCTGGAAACACTTAAGAAAAATGGGGAAAGCCATTCTTTTCAACTTGTGAGATTCCAGTGAGTTACGTGGGCTGGCGGTCTGCAGAAATAAGCCCTGTGCTCGGGGTGCGGCCCCTGGGCAGGAGGCTGGCAGGGGCGGCCCCGGGGGCGTCCTTCTCCATGGTGGACACAGACTCAGCTGGCCTGCGGTCCTGGGAAGATGGGCCCTTTCTGGGGCTCGGCCCAGCCCCCCGTAACTTGCGCCAGGCTCCTGAGACGAGCGTCAGGAGTGAGCATGCTCTGGTGCCCAGCTCAGATGGAGCAGGTGAGTGGGTGCTGCCTTCCTCACCATGACCTGGTCTCCATGGCACGTCTTGGCAGCTGTGTTCCCTGACGCCTGTGTCCAGAGCTGGGTGAGGACTGCCCCAGTCTTCCCCTTTCCTCCTAGTTTATGGGGTCCTAGGGGTATCCTCCCGAGGAACAGGAGGAAGCTCATGTTTTCTATCCAGGCATCACACTGGATATTTAACTGTGAATATGTGGAAATCTGTGCTCAGTGCTCCAGGAGGGCTGATAAAGATATTTGACCCTTCAGTCTGACTTATTGTTGGATTTTCCACTCGAAGTTGGAAGCTCAGGAGCTGGTGTCACTCTGAGATCCTTGGACACTCAGACGCAGAGGGAAGAGACTGCAGGGTGGATGAGGGTGGATGCAGACGGGACGGGCCCCCTGGGCTGCAGCCACGGGCCAACGGCCTGTGCCACCGCGGGGCCTGTCCGCCCACGCCCAGGCCAGTGTCCCTGGTCTGACTTTCACTGTAGCTCTCAGACGTGGCGCCCATACGGCACTGGCCTGGCCTTGCGCTCCGGAGGAGGTCCTTGGGTCCCGGAGTCTGTCCGTGGCCCGGGCAGTACCACCCGACCTCCGCTCTCCAGCAAGTAGAGTCTGCATTCACCACTGTCAAGCCCAGTGGCTTTTTGGAGCCTCGGCCTCCTGGCTCCCTGGACGTGGTGGACACCCCACTCTTCCCACCAGGTCTGGCCTCCCCTCAGGGACCCTGGCACCCTGACAGGTGCCCGCCCGTAGCCGCCCTCCCCGTGAGGCCCCTCCAGCCCAGCCGCCTATGTGGGGCCTCTGCTGGGTGTCTCGCGGGGCCTGACGCCGCCCTGCCCTGTGCCTCCCCGCAGACGTGTCCAGGTGCGTGGCCGAGAGGAAGTACACCCAGGAGCAGGCCCGCAGGGAGCTGCAGCAGGTGTTCATCCCCGAGTGCAACGACGATGGGACCTATAGCCAGGTGGGCAGCCTCCCCGGGGTGGGCCCTCCTCTCCCCCTCAGGGCGGTGGCTCCCCCTCGAAGCAGGCGCCCCTGTCCTGCGGCGTGGACCGGGTCCCGCCGGCCAGCTCACGTCAGACACCCCAGCTCCAGGGCGATGCTGTGTCCGGAGGGGCATACGCCAGGTCGCAGGTCACGGCCACGTGCACGGGCCGCCCCGTCCATCACTCAGTTCTCCACCTCGAACCGGTCCATCCTACCACTGACATTTTGTATTAAAGGAAATGAATTCCTGAGAAGCCCTGCTAATGGACGTGTTAGCTTTTGATAGGGAAAAAGCAAACAAGATAGGATCTGCCGTGAGCCAGCCAACAATTCGGCCCTCCTCGGTGCCTCAGCTGGTAAAGACTCAGCCCGCAGTGCGGGAGACCTGGGCTCGATCCCTGGGTTGGGAAGAGCCCCTGGAGAAGGGAGAGGCTGCCCACTCCAGTATGCTGGCCTGGAGAATTCCTTGGACTGTAGAGTCCGTGGGGTCACAAAGAGTCGGACACGACTGAGTGACTCTCACTTTAGATTTCATCCAATAATACGAATTCTGTGCACTCTTTACAGCAATCACTTGACCTTTGGAAGACTCAGGGAGGAGAGAGAGAGATGGGGAGAGGATGGAGCTGGGGGCGGAGTCCACTCAGGCTGGCTGGGGTAGGGGGAGGGACAGAGCACCTCACTGGCAGCTGGACACGTCTCCTGCCCCCGACTCCGCCTCAGGCCCATGGGCAGACTCGAGCAAGTGTCCTCACTGCTCTCGGTGCCTTGGACCCCCTCTCATAAGATGAGGACTGGTGGGGGCCTAGACACAAGCGGTCACGGGCCGGCACCACCGGCGCCCAGTGCAGACACCCCCGGCTCCTTTCACCTCTCAGATCTGGGTCCAGGGCAGCGCGGGGCCCTTTGCCAGGTGTCCAGACGAAGCCCCCAGGAAGCAGTGGGCCTCCTGGTGCCGTGGGAGGAGCAGTGGGCCTGGTGGACAGCAGGCGCCGCCACGGGCACTGACCGCCCTGCCTGTCCCTTCCCCGCAGGCCACCAGCTGGCACTGACCGCCCTGCCTGTCCCTCCCCCGCAGGTTCCCCCATTGT
>ML663576.1:268356-299384 GCA_007570785.1 Antilocapra americana
TGCCTGTCCCTCCCCCGCAGGTTCCCCCATTGTCACTGACCGCCCTGTCTGTCCCTCCCCTGCAGGTTCCCCCGCAGGCACTGACCGCCCTGTCTGTCCCTCCCCTGCAGGTTCCCCCGTGGGCACTGACCACCCTGTCTGTCCCTCCCCGCAGGTCCAGTGCCACAGCTACACCGGGTACTGCTGGTGTGTCACGCCCAACGGGAGGCCCATCAGCGGCACCGCCGTGGCCCACAAGACACCCCGCTGTCCTGGTAGGTCCATTCAACTTGTGCAGCAAGCCTGCAGCTGATGCCCCCAGCTTTTTTCCGCTGTTTTTTTTGTTTTTTCTTGTATTTTTTTTTTTTTTTTTTAATTTTTTTATTTTTTTTAATTATTGTTTTAGCCATCCATTGTTATGATATCACCATGGGTTTACATATGCTTCCCCTCCGGGTCCCCCCTCCCTCCTCCCTCCCCCCCGGGAAATCTCGCTGCACCAGTCCCGAGCATCAATCCTTGTAACTGCAAAGGAAGTTAGTTTAGGTGGGATTATTACTGGGATACATTTGCGTCACTGAACAAAGCCCAAACTATTCTGAGGCCTTTGTTTTTAAGAAAGCCTAAGTGAATGGAAGGCCTGGTTCTGAGCCACTGTATGTTACAGCAACTCGGGACTTGTGACTGTAGGAGTGGCCGCGAGGACTGTGCTCAACAGCAGAAATGACCGAATGTTTGCGTTGGCTGAGAGAAGCGAGCGTTTGTATGTATATGATTGTAAAGCAAAAGCAGATCATGCTTCACAGATCGCTTTCCAGATGGTTTGTTTGTGTTATTTTATTACTCATAAGTGGGCTTGATGTACTGAAGGTAATAACACTGGCAGGAGAATAATCTACAAAAGGGTCTGTTTTCCATTAATATTTTACCAAAATGTTATAAGTGATTCAGATAATTTTTATTTGAAAATGGTCTGCAGCGTGAGGTTTGATTAACTGGTGATGGAGACCTGTCAGACCCTTTACAAAGGCATTTCATGATCTATGTGTCAAAACTACACCGGATGAAGCTGCTAAGCAAAAACACACATTATGTAACAATACAAAACGTCTTTCTGAAGCCTTACAGACAATATTGAGGCATTTGTATTTAGAGTTTACCTTCAGGCCTCTGTTCTGTTTGAAGAGTAGGCATCTTATAACTACAAATTCTGCCCATGGTTCAGACGTTCATACCAGAAGCCAAGTCGCTGGTCAGAACTCATAACTGCTTCACCATGGTGACACGTGCAATTAACAGCGACACAAAGCCAAATATTGCAAGTGGCTGGTCATCACTTAAAAGCTAGAGGGTGTGCATAAAGTGAAATTAAAATATATTTATTTTTAAAACGGTTTTGTCATCCAAGACCTAAAAATTGCTGAAAAGATGTTTTTAGTGAGCTAACATTTGCACCTAATAATTCTTTTACAAACTCATGGAGTAAATGAAAGAGAAAAAAAAAAGAAAATTAGCATAATGAGCAGGCCTCTGTGTCCCTTGGCCTGAAAGATGCTTGCCAATGCTTGTTCCATTTCAGCCATGTACCAGCATTTTGACTCTCGCTGAGCCTTATTTTATGAAGGAGAAAGCAGAGGACTTACCTGTTTCTGTAATGTTAGTGACACCTTTTGAAAAATTAAGTAGTGTCTGAAAGCACTTTCTTAGAAAACCATGAGCAAAGTTGGCTGGGTTTCATATAATTTCCCTGTAATACTTTGTTTCTAGAGTCAAACCACCCTACTGTTCACTCACATTGATTTTTCCAACCAGGTAGCAGTCACATTTTACTGTGGAGAAATGTTTCATTTTTTTCACTGCCCATGTGGATTTTTTGGTTCAAGGGATGGGTATGGAAGTAAGATTCTTCCATTTTGCTTTGAATCTGGTGTTTATTGCATGGAAAATGGCACGGGCAGGGAGGGGGTGTCTCTGGGGACATGTGCGGTGTGGGTGGGGCAAGCTCGTTGAGGACCTGGTTCCTCCTTGTAGGAGCACCTTCCTTTTCACTTCTGTGGCTTGGTGTTACAGCTTGGCCAGAGTTATGAAAAAAACCTATTAATCCCCAGCTGTATCCATGCTTTTGTTCTGCAGAAATGTGGGCGGGGAAGCAGGTACCTGTGCTCAGAACGTGTGTGGAGACCGTGCAGGGGATCTGGGGAGGACAGACTGCATACACATACGCACAGTTTATGATGGGCGTTTGCACTATGTGGCAGAGCCTCTTCCCAGCTGTTGACGTGTCCTCACCAATCACGTGGAAGGACGTGGTAACCGGCATCACTTTGCTGAGACTGTGCTTGACCCCGGGCGTGCCCGCTGGTTGGGTTCCATCCGCACACCCCTGGCGCATCCTCCTCCCTCCCCTGGGATGCTGGCTGACACCTGCTGTGGTTGGCATACCTGGTCCACTCTGTAGAGGACAGACGTGATTTCCTTCCGGTTTATTATAATCAGGTAAACGCCAACATTCAACAGTGGTCTTTGGCCCTGGGGTTCACACCACACTTAACACAGAAGCACTTCCTCTAGAAATTTGAAGACCAGAAAAAGGTATTAAAACTTAGCAGCAAACACTAATGGTCATTTAGAATGCGTGTGTGCTTGTTATGAATTGGCGCAAACACAGGTGGCAGCAGCCTGCGAGGCGGGCGGGGAATGTCCACTCATGGCTGATTGCAGTGGAGCAGAGGGGCGCCTGCCACGTCCCCCATCCCACTCCCTGCCGAAAGACCTTCAGAGCAAGGATTCTTATATTTCACAATTATGTGTTTCTAAGTCATTAATACAAAGCACCCAAATGCCTATGAATCAATAAGAAAACTGGAATAATGAGGCAGTGTAGCAGAAAAAGTCAGAAGTCTTGAACAGCCAGCATTTTATAAATGAGGAAACCCTCAGGACCATAGCTCAGTTGTTAAAGAATCTGCCCGCAATGCGGGAGACCTGGGTTCAATCCCTGGGTTGGAAAGATCCTTTGGAGACAGGGAAGGCTACCCACTCCAGGATTATGACCTAGAGAATTCCATGGACTGTGTAGTCCACGGGGTCACAAAGAATCGGACACAACTGAGTGACTTTCAAAAACCCGGCAATCCCACTGCTGGGCATATACACCGAGGAAACCAGAATTGAAAGAGCCACGTGCACCCCAATGTTCATCGCTGCATTGTTTACAATAGCCAGGACATGGAAGCAACCTAGATGCCCATCAACTGACGAATGGATAAGAAAGCTGTGGTATATATACACAATGGAATATTACTCAGCATTAAAAAAAAATTCATTTGAAGCAATTCTACTCAGATGGACGAAACTGGAGCCCATTATCCAGAGTGAAGTAAGCCAGAAGCAAAAACAACAATACAGTATATTAACACATATATATGGAATTTAGAAAGACAGTAATGAGAACCCAACATGGGAGACAACAAAAGGAACGCAGATGTATAGAATAGACTTGTGGACTTTGTGGATGAGGGTAAGGGTGGGATGAGATGGGAGAAGGGCATTGAAGCATGTTAATTGTCATGTGTCTAATCAATCGCCAGCCCAGGATTGATGCTCGGGACTGGTGCAGCGAGATTTCCCGGGGGGGAGGGAGGAGGGAGGGGGGACCCGGAGGGGAAGCATATGTAAACCCATGGTGATATCATAACAATGTATGGCTAAAACAATAATTAAAAAATAAATAAATAAATAAATAAAATAAAAAAAAAAAAAAAAAAAAAATGAAAGGACCAGTGAGCAGAGGCTGAGATGCTTGGGCTTGTTAGTATCGACCAGGGAGCCGCTCGCCGGCCTCCCAAGAGACCGCCAACGTGGGAAGGAGCCACTCCCCCCCACCACGATGACTCCTAGTGACCCTGGGACCCCTCACCCACCTTCATAAGCTTCCATCAAGTCAGCTCACTTCCTTGCCTGCTGTCGGCCAGGAGCTGATGGGTAATTGCACAGACTTTCAGGAGTGGATGGCCAACCCTGTCTTTCCTTCTGGCTGTGTTCTCACGACTCTCAATGGAGCTCAAGCTGCAGGAGGCAGAGGGCTTCCCTGGAGAGAAATCGGCCCCTTCAGCCCCTGTGGACGCCTGCTTCCTGGGGACAGAGCCATTCACCCAGTGAGGCCCCGAGGGCGTGATCAGAGCCGTCCCGGCAGCGAGTCGGTGCTCCCTCCCATGGCCCCGTGGTCCATCCCGTGGGGCTTGTCCTTCAGAGAACACTCGCTCCACCCTCCCTCCCTGGAAGCCCACTCCTCGTTTCTTATTGATGACCATCTCTTCGAGCAACACTCACCAAGCATTTGCTGGGCCAGGCGCCCACGTCTGCTCAGAGCTCTGCTGACACCCCTGCTGGGGGCCTGGGAGCTCTGTGCAGGCGCTGCAGGCACTCGGAGAGGGGGCAGCTCACCATCCAGGAGAACAGGGGTCGGGGGAGACATCTAGAGGAGGTGGTTCCTGGAAAAGAAGGGCGTGCTGGCCGGCACAGGAAAGGGGCAGAACGATTTCTCTCCCGCCCTTATCAGCAAGTAGATCCAGCCAGCCTATCCTAAAGGAAATCAGTCCTGAATATTCATTGGAAGGGCCGATACTGAAGCTGAAGCTCTAGTACTCTGGCCACTTGATTTGAAGAACTGACTCATTTGAAAGATTGAGGGCAGGAGGAGAAGGGGATGACAGAGGATGAGATGGTTGGCTGGCATCACTGACTCAATGGACATGAGTTTGAGCAAGCTCCGGGGGATGGTGATGGACAGGGAGGTCTGGCATGCTGCAGTCCATGGGGTTGTGAAGAGTCGGACGGGCTTCCCTGGTGGCTCAGATGGTAAAGAATCTGCCTGCAGTTCAGGAGACTCTGGTTTGATCCCTGGGTCAGGAAGATCCCATGGAGAAGGAAACGACAACTCTGTCCTGTATTCCTGCCTGGATAATCCCATGGGCAGAGGAGCCTGGTGGGCTACAGTCCAGGGGGTCACAAAGCATCTGACACGACTGAGCGACTGAACAATAACCACCTGTCCCACACCGTGTCTGCTCTTGAGCTGGGCAGGGAACGTGAGGAGGGCAGGAGGCCTTCCCTTCTTCTGTGCCAGCATCCGGTGACCCTGAGAGGCGATCAGGACCGAAGGCTGCTCTTTGGACTGCATCCAGATGCGCCCCAGCCTCGCCTGCCCTGACAGGTGGTCCTGCTTGAGGCTTGGAGACCGTTCCCCCAGCGCTGCTGATTAGACGCCGGGTCTGCAGGGTGTCACTTGCTCCAGGGATGCTCAGGAAGGTACGGCCACCCCCCAGGGAGCCCACCGAGTCTTCTGCCATCCCTGGTGCCGCTGAGGGGCCGGGTCTCTGGGTCTCCATCCGGGCACAGCTGCCATGTAGTTCCTCTGTAGGAGTTTGCTCTTGTTCTTCCTTCTGAAGGTTTGAAAACGCACATTGCTGGGGGCAGGAGATGAGCTTAAAAACAAAGGGCTTCTTTCTGAGGGAGGATGTTTGTAGCCGGCTCATTCTCGATTATTTGGAAATAGCTTCGGGGGTTTTAATCTCATCTTCCTCTGTAACAGTGCGCCCGAGCCAAGAGCTTATTCCTGGCAGGAGTACAAAGGAGTTGAAGACATTGGAAGCTGAGCCTACACGTAGGAGCTCTTCATATTACAATATCCAAAGGATCTTCCTATGTGGCTCAGCTTGAGGTGTGTGTTTGAAGTAAGGCACCTTGGGTTGTGGAAGAGACGAGAAACACCTGTGATGGGGCTGGTGATTCTGCCCTCACCACCACCCACCCCTCTTTAAGCCGAGTCACTTGTAGGGACAACGTATCCTGGGAAGTGGAAATCGTCTTCAACCGGCCATGGCCACGGGGGATGTTTGAGGAGTTCTTTCTTCAAGTCTAGGATTTTAATGATGGAAACCTGCCTGTGAGATTGCTGGGCTCATGTGCAAGCTGACCATTGCTTCTCAGGCCAGCTTCTAAATGTAGCTTTTGGAAGACAGAGAACCTTGGAGTCGATTGAACAGCTTTTCTTAATATTATTTACGTGATTGCGCTACACTCTTTGGGTTTCTCCATCAAGCCTAAAGTCTTGGCCTCTGCCTGAAATGGTAGAGCTGCATGGTTGTATGAATATCTTTTTGATTTCTGAAAGTTTTCACTTCATAAAGAGAAGCTGTTTTTTTTCTTTTTTCATGAATGAATTTCCCTGGCACTAAATTAAGGGCGCTGCATCTCTGAGGAACTTGAAAGAAACATCCAGAAGAACTGAATTCCCCAATATTGAAATCAACAACACAGCTGTGCTTCTGAAGTGTCTCCTTATGAGAATTCAAGTGCTTACTGAGTTGCTTGCTGAATGGAAAAGGTTACAGATCAGAGGGAACATTTTTTCCCCCCAAATCGCTTTTTCTTCAGGCTTAACAATTCTCTTCCTGAAAAATGATAGTTGTCAGAATAAAACATTTCAATAGCTATTGGCAAGGAAATGTGAAAACAAACAACTCTGACAAGAAGTGGGAGATGGACTGGGAGTGGGGCCCGCTTTTCGGGTGGACGTGGACCCGGGGTGGGGCGGGCTCTGTGGCCAACCTCAGTGTGCATTTCACTAATGGAGTCATATTTCAGAGAAAAATGCGTATTATTTTACCTTCTAACACCTTCTGTTATGATGATTTTTGAAGTATTAGGAAATTTATGTCCAAGATGAGAAAAAAAAATAACAATTTGATGTAGACAACGTGAGCTATGCAAATTTTCCAATAGAAGTTCCAGACTGTGGAAATTTCAGAACACTGAAAAACTTTTTAAAAAATTAAGTCAAGCATTCAAGGGGAAGAGCGCCATGTGTGGCTGCTGTGCCAGAGACTGAGAAGCCTGCCAGAGTCAGCAGGAGGGCCTCCCGCGAGGGTCTGACCAGTGCAGGCCAGCAGGCAGCTTGGCTTGAGGCCCCCAGTTGGCCGTGGCCTGTGCCTGGGGTGGTGCTGGGAACGGCCATCGTCTGTCCTTCCCTTTCCATTTTAGACTGCTTTTGTATCATTAATCTACCTGATGGGCGACATTTTGGTATTATTATTTTTCCTTTCTGGAAAAATGTACCTACTCGTGTCTAATGGTTGGTTTGTATACTAATCTGCTCTATTATTGTATTGAATATTTCAGTATACATTTAATTTGGTGGCTAATTAATCATCACATCCTTCATCACTTTAAGAGTTCTCTGTCAGCTGTCCTCTTCACACTTAGGCCTTAAACGGGTTTTTCTCATATTTTCTAATACTTAAGAAAACTTCATAAGATAAACTAAGAAGTCTTTTAGAACTCAATGGTCCCAAGCTCTATAACTCCATACAAATAACAGTGGGTTATCGTTTCCAGAGGTACACTGTATCTCTGAATTATAAGAAATGTATGCATTTTCCATCTTCTTCTTTTTTTTTTAACAAACAGTACAGTTTTTTAAACAGCACCTTTTGAATATCAATAGTCAAATGTTGGAAAGATTTATGAGACTACTGACCACGAGCGGCCTTTCTGCAGGAATGATGCTAATGTTTGTTTTCTCTGGCCATTGACGTATATAGCATTCAGACATTAAAGTGGACACCGAGGGAAGGTAAATCAGAAATAATCTCTAATTTTTTTTTAAACTGTGATTTCCATATTTCCTCTCTTACCATCTTGAGAAGGGCATTCTCAGATGGGGGACATCACGGCGCTCAGCTCAGAGAGCCCCTTTTATCTGACGCTGTCTCACCAGGAATCCCAGCCATTCAAGGCAGCATTACTAGGGAAGAGGGAAGACCCGGATCCCCTTCGGATGGGGCTAGGCCTTCCTCCTGCCCGTCAGCTTCTCAGAGGCTCACTGTGGGGAAACAGGCCAACTCTGTTTGCACAGAAGTGCAAAACCAGGAAAACCGGAGACGTTGTGGTAGGTCGAGGGAGCTGCTGGGTCTTGACAGACAAGAGAGAGACGAGTTCATGGTAACAGAAAGAATCCGTTAACAACTGCATTGAGCCCAGGCCAAGCCCTTTTGCTTGGAGCTCTGGAACCCAGATCTCAGTCCACAGAGAGCTTGATAACAGACTCCTGGGCTGTACCCCAGAACTTCTGATTCAGGGGGTCTGGAGGGGAGTCCGAAGTCCTGCCTTCCTGACCAGTTTCCAGGTGAGGACGCTGGTGTCCTGGGCAGTTGGGGTACCTGCTTGAGCGCCGACCTTGCAGCGTCCAGTCCCCAGCCCTGGGTGAGGGACGTCGGGCCCGGCTTGGTCTCTCCTCGAGGAGGCCTGACCGTCCACTGGGCGCCTGTCCTGGTCCCACCACCAGGATGTGACCTGAGCTGAGCAGGAGGGCTGCCTCGAGTCCCTCAAGCATCTGAGAAGGAAGGTACACTTCAGGCCAGCAGGTGATGCTGAGAAGGTAGAGGTGGCTGCAGGGACTCCCCACAGTGGCAGGCAGAACTCACCCTGGGGGCACCGGGTCTCAGAGGGATGCCCGTGGCTCCAGGTATGGGGCCGGGTGGGCGCTCTGCAGGGTCCTGGCCCGAGAGCCCCTGCATTGGCTCCAGAGAGGCACACACCTTTGACCCTGGCTGGCATGCGGGGGTGAGCTCCGGAGGACACGCCGTCCCCAGGGATGCCCACTTCAATGTTGGCAGAGGGACCAGGGCCCTGGCACCCACTCCAGCTCACCCTGCCTTTGCTGCCCTGTAGGTCAGGCTCCTCACCCACTGCCTGGCCAGCTCCACCTTCTTGGAGCCCTTCCCCCGCCTCTGGCCTTGGAGGGTGAGCCCAGGACACAGCCAGGTCTCGGGAGCCTGTCCTCAAGGGTTTAGACTCTGGAGGGCAGGCTCTTGTGTCAGGGGCTCTAGGAAGTGAAGCTCTGGCTTCATGGGCGACCTCTGCCAAGGCAGAAAGCTGGTGAGGATGCGAGTGAACATTGAAGGCATCTGACAAGTGGGATGGGGGGTCATGGGGAGGGCTCTCACCTTACTCGGCTAGTGGGGTCCGGTCAGGCAAGGCCAGGGCAGTGCGCAGCCCTGGGCCGCACTGACGCTGTCTCGCAGATTGGTGGGAGGTCCCCGCGGTGCTCGGATTTCCCGGCTCCTCCTTTGACCCAAGCGCTCCCTGAGCTGCACCCCCATGCACCCTGGAAGGTAACCCGGGGGGACGGAGCCACAGCGATCTCTCAGACGTCACCCTGGTGGCTTTCGTTGTGCCTGTTGGTCTGACTGCGTGAAGACCCCCGGCGACCCACCGAGGCTTGCAGGAGGCGGGCTGCTTTCCAGGGACCCTGACTCCGATGCGGCCTCGGTGCCCAGC
The DNA here is from genome assembly GCA_007570785.1 of Antilocapra americana. Classification (NCBI taxonomy): domain Eukaryota; kingdom Metazoa; phylum Chordata; class Mammalia; order Artiodactyla; family Antilocapridae; genus Antilocapra; species Antilocapra americana. The sequence continues at coordinate 277,678 of ML663576.1, forward strand.
GCCCGCTCCTCCCTGCGGGTTCCTGCCTCTGCGCTCCAGCCCCTGCACCTGTCTGCAGCTGGGAGTGGGTGAGCGGGTCTGGGGTCAAACAGAGAGCTCAGAGCGCCCGGAGGTGTGTGAGCCTTTAGGCCGAGCTCAGGCCCTCCCCACACTGGTCTCTGCGGCCGTGTCCTCGCAGACAGAGGATGCGGAGAAGGACAAGGCCATGGCAGAGATGCTCCTGGGCCCTGGCTGTGCTCTAGGCCCTCTCCTCTCAGGGCGGGATGAGTCCCTCCGTCCCCCCCCCCCCCCCCGCCCCCTGCCCTCCTCCCCCCCCCCCCCGCGGGGGGGGCCCCCCCCCCCCGCCCCCCCCCCCCCCCGGCCTCGTGCCTTCCTCCTCCCCTTCTTCTCCAGGAGGTCCGCCCCGACTGCTCAGACCACCTCAGCTCCTCTGTGGGCTAAAACTACAGACATGGACCCCAGCTCTGCCTTTCCTGGTCAGTGACCTTGGGCTCGTATGCCACTCTCGGGGTCTTGGCATCTTCATCTAATGGGTCTAACGGGGGTACCCACTTCAGGGTGGCTTTGGCATTAGAGGACTTGGTGTGTGTCTGAAGTTCGTGGAACGATGACCAGCCCACAGCAGGAACTGTGCAGACACCCACCGTGTACACAGCGGTCATGTGAATTATTTGAGCAGTTTCTGTCTCATGCCTTTCACTCCAAAGGAGATGGGACTTTTTGTGCTGTATCCCCTGGGCACGCTGAACGAGCAGATGCATGAAAGTGGCCACAGAGAGGCCAGCCCACTCGGGTGTCCTGCCCGTGGCTGCACATTTTGGCCACTCACTCTGAGCGGAGACAGTGTGAGGGCGGTTACCCTCCTGCTGCGCGGGGTGTCCACACGCGGAGAGAGGCCTCGGGGGGGAAACAGCACACAGCCCCGGAGTCCTGGGTGTTTTAAGGGGGCACTCAGGGGGCCTCTGTCATATGTGGGCTTCTGGCCACCCGGGAGGCAGGTGATCCCCACGCTGCCCTTTCAGAGATGCGGAGACAGCATCAGGCAGGCGAGCGCCCCGCCAGGGCACAGAGCTTGTGGGGGGCGAGGTCCGCCTGTCACCCACAGTCTTCCCGCAACGCCTGGCCTTCCTCTTGAGCCTCTCTGCTCTTCTAGGCCCCCTCCCTCCCCTCCCCTCCCCCACCCTCTCCCCTCCCCTCCCCCTCCCTTCCTACATTCCTTCCTCCCTTTCTCTTCCTCTTCCTTTCCTTTTTCTTCCTTTCCTTTTCCTTTCCTCCTGCCTTCCTTCCTTGCTCCCTCCTTTCTTCCTCTCCCTCTCTCTGGCTGCAGTGAAGCCACGTGACGTGTGACTCTGCTCCTGAGAGTCCAGAAAGGGGTAAATCTTGCTGCTTGTCTAACTCCGCTCTGAGGGACTGTCAGTTGCCTGCTAAACAAGTGCCCGCCTGCCATGAACTGACCTCATTAAACCCTCTGACGGCTCCTACGGCCGCACATGAAGACCCTCCTCCCTTAGTCATTTCCAAAGTGCATTTTGCGCCTGTGAAAGGCGCTGTCTCAGACCACCAGCTCTCTCAGCAAGCGCTGCACCTCCTCGGGCTGTTTTGGCGGCAGGCTGGCATTGCTGAGTGTAGCAGGGTTTGAACCAAGGGCTCGGGGACTACAGGCTCATTATTCTTGCCCTGAACTGTCGAGGATCCTCAGGTTGTGTTTCTGTGGTTTTCTCCACCAGAAATGCACACCCTAATTGCTAAAAACGCCACCCTTTTAAAATAGCGTTTAAATGGGATGAGATGTCACAAATGGAAGGAATTCAAACGTGTCCTTTGAATAGGAATCTGAGGGGCAGAGTCTTCCTCTCTGAAGGTTCAGCCAACCATCCAGGTCTGCGGAGCTGTTCACCGCCATCCACGCTCATGTTTCTAGGCCCTTTTTGCTGCACTTCCATCCTGGAACATCACCTGCTCCTGCTCTGGGGAGTTCTTCAGCATATTCCTACCTCCAGAAAAATGTAATGGAAGAACCGAGTGGCTTTGTGGTTCTGGGTTCCCGGATTCCACTTTGCACCGCGGCTTTGCTGTGAGGAGGGCGATGTTCAGCTGCCCCGGCTCCTGCAGGACAGGGTGCCAGGGGAGGCAGGGTGGGGGAAGGTCTTTTTGTCCAGAGGCAGCTGGATGGGAAATCAGTGCCCCGCTGGCCTCAGCCCCCAGTCTGGTGGGACAAAATATTTGGAGTGGGTTATCAAGGGCTGCTTAGTGCTGTGTTAGAATTATCTCCACCTCTTAAGAACAAGACAGAATTAATTTCATGTGGATTTACATGAACACTGGTTGAATCTGGAGGGGTGGCTGATGAGCAAACCATGAAACTGGTTGGTTCAGAGAGAGAAAGGATGCCGAGGGAGGGCATCTATACTTTCTAAATGGTGCCTTCAGACCTCAGACGCCCATCACATTGTGAACCAGCAGCTTGGAGACTTCAGGCCCCAGATTACAAAAATATTATCTTGATTCAGTTGAAAAGCTCCCTGGGGGTGGGGGTGGGGGTGGTACTTCCAATTATTATTTGGAATGTTTGCATTTAGTTCAGAATAGTCAAACCTACATAGTTGCATCCAGAAATATTAATGAAATATTGTCATTTCCCAGCCAGCACAAAAAAGCATTTTCGAGTCACTGACTGCAGAAACACGTGATAAAAGTAAACGAATGACTAAGAAACTTAAGCCTGTTAACAAATCTGAGTTTGTAGAGAGAGGGTACAAAGGGAGAACCGAGCAAAGTGGGGTCCCGAGGCTCTGAGCGGCCACACAAGGAGCCCGCTTTGTGTCTTCACACCAGAGGGGAAGCCCTGGGTTGCAGAGCAGGTCACCTTTCACCGTGTGGTAGAGTCTCCGCTGGGAAGTTGTGTGAATAGATGCACCAGGAAGATCCTGATCCTTTTTGTCTACCAACCAGGCTGCCTTCCAGGCGTCCCGGGTAGGGGCCGCGGCTCCTGCAGACCCATTCAGGCCGGTGAGATTCGCTGGGGAGTCCTGCTCCTTCCTGTAAACCTGCCGACGACCACGCTCGCTGGGAGTATGGGGTCCGACCCCGCAGTGCCTCTTCCATCCGTATTTGGGGAGGGCGAGCCGTGCCCCTGAGTCTTGCCCTGTCCTTCAGAACCTCTGCCCACAGCCAACTGCTCATGTATTTCCCACTACAGAACCGTCATGCTTCCAAGACAAATGTCCTAAAGTTGGTATCTATAGTATAAAATGGATCTGTATTTCAAATTCCAAATTGAGAAAACAAGCAATGAATTTCAGGCTTTACTTTATGAGATGTTTTACCTACATAGTCTAGCCTCACATGTGGCTAGGGTAATTCTGAGTGACTCCTGGGTGGAATGTTCTGAAGTGGATGGGCAGATAAACTTCAGATGGATGTGGGACAGAACTTCTCCATTCCTTGGCGTAGGTGTGATGACGGTGAGGTGAAAATCTCGCAGCCATAACAGCTTCCATCTAATGAGGAGGACAAGACAGCATCCCCTATTCGTAACATGAGCCTCTCAGGGTAACATAGTTGTCAACAGGCTGTTGTAAGTTACTGAGCTGGCGTTCTATTTCCTGTTCTCCCTTGATGAAAAAACGGCTCCTCAGTTTTCCGTAAGTCAGAATTCAGCTAAAGCTAGGGTTTTTACTGATCTTTAGTTGCAAAACTTCCTATTGCTTTTTAAAAGTTTTTAAAAAATCGAATTCACTCTACCACCCCCATATGATACATGTTAAAAAGGTTCTTAAGATATTTTTCAGGTGAAGAAACTGCTGTATTTTGTACTTAGAGGGTCTCACATGCATCATGAGCCAGGCAGCCGCAGAAGGAGGAGCTGATATTATGTTTCCTAGTTTTGGGCTGTGGTTTCAGATGACAGAGTCACTCAGGGCACTGGGTAGCTTGTATATGTTAACCGGAAAGTGATAAAGCCTGCGGATTAATCAAAATGGAATAAAATAGCCATGTAACAGTTAGCGGTGACCATTTGAGAGCCAAGAATAATTTCGTCCCTTATTGTCCCCTTTTAGGTTCCGTAAATGAAAAGGTACCCCAAAGGGAAGGCACAGGGAAAACAGGTAACTATCTTAAAATGAACTTCCTTGATGTTTTTTGACAGTGAATCTGATCTATGCCTTAAACTAACATCTCAGGTTAAAACGTCAGTGTGTATAAGTGGCGGTGATGATAGATGAGAGCTGGAGCAGTCTGTTAGTTATTATTTATTCAGCAAATGCTTATTCAACCCTTACGACTGATGAGGCCTTGCAGGTGCCGAGCATGTGACCCGCTGGGTGACGCACCTGTGTCCACGTTGGGGCTTCTTGGGGCTCATGTTGGGACCACTTGCCGATGGAGTTAGGATCATCCCGGGTCCACACCTGGGCAGAGGACTCCGGGACTGGCACGAGACTCTAGCACAGCAGTTGAGGGGGGCACTGATCGAGACATGTCTGCTCCTCTTAAGAAAGAGGGGGACTTTTTCCATCTATGACAGTCATCTCTTCTGGGATCAGTGCACACAAGAACCAGATGGGATAGCAAGCGTTTCCTTTGGAAATCACCCTGTAGCTTCAGGTCCATCTCTGCTGGCCACGGCCAGCCAATGACCTCTTTGCCCTTTCCTCAGCTGTCATGGGCTTCCTTGGTGGCTCAGCTAGTAAAGAATCCACCTGCAATGTGGAAGACCTAGGTTCCATCCCTGGGTTGGGAAGATCACCTGGAGAAGGGAAAGGCTACCCACTCCAGTATTCTGACCTGGAGAATTCTGTGGACTGTGTAGTCCTTGAGGTGGCAAAGAGTTGGACATGTCTGAGCGACTTTCACTTTCACTTTTTAGCTGTCACCTGTTAGTCCCAGTGACACATTTTCTGCTTTCATCTGGTATCAATCTGTGAATTCAGAATTTATTTATAAGATTAAATAAAAATAATGTATTAACATCTTGGGCTACCACTTCCCAGGCTAGTGGTAAAGAACCTGCCTGCCAGTGCAGGAGACATAAGACATGTGGGTTCAGTCCCTGAAGAGGGAGGATCCCCTGGAGGAGGGCATGGCAACCCATTCCAGTATTCTTGCCTAGGAAATCCCATGGACAGAGGAACATGGAGGGCTACAGTCTATGGACCACAAAGAGTTAGACACAACTGAAGTGACTTAGCACACACTCCCCCATCTCAGGCACTTAGGGAGAGGGTTGCTGTCCAGGAAGGAAGGAGACGCGGTTGCCCAGTGCTGGGGTTTGGGTCTCTGAGATGCTGGGGGCATGCTGCTGTATCTTAGAGAAGAGGAAGTGTGCATGTTCATGCTTAGAAGCGATAATCAAATACTGAAAGAATGACAGAGGGAAATACCATTTCAGGGGCTTGCTCAATCCTTCTCATGGTGATACAGGTCGATTCCACCATGGATATATTTTTTTAATCCCTCGAGAATTGGCATGTGGGCTCAGAAATGGATTTAAGGAAAGAACACATAGCTTCTACTGAAGCCCCTTGATCTATAGGCATGCCTGTCAGGGGAAATACCGAAAATAAGTAACAGAGCTGGTTTATCAGAAAAGTGAGATATTTGGCAAGCTGTCCTGGGAGCAGGGTGAAGGGCAGAGAGCTGTCCATGACTTTATGTTGTTGTCTGAGGCTGAGCCCAGTAGGTGCAGAGCTCCTTACACCAGGACACGCTCGCTCTCGGGGGGCCTGAGCAGGATGGTGGGTGCCTAGGGTCACACTGCGGGGGGGTGGTGGTGAGGGCTGAGGCAGGGATGTGGGGGTCTCTGGTGTTGGCACTAGGGGTGGGGGATGGGAGGCACCCATCCTTGTTGCTCAGAGACAACCCCCTCTGGCCTTGATTCTCAGCTGAGAACTCAGACTCGCCTGGATCCAGAGATTAGGGCTGCTGGCCCCAAGGGGTGACCTGTTCAGGCCTCAGCGAAAATGTACAGCTTTAACTGTGTCCTTGATGGACATTAACTGTGGCCGTGATGGATATTCACCGTCCCTGATGGCTGTCATTCCTAAGGACCTTAAGTATGCCAAGGCTTTTTCTCAGTATGGTCTATTAAGACTCTCAAATATGTTAAATAGGTTTTAAATATGTTCCCCATTTTATTCTTGGAAGAAGATTACAGAATATTCAGTAGCAAAATACTTAGTTTATTGCTGCTATCATTAGTAGACTTGGATATTTCAAATCAATGATGCTACAGTTAGTCAATATTTAGACAGATGGCGAGATTTTTTTCAAAATATTGGTAAAGAATTTTTAAAATATTCTTTTTGGTTTTGCCCTGGAAAGAACCTATGGGAAATCTCAGTTTTCCTGTCCGGGTTGCTGGGGTAATGATGAGTCACAGTCCACTAGATAAGCCACACGGCTGCCCCTCCTGTCTGTTACCGCTCCACGAACTGTGACCCTGAAGTTATTAAACAACAAAATCACACAAGTAGACAGCCTGGGAGGAAACACCAGGGTGGTTCTCAGGAGCCCCTCGTGTTCACGGGGCTTCTAGAGGCTCGGCGACCAGAGAGCCCAGAGGGTGCTTTTCAGGGAAGTCAGTAAAGACCGTGTCCCTGGGATAAGGTCCTCAGCAAATGGCGCAGAGGACCTTCTGACTCACGCCCCTCCCTCGGGCGCTTCCCCGTCCCCCGACCCCATCCCTTACCGGGCCCCCACCCGCCTCTCTCAGACCCAGGAGGCCTGAGGTGTGGAGAGACCGCCTGGGCACAGTCCAGGCCTGGTCTCCGGCCCCGCCTTCCATTCAGAAACCCAGGGCAGAGCAGGGGTCGGGGCCCCAGGCCCCCGTACTGCCGCCCGCGCCTGTCCAGGGGGGCTCCCAAGGTTCCCCCCGCTGCCTCCCCACCCCGCGGGGTTGTTCTGAGCCATGCGCGTCTGAGGTTTTGCGTCCCTGGTGCCGTGTGCTGGGTTGTGGTTTGGGGGATCGTGGGGTGTATACTATCCGGAGGGTCCATCCTCTATGCACACTTACTTCACTTACTCTCATAATTGTAGTCTCCTTGCAAATCTTTTCCGTTCTGAATTCAGATGATGCCTCAGCTCCAGCGCTGGAGACTCAGCCTCAAGGAGACGAGGAAGGTGAGTGTCTGCGGGGAGCCGGGTGGGGTGCTGCGGGCCGGGGGTCGCGTCACGGCCTCACAGCCAGACTCGCCTGGGACAGGCTGGGTTTGCCCTTTTCCAGATTTATTTGCGAGGCCTCGTGTCCCTGCTGAGGGCTCCCGCGTGTGCCATGGGACTTTCACACAGCACACGCAGAGGCCTTTATGGCGAAATCTGAGCTGACATTTTATCATCTGGATAGCATGAAGGATATGTTTCCAAAGCTGCAAAAGCATACGCGGTTTCCCTGCTCGTCCTCCAGACCGTGTGATTGTCACGTGGTGCCCGAGATCAGCCTTGTAAAGTGACCGAGATGCGTCTCAGGCTTATTACGTTTTGTGTCCTGGGGACGATGGCTTTTCTACTCCTGGCCCTGAGCACACTATTGTAACTGTTTGCCTGCATGTCTCCCATTCCTGGGGTGAAAGGGACCAGGTCTGAAGGCCAAGTGTAAGGAGCGTACATGACACATAAGTCAGAGACCAAAAGTGCTCTGCCAACAGCAGCAGTGATGGTCATGATAGCTGGCTTCTGTCTGGCACTGGCTGCCACGCGCTCCATCACCCGAGCTCGCCAGGCCCTCGGAGCCCCCCTCACGGACAGCTGTCCTGTGAGATCACAGGGCCCGGAGGAGACAAGGGTGCCTCTGGCCAGCTGGTCGGCTTCAGTGTGGCTCTCGGGCGAGCGGCGTCCGGACCGCACTGTAAACGCTTCAGAGTTGTCACTGTTCCTGCCGCAGCTTTGGTCCCAGATGTTGCAGGCAAACTTTTGTTTTGCATCGTGCACTTTGCATTGCATCTTCCGGGCTTCCCTGGTGGCTCCGCTGTAAAGAATTGGCCCACAATGCAGGAAATGAAGGGTCCAATCCCTGGGTCAGGAAGAGCCCCCGGAGGAGGGACTGGCGGCCGACACCAGCACTCTTGCCTGGAGAATCCCCTGGACGGAGGAGCCTGGCGGGCTGTGGTCCATGGGGTCGCAAAGAGTCGATACCACTTGGCAACAGAGCAGCGCAGCCCATGGCCTCCTCCACCTGAGTGAAGACCTGTGTGTCACCCAAGTACCCATCTTCACACAAGGGTGTGTTTTTGTACTTTGGGGCTTTTTGCCAAAACCTCTTTCTTTCCAGGGGAAACTGTCTGGACTCACATTGCTTTTATATGAACTTTTGGATGAAGAAAGAAAGAAAAGACATATGCCTAAAGTTTTTCAAAATGCGCATTTTCATTTCCCTTTGTTTCATGCACATAAATATTTTGCTTTTTTTACAATGTGTAATGTGTATTTACCGATCATACTTAGTTTTTGGGCTTTTAGGTTGCCTGCTGAAATCTTTGAGAGTTTGTATTTTCATGATGAATTAAAATAAGTATTTGTTTTATTTTGGTTCAATAGATGTTGCATCACGGTACCCCACGCTTTGGACTGAACAAGTTAAAAGTCGACAGAACAAAACCAATAAGAATTCAGGTAAAAGGGGGACCTATGTGACGGAGTTAACAGACCCAGAGGGTGGCCTCGTTTTCTGGAAGTTACCTGTAGAGCACGTACTTTTCTCTGGGCAACAATGAGTCATGCAAATAATACTGCGGTTTGTCCAAATTTGGGTGTTTTATTAAATTTGCTAAGTTATAGAACATATTATAGAATTTTTAAATTTTTTCTCAGAAGTTAATCTTTACACATTTTCCTATTGCATAAAGACGTTAACCTGTACATTTCTCTTACAAACTTTAGAAACTGAATTAGTTTTGTACAATCTTGTCACCGTATTTCCAAAGGTTATCTAGTTTGGGTTGCTTCTGTGCATACAGATCAGTGCATGGGAAATTAATTCAAACATTGAAAGCTTCAGATTTACTGGTGGTTCTTGAAATCCTTTTGGGGAGAATCTTAATTTGAGAAACAAATACAGAAGTATGGTAAAAATGTCATTTGAAATGTACATTAAAAGAAACAGTTCTAATTGTCTGTGGGAAGCTACCTGGGGTTTGACAGAGTTAGTTCCATATAAGTTCACAGAACAAGTGCATTTGTGATTCCCCATCACCACTGTTACCAGATTTTCAAGCTTACATGACCTGTCAGTTATAATTAACTAGTAAAAACACTGCAGACTTTCAGTATTTAGTGAGATTGAAAATAATGTTTCAGGAAATTCTAGTTTACATAAGGTATCCTACACTATAATTTGGTTTAAATCAGCCAAAATGTATAGAACACAAAACAACGTCATTGGGTTGATTTATAGACATGGGGCATGAAATTATGGGATTATGTCTGTGTTTAACCCCAGTGTCCAGGAACATGTTATTTCTGAGGGTTTGAAGAAAGTCAGCCCTGGGTGGTATTTTAAGAGTTAAGTATAGTATTTACTTTATCAAGTTTGGTGACGAGATGGCAGACAATCACAGGTTTTGGGTGATGACCCATTGTCACTGAGGTCCCAGTGTCAGAGGAGTTTCACTTGTGTTTAACTTCAAAGGTGCTTCTACTGACAACCTTCTTTGGTAGGAGTGGGCACATTTACTTAACAAATAATGTGTGACTGTTTGTTATTCCACGTTTTTAAAAATTTGTGTTGTTTCTCTGTACAGTTTTCATTCCTTTATGGAAGAAGCCAAACAGAAAATGCATTGCTTTTTTTCTCTAATGTTTCTCTACATCAGTTAAAAGTACTGTTTCTGCTCCCAGAGTTAGAACTGAAATAACAGAATGATACCTACTTTACCAAACGCAGGAACACAGCCATGCGGGGTGAGGGGTGCCCTGAGGATGTGGTCACTGTGGTTCGGAGCATAAAGTGAGAGTCGCTTTGGGGAGGGACCTTCTTACAGAGGAAGCAAAGTACCCCGAGCCTACGAAAATATGCTCATGTAGGCTCTCTGTAGATGTTTATTCATGTGTTCCATGGCCACTTTGATGTTATCGTTGCTTTTTTATCTAAAACTAAGTGAATCAAGGGGTTTCCCTTGTGACTCAGTGGTAAAGAATCCACCTGCCAATGCAGGAGACCTGGGTTCAATTCCTGGATTGGGAACATCCCCAGGAGAAGGGAACGGCAACCCACTCCAGTATTTTTGCCTGGAAAACCCGTGCATAGAGGAGTCTGGAGGGCTACAGTCCATGGGGTTGCAAAGAGTCAGACACGACTTAGCGATTAAACAACAAATGAATCAAAAAATAAACAAATGCATTAATAACTGAAACATTGATTTAGTCTAAGTAACATACAGTTTCTCTGCTGGACTTTTAGTAATTGAAATTCAATATAAACATAAATGAAATATTCCTGTGTTGGTTCGTTTTGCAGGAAAAGTATCACTTTCATTTTTCAACTCAATGCACAGGAGTGAGTCAAACCTAAAATTGCGTTTTGCTTGGGAACGCATTACTCAATTTCTTTCTTCATGCTCTTGAATCACCTTCTCATATTCAATTTTATCATTCTACTTATAGAAGTTACAAAGTTGATTACAGAATTTTACCAAATAAGAGATTTTGTGACATACTGTTTAATTATATAAAATGAACTCATGTCTCTATTTATTAAGCCAACAGTCTCCCTGTGGTACATTAACTGCTTCATGGATTTCTGCCTGATTTCCTTTAAACCAGCCTAGAATATTAAAGCGCAGTGCAGTTTTTTTGCTGGTTGGAATGGTAGTGATGATGTCAGAGGCGCTACCGTCTCGCGCTCACCATGGGCACTCACCTCACACGCGGGGCTGCGCCTGGGTCCTGCTAGGCGGGCAGGAGCCCGCGGGGCCGCTGCGTCTCCTGCCTCGGTGCTCAGAGGAGGACGCCGTCACCCGCACGCAGCGGGTGCTTGCGGGCCCCTGAGCACAGGACCCGAGGCCACCCGGCCTGCCCCAGCCTACCCTCGCCACTGTACCGCGGGGGCAGGACGCCTCCCGCTCCCATGGGGACGTGTGAGGGTGGTCCTGGCCCCGCGTCTGGCCCTGGTCACAGCACACCTGTGCGGCCGTGGAGCCCTGAGTTCAAACCCTTCGCCACACGAGGACCCGGGGCAGAGAAGGCTGGGGGTGGCAGGGACACAGCGGTCTCCACCGGGGCCTGCTGACGAGAATCGCGTCGGACCCTTCAGTCCGCCCGCCTCCCCTCTTCTCGTCCCCTTGCTTTTTGCCTCCAAGACCGATCTTCCCGGCCGCGTCCTCAGTGCCCTGCCTCACCTACACTCATTCCCTGTCCTTGCTCCTGGGGCTGTGCTCTCTGCTCTTCAGATATTCTCGGCCCTCTGTCACCCCTGGGTCTTCTCAGACCCCAGCTGTGGGTGCGCAGACTGCCTCGTCCCTGGTCCCAGCATACGCCTACCTGCTCATGTCCGCCTGCCCCTGCCCGCTCGTGTCCGCCTGCCCCAGCCCGCTCATGTCCACCTACCTTGCCTGCTCATGTCCACTTGCTCCCCCCACCTGCATGCAGCCGACACCCCCCTCTGGGCACGCACTCAGCATCACTCCTGTCTGCTCCGGGCTGTTGCGCTGTGTGGACCTGCCCTTGTGACCAGGTCCCACACAGCCTTAGTTGACCCCGCCCCCAGGCCCCCAGTGCAGGGTGGGGGCGGCGGGGCCCCTCCCTCAGCCCTTCAACGAGGGGAGACAGCCCCTTACCGGGCACGGCCCCTTCTAGACTGGACGGGGGGCCCTGCAGCCCGCTTCCTCTGCTCGCTGCTTCCCAGCTGCATCAGCATCCCTCCCAGAAGGTCCCCGCGTCTAGCCTGATGGTTCCCTGCCCGCCCAGTGGGCCCCGGCGCCCGGTCACTTGGCCAAGCCCCTTGTTGCTGTGAAGGCGTTTTGTGGCTGAGTCATGTTCCGATGAGTGGCTTTGAGTCAAGGAGGTTCCCCTCCCCCCTCGACGGGCTCACCCAGCAGGGCCAGCGCCCCCAGGATGGCCCGTGGGGCCGGCAAGCGGGGTGCAGACTCTTTTATCTTTTCTGTCAGGGAGGAGCTGAGGGCGCTCTGCTGTCTCGTTCCTTACTTCTCATGAATAGTTTACGGCACGATGGGTCTGTCCCCCGTGCGGACCCTGCAGTGCAGCAGGCATGCCGGGCTCTGAGGTCACAGGGCGCCCGGGCCCCGGGCCGGGGTCTGCCCTGCCTTGGGAGGGGAGGCGCTCCTGACTCTGCTTCCTATCCAGCCCCACATCTCCGACGGCTGCCCGGAAATGGGAGCTCCTAGAGCCGCGGGCTGTACCCTCAGTGCGCTCTGCAACAGGCCCCCAGGAGCACCCGCTAGCAGCGGCCTTGATGCACTGGGAGCCCTCATCTATTCACTCTGGGACTCAGTCTGCGGTTTGGGGGACTTCTCAGGTGGCTCAGTGGTAGAGAACACGCCTGCCCATGCAAGAGACGCAAGAGACCTGGGTTCGATCCCTGGTTGGGAAGATCCCGTAAAGAAGGGCGCTGCAGCTCACTCCAGTGTCCCTGCCAGGAGTGGACAGAGGAGCCTGGCGGGCTTCAGTCCGTGGGGTGCAGAGCCGGACACTGGAGAGCTGAGCACGCGCGTGCACGCTGCGGCTTGGGGAGGCCAGGCTTCCCCCACCTCGCTCAGGCCGCTGCCAGCGACGAGGTCTCGGTGCCCCCGCGGAGCTCAGCCTGGCCCAGGGTGCCAGCATCCGCCCCCAGCAGCTTCGAGTGGGTGATGCTTCCCGCAGGGCAGAGAGTGTCAGAGTGGGGCGGTGGGCGTTTGGCTTCATTATTTATTGCAAGGCCCAGGTTGGCAGGGGAGCGTGTCTGCTTTCTCTCTCTGCCCGCGGCTCTTCCGAACCGGTCTGAGCCAAGGAGCTGTCCCTCGGAGACCTCCGGAGGCGGCACCCGAGCCCCAGGGCGCTGTGTTGGCCGCAGACCAGGGGGTACACACGCAGGCCGCGGGGCCCGCGCTGGTGAATAAGCCGCGGCTTTAGCGGTCTTCTCATTTGTGGTCTTTGTAAGTTTTGCATGTGAGCTGGACCAAAACTAGAGGCCCCAGTTTTTGCTATCTCCGAAACCCTCCTCCCACTTGGAAGAAAAATATTTCTCCCTTCCTAAACCATTAAAAACATCTCTGTTTTCCATCCAAGAGAGGTTCTGTATCTCAAGATGTTCCACAGTTTTATGGGACCCCCTCTGTGGAAACATTTTTCTGTTTTATTCAGGGTTGATAATTTTTGTTTTATTGCGCATATTAAAATTATAGCCAAAAGATGACTATCTTTTGATTCTGCTTTAAATCATGGTAAATTGCATTCCCCGGGGGCAAAGAGGACCAATTATAATTTTCTTCCTTTGTAAGTTTTAAAACATTATTTCCTCATTTCCCTTTTTATCCCATTCTTCAAGCATGAAGATGCCAGTACATTCTTAAGGTATAAAGTGTCGGTCATTTGAAGATATTAAGATACTAAAATAAATCAAGTAGCTCCTTCTAAAGGTGGACTCTAAAAGTGTATTACTTACAAGTATTATTAATAACTAAGCTACTAAAATGTACACGATGATTTATCCAAGTTTCCTAACTATAAAAGGGAATTTTAACTCCAATCACATTTAGTTTTTAGATTTCAGTATTGAAACGCTGGTTAAATAATCAGGACGCAAGATTTCAATATAAGTACAGAAAATAGTAATGAAAGTATGCAAACTGTTTCTCAGCTGGCTGACGACACACACCCGCCTTATATACATACAGCCCTTTGTATTCTCACTGTGTGAAAAAAAAAAAGGGCATTTGACTTCTTTATTCTCTCTGTATAAATGAGATTTAATCCATCATTGATTCAATGAGGCCTGACGTTGAATGATGTCCTCTGTAGAAACGCAGCTACAGAATACAGTTCGGGAAAGCTTATTTTGTTCCAGGCAAGTGCTGTGCGATTGAATAACGGCCCACTGCCCCCGCCTTCGGGAAGGCACGCTTTGCAGAGTCTCGAGTGGCCGGGAGGGGCTCAGCCGGGTCTGGCTGTGCACTGAGCCAGGCCCCTCGCTGCGCCGCGGCTCCGGGCCCCATTTCCCGAGGCGCCTCTGTGGCTGACCGCGGGGTGGGAAGCCTGCCTGCCCGTGGAGACACCTGGACAGTGCTGGCCGTTCTCCTCCGGCGGGCTGCCCTCGGGGGAGGGACGCGGCCCTGGCCAGGTGCACCGACCGGAGATGTGAGAACTGGGGGGGGGGGCAGCGTCTCGACCCCTGGCCCCCGCGCATGGGGCTGAGGCCGCCTACTTGTCCCCTGGGACACGGATGCGCGTGTCCTGCCCTGGGACTCAGCGAGCTGAGCTGCCTGGGGCCTGGCCGTCCCATGTCCCGGCCCCGGCTCTGAGTTCCTTCTAACTCGGGTTACAGCCGCTGCTGCTGCTCAGAGCCCCCAGGGGCTGGGAAGGGCAGGGCTGAGCTGGGTCCCCACATGGCATCTCTGAGCATCAGTCAGCATCTTGTCTCCACGGGTAATGGTGGGCTGACCTCACGGGTATTGGGGCATGTCCCGGGAGCTCTGGGTCCACCGCTGGGGCCATCCGAGTCCAGTCTGTAAACAGGGCTGGGGTTACTATCCACTTGTTCACATGTGAGGTCAGGCCTGGACTTTGCAAATAACAAGAGGATGTCTCTTGAGGGTTATGTGTGAGTGTGTGTTCACTCCAGAGGTTGCAGGATTCCCTGTTTGGACAATTTGGTGCTAGAAAGTGTATGATGGGTTAGTAGTGCTGGTGTGAAGGCTGTGGGGTCATGTCCACCGCTTGTTTGGTTAGCTGAGTGAACCGAATACAGTGTCTCTTCTTGCTCTTCACGCTGGTGAGTAGAAAGTTAACAGGTCAGGGGTTGCCGTGATCCTCCGTCAGCGGATCAGAGACTAAACCAGGGTAGATGCGGCTCGTGAACAGGGAGGGTCCTTTTGAAAACAACTTGAACAGTTAAACCCAGACTAGAGTTCTTGCCGTGCCCTCGAGGGCGGCGGAAGAACATTCTGCCAGCCAACAGGTCCCGTCTTGCCGTCCCTGCCGTCCGAACTGCCCACAGACGCCCTGCTCTTGGCCAAGACGGACGCCTGGCCACTTACAGCGACCTCGGTGACCCGCTGGGCGGCCGGTGAGTTTGAGAATTGTTAATCCGGCCGCTACGGCTTTTGACTCTTCCTGGGGGTGCCGTGGTGTGTGTATGCATGTGTGTTGACTGATTAGTCACAATCTGAAAGTAGGGAGTCATTTAGTACGGTGGGAACGTTTAGGACTCTGAGCCCGGGAGACAGCATCCCAGTACCTCTGAGAAAACTTCTCCAAAGATGCAGGCGGGGAAGTTAGGCCGTATACAAGGCTGCAACAAAGGCACAGGCCCTCTGAACATCAAAGATGGGATGTCAGTCAAGCACTTTAGCATTCTGTGACGGGAAGGGCAAGCCTCGGGGCTCCCTGAGCTCGTGCCTTTCCTGTGCACCGCAGCTGTCTGGGGCCCTTCCTGTCTCCTGTTCACCTTAAAGAGCGCAGATGACTGGTTCCTGTGCTCCCCCAGCTCCTCAGCAGTCACCGTGGGGTGACGGAACCTGCAGCCTCGCGGGTCTGCGAGCCCTCGTTCACCTTTGGAGGCCAGAGGCCGCTGATGGCTGTGGCGCCCTGCGTACTGGTACGGCGGGAGGCGTTCTCACGTCACACGTGTGAGTGTCCATACACAGTCACGCGTGTGCTAAGTAATTATTTTTATCTAAAACGCGTCTCTGTTTTCAACGGATGCGACCCTTTCCCTTACCTTCATTCATCTTTATAGTTACCATCTTCTCTCTCTAGTTGGCCTGCCTCCTGCTTTTCTGTCTCAGATAAGCACTGGTCTGGAAGCTTTTCTGTGGTTTTGTCTGAAAATCACATTAGTGCCTAAAGCCAGGATACATCAGGCTATTGTTTTTCAGGTGAAAAAACAGACCAAGAAGGCATTTAGGAAGATCTCATTTAGCTATGTATTCAATACAATATCTACATCAAGGCCTTTTCATATTGTTCACGGGGCTCTCGAGGCAGGAATACTGAGCTGGTTTGCAGACCACGCTCCTCCAGAAAGCTCCACCATGACCTATCTGTCTCGGGTGGCCCGGCATGGTATGGCTCAGAGCTTCGCTGAGTTACACAAGGCTGTGATCCCTGTGATCACTTTGGTTAACTTTCTGTGACTGTGATCTTTCATTCTAGAGGCTGTGGGTTGGTAGTCCTTGGAAGAAAAGCTATGACAAACTTAGACAGTGTATTAAAAAGCAGAGACATCACCTTCCTGACAAAGGTCCATCTAGTCAAAGCTATGGTTTTTCCAGTAGTCATATATGGATGTGAGAATTGGACCATAGAGAAGGCTGAGCACTGAAGAATCAATGCTTTCAAATTGTGATGCTGGGGAAGACTCTTGGGAGTCCCTTGGACTGCAAGGAGATCCAACCAGTCAACCCTAAAGGAAATCAGTTCCTGAATATTCATTGGAAGGACTGATGCTGAAGCTGAAGCTCCAGTACTTTAGCCATCTGGTGCGAAGAACTGACTCATTGGAAAAGACCCTGATGCTGGGAAAGATTGAGGGCAGGAGGAAAAGGAGATGACAGAGGATGAGATGTTTGGATGGGATCATTGGCTCAATGGAAATGAGTTTGAGCAAACTCCGGAAGATGGCTCTGAAGGACAGGGAAACCTGGCGTGTTGCAGTTCATGGGGTCACAGAGAGTTGGATACGACTTAGGACCGAGCAACAACCGGCAACAACAGCTGCATCAAAGCACAGAGCGGCGAAGGAATACTAAGGTTCTGTGTACTGAGCCGTAGGCAAGAATCTATTAGCATTTTCTCCAACTACTTAGATCCCTGAGGAAGTAAAAATGAATCATTTTATAGCAGCCCATCTTGTCCCCGATGTGTGAAAAGACTGCAACAACTTACCTGAACAGCAAATCCAGGCAATTTGCCTAACACTTCAGCTTACTTCACATGCTTATCACGAGGACATCAGCTTCTGGAGGACAGTCAGACTTATCGGGAAGTGTGGGTGTCAGCGTTGGCAGAAAGGCGCTGCGATTCCGTGTCTGGACAAGACGCTCAGAAGCTCGCCGTTTTGTTCAGTAGCCACCTCCCTCCTCGGCTGTGCAGGGACCCAGCCCTGTCCCGGGCTCAGTCCGTGGGTCAGTTTCAGGAGGGGCAGAGTCAGGCAGAAGACAGAGCCTCTGGGAGGCCCAGCCTGGCCTTGCACCTGCGCCGCCTCTGCCATCCGCCCCGCTGCGGGGAGGCCCGTCTCTGAGCCTGGGGTCTTGGTGCAGAGGCCCTGGCTGAGCCCTAAACACAGCCGTTAGGAAAACAGCAAGTTTGACCATGACTGCACTGCCCAGCTGGGTCCTGCGTTTGGGCCTCGCTGGTCAGTTCACGTTCCCTTCTGTGCTGTTCGTATGTTGGACACACACTCATGTCATGTGTATGCACATTGGCCCTTTGCCTTCCCTATAAGCTCAAATGGTAAAGAGTCTGCCTGCAACATAGGAGGCCTGGGTTTGATACCTGGGTTGGGAAGATCCCCTGGAGAAGCAATGACAACCCACTCCAGTGTTCTTGCCTGGAGGATTCCACGGACAGAGGAGCCTGGGGGCTACAGTCCACGGGGTCGCAGAGTTGGACACGACTGGGCGACTGACGCTATGCCTCCCGCTCACCGTGGTTGTGTGCCGGGGTCCTGTCTGCCCAGCCAGCCCTGTGCTCGCTCCTGGGAGGCTGCCTTGTACTGCCAGCTCCCTGTACCTCCCCAGGGCACCTGAGATCTAACCCTGATTAAAACACATGCCCCTGTCAGACTCATCAGAATCACTGTGTCCCAGGGTGGGGCTTCTGAGTCTGCATACTGAGCAGCCGCTCTGGGGATTTTTGTTTGTGTGCCGCAAACACGCCTTAACTATTATCAGCAAGGTTCTGGCCATCTTTAAGTTCTTGCTTGTAATTACAGACCTCCAGGCTTCCCTGGCGGCTCAGACGGTAAAGAATCTCCCTGCATGCAGGAGACCTGGGTTCCATCTCTGGGTTGAGAAGATCCCCTGTAGGAGGGCATGGCAACCCACTCCAGTATTCTGGCCTGGAGAATCCCATGGACAGAGGAGCCTGGTGGGCTACAGTCCATGGGGTTGCACAGAGTTGAGCTTTTGGCCATCTTTAAGTTTCTGCTTATAACTATACATGTACCTAAAACAAATCCCTAAGTTTCTCCCAGGGACCTGAGCACAAGGCCACGGCCGTGCCAGGCCTCCTCCGCACTGTGAGCCTCTCCCTCCCCGTCCCACCCGGCCCGCAGAGCCGTCCACACCCCGAGCGGCTGGGGTCACCGCCTGGACCCCCGTGGTCTACAGGCCTCCCCTCTGTGTTTCCACACTGCAGCTTTCTCAACGTGGCGCTTCCAAAAGCGAGAGCCACGTCTCTGTTGGGAACGCCCCAGCAGAGCCCCGGGTCACCCCCTAGAAGGCCGTGTCCCTCGCAGGGCGTCTGCTGGCCTCCGGGAAGGTGGCGCTCCTGTGGCCTCTGAGGCCGACTCTGCCCGTCCATGCTCTGTGCCTGGGTGGTCTTTAGGCAGCTCTGTTCAGATGGCATTCGCCTACCGTACAGTTCACCCCTTTGGTGTACAATTCAGAAGCCTTTGTAAAACCGCCACAAGCTAATTTGGGGACATTTTCGTCACTCCAGACCCCCAAACCCTGCATTCATTAGCAGCGAGTCCCGGCTGACGACCCTCTGCCCTCGTAAGCACAGACCCGCTTCGGCCTCTGCAGATGCACCGTGCTGCCATCTCAGGTGAATGCTGCTGACTTAGGGGAAATCCTCATCTAATCAGATGTGTAGCGTCTCACCGTGTGGCCTTCTGCGACTGGCTCCTTCCACTGAGCGCGGCACTGATAGCATCACACAGGGGGCCGTGTGGGTATCGGCTCTCATCCCTGTTCATGTCGTGGTGATGTTCCGTTGTATGTGCGGGCCACGTTTTATTCATCAGCTGAGGGACATTTGGGTGGTTTCCATTTGTCAGTGGCTACGGACATTTCCTGCCCAAGTTTTCATGTGGACCAATGTTTCACTTCTCTTGGGTTCAAACCCAGTGGTTGAATTGCTGGATCACAACATAACATGACATTTAACGTTCTCATGGGGATACCAAACTGTTTCCAAAATAGATGGCATGCTCTGCATCCTCATTAGGAATGCACGGGGTCACTGATTCCTCCACATCTTCTCTAGGACCTGTTCCTTCCTGGTTTTGTTTGCTTTTTGATTGCAGTCATTTTGGTGAGTGTGAAGTCTTGTCTCCTTGTGGCTGTGCTTTGCATTTCTCTGATGACTAAGGACGTTTAGCACCTTTTCATGTGCCTACTGGTTATCTGTATGTTTTCCCTGGAGATATGTCTGTTCAGATTCTGTGCTCATTCTATTTGGTCATTTTCCTTTTACTTCTGGGGTTGTTGGGCTCTATGTGTTCTAGGTGCAGGTCCCTATCTGATACGTAATTTGCAAAGATTTTTGTCCCATCCTGCGAGTTACCTTTTTACTTTTTTGATGATGTCCTTTGAATTGCAAGCGTTTTTAATTTTGATGATGTCCAACTTGTCTATTTTTCTTTTGTTGCTTATGGAATTGATGCCTTATCTAAGGAACCTTTGCCTGATCAAGGACCCCCTTTGTCACCCAGAGTGGAGGCCCCCTTTTTGCAGAAGACAGGGGGCTGCTACCCCACCATCAGAGGCTCACAGAGGTCTTCATGCCCCCAGAGCTGTGGTATTCCTGCAAAAACACAGCCCTCTTCCATTGGCTATCCTGAACCTTGAGGGTGGAATTTAGAGTTAATCCTGCTGGAAAAGTTTCTCCCTCTTCCTTGAACTTTTTTCTTTAAGCTAGTGAAATTGGCTCAAAAGTTACATTAATAGCAAGTATGCTTGGAGAAAAGAGAAAGTTAAGAGAAAATGTTATGAAAGAAGAGAATAAGTATGCCTGGGAGATAATCATACTAAAACTATTGCTTATTTAGGTGAAATTCTCATCTAACCTGGTGTCTGTACTTTGTCTGGTAACCTTTCCTGTCAATAAATAAACTTCCTTGGTCTCGATCTTTCTTTGGTTAATCTTCAGTTGACAAAGTTCCCTTGGGCTTTCCTCAAAGATCACATTTTCACCCAGCATATTAGTCTGCAAAGGCTCTCGTAACAAAGCATCGTGGGCTGCGGGGGGTGTTTATTTCTGGTCCTGGAGGCTCGGGGTCCGGGCACAGCTGCCCGCGGAGTGGGTCCTGGTGAGAAGGCCGTCCTGCCCTGCAGACGCTGCGTCCTCTCTGCGTGCTCACATGGTCTCTCCTCCAGCTTCACACCGTCCTGGTGTCTCTTCTCGTAAGGACTCCAGGCCCATGTCCTTTATGACCTCACCTAACCTTGATCGCCTCCTTAAAACCCCTGCCTCCAAATACAGGTACATGGCTGGTAGGGCTTGCCCCTGTGTTGTGGGGAGGATCCCAGTTCAGTCCGTAGCATACAGGGAAGGATGACTGCAGTGTGCCTGGGTTCGGGTGTTTTTCATTGAAAGCAGAACCTATGAGGAGACAGGCTCCATGTGGACGTGGAGGCTGTGCATCCACTCTGTGGACACCTCAGGCCCGTCTGCGTCTTCTCTCCTGCATCACCCTAGGCTCCAGTGGTCTTTCTCCTGAGACATCCCCTTATAACAGGGGTGATTTTCCTCATTGGCTAAAGAAATTATGCTTGCTCCTCGGAAGAAAAGCTATGACCAACCTAGACAGCATATTAAAAAGCAGAGGCATTACTTTGCCATCAAAGGTCCGTCTAGTTAAAGCTATGGTTTTTCTAGTAGTCATGTGTGGATGTGAGAGTTGGACTATAAAGAAGGCTGAGCACCAAAGAATTAATGCTTTTGAAATGTGGTGTTGTATAAGACTCTTGAGAGTCCCTTGGACTGCAAGGAGATCCAACCAGTCCATCCTAAAGGAAATCAGTCCTGAATATTCATTGGAAGTACTGATGCTGAAGCTCCAATACTTTGGCCACCTCATGCGAAGAGCTGACTCATTAGAAAAGACCCTGATGCTGGGAAAGATTGAAGGCAGGAGGAGAAGGGGACGACAGAGGATGAGATGGTTGGATGGCGTCACCGGCTCAATGGACATGAGTTGAGTAAACTCCGGGAGTTGGTGATGGACAGGGAGGCCCGGCGTGCTGCAGTCCATGGGGTCGCAAAGAGTTGGAAGCAACTGAGTGACTGAGCTCACTGAAAGAAATAGGATTCTCGTGAAAGCCCTGTGGGTAGTTTCTCATAGACCTTTGACAAAAGTTTCTGTGTTTAACTAGAATGAAATTTATTCCAGTGTATCAAATGTTGGCTTAATGCAATATTGAGAATTTCCCTCAAACTTAGTATTGCTTTTGTGGCCACAAATAGCTTATATAAAATGGATATTCTTCTTTGTTAAAAATTTTGTTATTTGATTGATTTACAATGTTGTGCTAGTTTCTGCTGTATAGCAAAGTGATTCAGTTTTATATATATATATATATATATATATATATATATATATATATATATAT
>ML663576.1:299394-342963 GCA_007570785.1 Antilocapra americana
TATATATATATATATATATATATATATATATATATATATATATATATTCTTTCTCATCTCCTTTCCTATTGTGATTTATTACAAAATGTTGAATATGGTTCCTTGTGCTCTGTAGTGGGGCCTTGTTGCCTATCCATCCTCCATACAGTACTTTTCCTCTGCTAACCCTAAATGCCCGATCCTCCCCTCCCTGGCCATCCCCCTTAGCAACCACGGTCTTTCCCTATGTCAGTGCATCTGTTTCTATTTCAGAGCTTTGTGCATTTGTGTCATATTTTAGGTTCCTCATGTAAGCGATATCTGTGGCATTTGTCTTTCTTTCTGACTTACTTCAGTTAGAGTGATAAGCTCTAGCTCCATCATATTGCTGCAGGCGGCATTTTTTAATGGCTGAGTAATATTCTCTTACATACACGTACCACGTCTTTATCCCTTCATCTGTCAGTGGACATTTAAGTCGCTTGCATGTCTCGGCTGCTGTAAATAGTGCTGCCGTGACCACTGGGGTGCGTGTATCTTTTTGAATTGTGGTTTTCTCTGGACACACGCCCAGGAGCAGGATTGTTGGATCATCTGTTGTTAATGATTCCATTCGTGGTTTTTTAAGGACCCTCCAGAATGTTCTCCCTAGTGGACGCACCACCTTGCGTTCCGACCAACAGTGTAGGAGGGTGCCCTGTTCTCCACACCCTCTCCAGCATCTGTTATTTGTGAATTTTTTGATGATGACCGTACCGACCAGTGTGAGGTGGTACCTCACTGTAGTTTTGACTTGCATGAAATGGGTATTCTTAGTTGGTGATTCTTTTACACTTAAAAAAAGAAAAAAAAAAAAGTAGCCAAGTGTGGCTCACGTTAACTAAGAAGAAATTTTAGGTATTTTCCGAAGCCTCCTTGGCACCCGTCAGTTCTGCTCACAGGGGTGTTTGTTTCTGGGGTTCCCCGCACCGCCTGAGTCTGCCCTGGGTGCTTACCTACAGCTGACAGCTTTTGAAGAAGTACATGATTCTCATGCAGCAGCGGATACTGTGCCTGCAACGCGTCAGACTTGTAGGCTGCTGTACGAGCCAGCCTGCCTTCACTTTACGGCTTCCCAGATGGCACTAGCGGTGAAGAGCCGCCTGCCAGTGCGGGAGACGTAAGAGGCCTGGGCTCAGGCAGATCCCCTGCAGAAGGGAATGACAACCACTTCCCTGGTGACCCGGCTGGTACAAAACATGCCTGCAATGCGAGAGACCTGGGTTCGATCCCTGGGTCGGGAAGATCCCTGGGAGGAGGGCATGGCAACCCACTCCATCATTCTTGCCTGAAGAACTCCCGGGACAGAGGGGCCTGTTGGGCTACAGTCCGTGGGGTCACAAAGAGTCGGACACGACTACAGCAACTTAGCGCACGCGCCTTTACTGTGTGCACCTGTAGATTTCACACAGCAGACGGTGCAGACTGTAGCGTGTGGCACACTCAGGTGTGCGGAGGACACACATCTATCAGGTGAGTTGCTGGGAGACACACAGAGAAGCCTGGACAACCCGCCAGCTGAGGGGAGAAGCCCAGCATCTTTATTTACAGGTGCCCCTTGACTAAGAATGTCAAGAAACACTCTCTCTAACCCCTGTTTCTACTGCTCATACTTTTCAAACTTAACTTGAGAACTATCAATACATTTTCTAAGATTGGTCTCAACTGAAAGACATGTTTTTGTTTGCTGGAAGCATGGAAATAATTTGCTTCTGTTTTTGTGTGACTCTGCATTCAGAGAAAGACAAGTACTTTCTCCATTTTCAAAGTCAGTTTTTAAATTAGAAGAGGGAAAAAAAGGAAAAATGTCTCTAAAATTCTTGGTTGGAAAGAGACTTTTCATTGACTTGAGAATTTATTTTTTTTAATTTAAAGTGTTTTTCAATTATTATGTGTTCTCATGATCACTGGACTATTTTATCTAAAGCCATCACTTTAATTTTTGAAATAACAAGGTGTTACAACCAAACTATATAGGAAGTTGACTTACAGATTGAAGCAGAGGCTAATAAATTACTTCAGATATTTCTCTTTGTTTCATGTCTTGCCTCTCTTTAAAGTCACTGCCTGCTATTTCCTTATGATGCCTTTTTATAATTTGTAAAGCCATGGATGTCTAATAGATGCTTAAGTCAGTACTAAATGCTTATGAGTTTCCTGTGGTGACTTGTAACACTTTAGATGTCACTCAAGATGTGGATTTAGAGTTTTGAGCCAACAAAATGATAATGAGAAAGCAGAATGAATGACGTTAAAGAGTTAGTCGCTCAGTCATGTCTGCCTGTGACCCCCACCAGGCTCTCCTGTCCAATGAAAGAATACTGGAGTGGGTACCTGTTTACTTCTCCAGGGGATCTTCCTGACCCAGGGATGGATCAAATCCCAGTCTCCTGCATTGAAGATGGATTCTTTACCATCTGAGCCACCAGGGAAGCCCAGAATGAATGGGGGGGGGGTCTCAATTAAATTGGGGACCAGACCTGGGGACATAGATGAGCAGCCAATCAAAGACTGAGGGGGAGCCAATGTCTGTTGTTGGAATTTAACAATCACATCATATGGGATGTATTTTGTATCTAATATACTTTATTTTTGTAGCAGTTTCAGGCTGATGGAAAGCACAGAGTCTGCACCCCCTCAACCCCCCACCCCCTCAGCCGCCCACCCCCACCCATAAGCTTCTGTAATTAACATCTTGCAGCAGAGTCGTGCTGCTGGGAGCTGAGCCAGGACTGGGATGTTGCCCCCAGAGTCCCACCGTGGTCATCACCGACCCCAGCGCCTCCATCTTTTCTCTATTTGGGGCTTCGTGGCAGCGATGCAGGTTTGGAGACCTGGCCTGTGTCCAGCCTCTGCTGTGACTGTTGCGAGGCCTTGTGAAAGCCGCTTGACTTTCCCACCCTCACCCTCAAGCTTTGGCCTGTTGTTTCTTCCTGGTTATGAAGGTTTGAGATCTTCCAGGACAGGGTCTCATCCTAAACTAAGGTGGCTATCTGCGGGGCCGCTGCCTCCGAGCAGGTGGCTCTGCTCCTCAGGCCGTCTGGTCCTCACTTGTCCATCCCGCTCCCAGGGGAGAAGGGGTGCCAAACTGGGAGGGGGCTGGGGAAGGGCTCTGTGCACCTGGCTGAACCCCGCGCCCAGGGCCAGTCCAGGGGGGGCAGTTGTCCTCACCCTGGAAACAGGGAGACGGCCTTTGAAGGGTCAACCCAAGAGCTCTCAGTGAGAACTGGAGCCCGGCCCTGCATTCCTCCCCGGCCGCGGCATGTCCAGGGCACCAGAGTGGGCGGTGGGGCAGAGGCAGTGTCTTTGGGGTCGGAATGCTGCTGTGTTTTCCTTTTCTCATCTCAGTTTTGTAAAACACACTGTTTTTTTTTTTTTTTTTTCTTGGACATGCAAAGAAAACTAATTTGGAGAAATTTGACTGCCTCTGTATATTGGCTTGAGTGGACACTGTGTATTTTAAAATAGGTTTGTAATCAGCTATATTAGCTTAAATTACTGGTCTTAATGTGGAACTTTTCTGGAAAATGGAACATGTTCTGATTCGTTTTGTAAGGCATCCAAACCTAAAATCAGACTGCTTTTCTTAGTGTCCTTTTGTTATGTCTCCTAATTTTACAGAATTTAAAGGGAAAGAAGGCGATATTTTTAGAGCATGCTTTCGGCACCACAATGCGTCACCCCTCGCTGATTGCTAAGGGTCTGTGAGTGAGGAGGGGACTGGGTGGTGCTGTCTCAGAGAGAAGGAGGGGTCTGCGCCCAGGGCTGACCTGGGGCTCGGGCCGTGGACGGTGGCAGGAGACGCTCCCATGTGGGGCCTTGCTGAGGCTCGCGGAGGCCACGGCAGTGTTGTGTGGGGGTGGCTCCAGGAGGCCTCAGGAGAATCAGGGTCCATGTGGAGGGAAGAGTGGACTAATGTGATCGTCACACTTAGAACAATCTAGAAGACGCAGAGAGAGGTTAGGACGGGAAGGGGTGTGATTTGCGACCGTTCATCATCAGGGGCTCCGAGGTCACTCTGGGGTGGGTGGTCTTCACTGGGACTCACCACACTTGTCGCCCCCAACACCGGAGTCTGGGTCTCATGTTCAGGCTGGAAACAGTTACTTAGGTCTGTTGCTATGGAAATGAATGTGGGAAGAAATCAAGTAGAATGGACACCCGTCACTGTTTTCTTTCCAAAGAAATTGTATCCAGGAATTGCATCCAAATCTTTATTTTTTGGAAATACGTGTTTGACTGTGGGCTTCCCATGTTACCTATTTACCATTTTTTAGATGTTCCTGGATAGGCCTTGTGTGCGCCTTCCAAGGACGGAGGGCTGGGGGGCCATGAGTGGATGTGAGTTCTCACCAGCTTTTCCTGGCTCTGCCGTTCTGAGACAGAAAGCCTTTCAGAGCCTGTGCTTCCTCACTGGTAACACACACAGAGTAATGTGTGTGCCCCGTTCTGTCACTACCAGGACCGAAGGAGAACGTGCAGAAACCTGGGCCCCAACCCCTTGGCGCCTGTAAGAGTTACCGCAACAACCCTGGGTTAAAAAGCTAAGCTTAGAACTCTTCCATTGGAATTAAGTTATGCAACCCGTCGTAAACGTGCGCACTCAGTGGGCAAAACCTCAGCTCCACGGATACCAGTTTGACTTTCTGCTGAAAATGGATGTGTGAGTAGTTATAGTCCATCAGAACTCTCGGTATCAAGGTCTTCCCCGCCCCAGTCTGCCATTTCTAGGAAGTCAAAGCCTAAAGGAACAACTCTTTTTATTTATTTCTGTCTTTGGTCGTCCGCGTTGTAATTTGTTACTCGTTGTTCGGTCACTAAGTTGTGCCCAGCTCTTTGTGACCCCATGGACCACAGCGTGCCAGGCTTCCCCGTCTTCACCATCTCCTGGAGCTTGCTCAGGCTTATGTCCATCGTGTTGGTGACGCCACCCAGCCATCCCATCCTCTGTCACCCCCTCCTCCTCCTGCCCTCGGTCTTTCCCAGCATCAGGGGCTTTTCCAGTGAGTCGGTCGGCTGTGTGCATCAGGTGGCCAAAGCCACACACAGTTCTACTACTGATGAAGACAACACGTGTATAAATTAAATAGTCAACTCTAAGAGATTGGGCCTGGCCTCAGACCAGGACCCCGGGGCCAGGACGGCTCAGTTCAAACCTAGTCTCTGCTGCTTGATAGCCCGACGGCGTGGATGAGAACATAATTCACCTTCTCTGATTCAGTCACTGAATTTGCAAAATGATGACAGTGATCCCACTTCACGGAATTACAGCAAAGCAATTCAGTTATATGTTCTATAACTGACTAAGTACAGTTCTACATATACAGTTCTATAATGTATAACTGAACATATACAGTCTTTTCCATTATGGTGTGATTAAGCAAATTAATACCTGTGAAATCTATAGGCATAAGCACCCACTAAATGTTACAGTTATCAATCTCCAACCTCTGCTGTGTGTTAAACTCTCATGCTCTTTATAAGTGGATCCTACTTGGCAGGTTGTTTATTATTTTATTCCTGAAAGGTTTTTCTGTGTGAAGTCCTTTATAAACCTCAGAATGCTTCGCAGACCTCCATTCTATGTGGCAGTTCATCTTTTAGCATCCACCAGCTAAGTGATATATCATCACACTCAACACGCAGGTATCTGCAGTGAAGAAACTCATGTCCACTGTGTGAGCCCCAGCGGCATTCATACACATTCTAACACAAGCAGTGTGAAGGTGCCGGTCTTCCTGTGGATCCAAGGTCTACATGCGTGTCCACATGAGCTCTCTGGACGGGACCGCGCCCCTGGCCACAGGGAGCAGGCGTCCCACCTTCACTTTGGCAGCAAGTCGTCATCGTCTTGGGTTGTCTCCGGTGTGTTTCTTTTCTAAAACAAATCTTGTTTATCGGAAGCTAATTGCTTTGCAGTGTTGTCCTGGTTTCTGCCAAACATCAGCATGAGCCAGCCGCTAGCTGTGCTCTTTCACCTGGGTTCACTAATGGTCAGGTTCGTTATTTTCGATCAAGTATGCCTGGTGGCCTCAGATTAAGCCCTCATTGTCCCTCGTAGGGACTAGAGACAGTCCTGAACCGGTCCTCTGTGTGAGAGCTTTGCCAGCAGGGCTTTTAAAGCACAAACGTGACCTGCACTCACTCTTGTGAGGCTTCCTGCCACTCGAGGCAGTCCCTTTCCCTGCTCCGGGGCCCCCCGCTCTGGCCCCTGCTGTCCCGCAGCCCACCTCGTGCCGTGGACCCTCCTTTTGCATCCTCCTCCTTGTGCGAAGCCCAGCCCCTCATCCACGGTGTCTGCTGAGAACTGTGCCTGTGCCGTTGATCGTGTGTGCATGAAAGGCAGAAGCCAAATGCCTGGAGAAGCAAGATACTTGGTGGCTTGACCAGGAGTAGCTTTTGAGACAGTCCTGAAAATGCTATAAGGAGATGCAAAGAAAATGGACGATGCTGGTTTTGCCCTCTGAGGCTGGCACCAGAATGCCTGCTATATCGGACAGATGCTGCGTCATAACAAGTAGCCCCAGGGTGCTAGTTGTCATCACTGACAAGTTCCTTCCTCATGCATCTGCTGATCTTGGCTGGGCTCTGCTCTAGGCTGCACGTGGGCCTGGGTCTGCCCTGGACGTGTCTCATCCTCCCAGCCTGAGTGAAGACGCTAGGAATGCCCTTCTCCCAGCAACACCTATGGCCCAGGGAAACGGTCCACACACATGTCCAGGTGTCCAGCCCCAGCTTGTCTCATGCCTGCAGACACCCTCACGCACCAGGCAGTTCCTAAGTCTGAGCCCAAAGTCACAGAACAGGGAGGACCCTCTGCCAGTGTGGGAGGAGCTGAAAACCCCTGGCGAGGAGAGAGAGGACGGATCGGGCCAGCACAGAAACCTTTGTTCCTGAACATGAGGGCATAGTTATCCCGAGTGGGAGGATTAAGGGCCAGAAGCACCCTCAGGATGGGCGTGAGCATCGGATGAGGAAGTGATGCGTTTCTGGGACTTTCAGATTGTGATTGCCATGGTAACTGGACTGGGCAGAAGCCGCTGAAGGCAGACAAACTGGCCCACTGGTCCCACAGTGCTGCAGGGCAGCTGACAGCAGCAGGAGCCTGGCCAGCAGACGACGCGGAGCAGGACCCGAGGGTTGCTCAGGAAGCTGGGGGCGGGGCAGAGGACTGATGGACACACGGGTCCTGTCTGCCGCAGACTGGTCTGAAAACTGCCCACAGCTCAGAGGTTCCTGCAGAGCAGACGCGCGCCCCCTGGGCGTGGAACCCGAGCAGATTCTGCACACTCTGTTCTCACAGCAAAACTTGTCTTTACCCAGGAAGTCAGTGCTCAGAGGCCCGAGACCCTTATTACCTTGTCATTATTATTACTGTTGGAGTTTTGTTGATAAATGATGCTGTGTTAGCTTCAGATGTGTAGCAAAGTGAATCAGTCATACACACATGTGTGTATGCATATACATACATCTTTTTCAGATTCCTTTCCTGTTTGGGTTATAACGGAGCATGGAGTAGAGTTCCCTCTGCTACACAGTGGGTCCTTGTTGGTCATCTGTTTTATAGATAGTAGTGTGTGTATGTCCAGGGACTTCCCAGATGGCACTAGCGGTAAAGAACCTGCCTGCCAGTGCAGGAGACAAGAGGCCTGGGGTTGATCCCTGGGTGGGGAAGATCCCCTGGAGGAGGGCATGGCAACCCACTCCAGTTCTTGCCTGGAGAATCCCACGGACAGAGGAGCCTTGTGGACTACAGTCCATGGAATTTCATAAACTCAGACACAGCTGAGCGACTAACACTGACTAGGATCCCTATTTCCCTCTTAGTAAAAGGGCTTTTTCCCCTAGGCGTTCTGTCTGCTGGGAACGTGTCCGCACAGTAAGGTAGGCTGTGGTGCATGCGCCCCGCCCCAGCAGCACCCACCCCAGGACAGGAGGCTCCCCCTTGGGCCTTTCCTGGGTCGGGTCTTCTGGGAGGGAACTACTGTTGAATTTCTAGCACTCAAGGACCATTGCTCTGGGCTGGCATTTTCTGTAAATGGAATGATGGCACCACATAACTCCTGATTTCTGCCTCTTTTACTCATTATAATAGCTGTGAGATTCACTCTTGTTGACTGTAATTGTTACCCATTTTCCCCTCTAGTTTGTATGAAGGGTTGTCTGTTGTATGCATACACCACGATCTGTGCCTTTTCCAGTAAGTGGCCATTTTCCTTATTTACGTTTGGGGGATATTGAGAGTGTTGACTGAAAAAACAGAGTCACAACCTGAAAGGGAAGAGTCACTTTATATGGTGGGGATGCTTAGAGATTCAAGCCCAGGAGCCTGCATCTCAGTATCGCTGAGAAGACTGCTCCAAGAAGGCAGAGGGGAGTCAGGCTGTAGGTAAGTCTGCAACAAAGGGAGCAGGCAGCTTGCCCATCATAGGCCAGATAGCGAGCTAAGAGACTTGGCATTCTGTGGGGGACACCTGTGGGCTCCCCGCACGCGTCCCTCTCACGTGAACCTCAGCCGTCTGGGCCAATCCTGTCTCCTCTTCACCTTAAGGCGTGGCAGATGACTGCTTCTTGCATCCCCGGCCCCTCGGCGATCACCGTGGGGGTGGGGTGGCAGAATCTGCTGGATCGCAGCTTGGGGAGCCCTCATTGACCTCTGGAGGCCAGAGGTCAAAGTGGCTGTGCCAGCCCTGTTTATCGATGTGGCAGGAGGCATGTCATTTCACAAGAGTGAAGCTGCTGCGTGCGTTCTGCACTCGCCACCGTGGGGACGTGTGTTCTGATTGCTCCCGAGTGAAGCCCTGGAGCAGATGTTATGCTGGGTGGGGGTGCGGGGGGCCCTCGGCTGGGCGTCCTCACCAGCGTGTGCGCCTCTGGCCTGCGTCATCAAGCTCCCTCTCCTGGACCCACCTCGGGACCTCCTGTGAGTTTCCTGCATTTTCCTGGTGACCACGGACACCTAGGAATTTTCTCATATGCTTATTAATCATCTTGAATTGTCTGTTCAGATCTTTGCCCCATTTATATTACATTATTTGTCTTTTTCTTTATTGATTTGCAGGGTTCATTGACATAGGCTGAATCTTTGTCAGCTGTATGTGTTAGGAACATTTTCTCCCTATTTGGAGCTTGCCGTCTCACTTTATTAATAGTAGCTTTTGGTGAGTGTAAGTTGTAAAATAGATCAATAATGTCCAGTTTACCAGATATCTCTTTTGTGGGTAGGGTTTTCTGTGTCTATTCTAAAACTCCTTTTATAACCTAATGTCACAAAGATAGTCTACTGTATCTTCTGTGAAGGCTACATGTTTTTAGCTTTTTTGTTTAGATGTCTATCTCAGGGGCTTCCCAGGCGGTACTAGAGGTAAAGAATCCACATGCAAGGCAGGAGAGGTTAAAGATACGAGTCCAGTCACTGGATCAGGAAGGTCCCCTGGAGGAGGAAATGGCAACGCACTCCAGCATCCTTGCCTGGATAATCCCGTGGACAGAGGGGCCTGACGGGCTACAGTTCTTGGGGTCCCAAAGCGTCGGACACGACTGAGCATCTGAGAACAATCTATCTCAAATAAAGGTCTGTGTATGATGTGAGGTAGGCTTTCTTTTTAAACTGGCATATAGGTAGCCCATTGTTTAGAATCATCCTTGAAAAGACTTTCCCTCTGTATTGAGTTGCTTTGGTGCCTTGTGAAATATCATTTGAGCATACATTTCTGTGTCTATTTATGAACATTTTATTATTTCTCCTTAATCTATTTAATTATCCTTATTTGGATAGCATTCTGTCTAGATAAGCAGTTTTACAATTACTTTTCGAATAAGGTGACATTAGTCCTCCAAATTCGTTATTTTGGAAGAGGGCTTTGGATATTTCATGTCTTTTGAATTTTCATATACATTTTAGAACTAACATCTCAATTTCTACAAAAAAAACCTTCTTAGAATTTTGATAGAAATTATTTTGAGTTCACAAATCAATTTGGGGAGAAGTAATATGATAACATTAGTGAGTTCTCTAATTCATTAATGTGGTACATTTCTCTCTAAGCATATTCCCTTTATTTTTCTCAGGAATGCCTTTTAGTTTTCAAACTCTTGCACATCTTTTCCTAAATTTATTCTTGATTATTTTATGTTTTGATGTCATTGCAAATGTCATTTAAAATCTGTTGTCTTCTGATCCTCCATGCTCGTCTAGGGAAATTTCACTGATTTTGTTTGTCACGTGCTGAATTCACTTATTATTTCTAGCAGTTTCTTCCTACAGATGCTTCAATTCCTTATACGTGCACATTTCTATCACCTGTGATTAAAAAGTTTTACATTTTCTTTCCAATCTTTATTTCTATCTTTTCCTTACCTTTTTTGGCATTGCCCAGGACCTCTAATATAATGAAAAACAGCAGAGATGAGATTCTTTTCCATCTTAGAGTGATAGTATTCAATCTTGTATCACTAAGCATGGGGTTAACTATAGAAAAAATACGCTCTTTACCAGTTAGAGAAGATTTTCTTCTAAACCCCATTTTCTGAGAGTTTTGCCACTTAATTAATGAAGTAGTTCACTGTAATAAAAAAGAACCTAATTTTCTTTGCGTAAAACCAGATAGTGTTACTGTAACTGAAAACTTTTGCTCTCAGGGTATAATGTAATTACAACATCTAAGTAAGGAGCAGAGCATCGTTTCTAGTATTTTAAACAATCACTTCAGATTTGCAAGACACTTCATCCTTCTCTGTAAACACGCCCCTATGTTATCCTGTCATCACCTCTGACCACCTTGGGAGGCAGGAGCCTGGGGTGGTTGTATTTGGCAGATAATTCCTCTTTCTGTGATTGAGTCCCTGAAGCCAGGAGGCGAGGAGGGTGGGACTCAGTCTGTTCATCTCCATTTCATCCTGTGCGGCCATGTTTCTGGAAGGATTATCAGAGGATTAAATAAAAACCCTTTGACTTTGAAAATTAAACCCACTCAGTTGCCTCTGCAGGATGCTACCTGAGGATAAACGAGGAGATGGGAGTCAGAAGGGAAGAGCGCTGCCAGCGCGGAGAGAGGAGCGGACGGGAGCACTGGCGACCCCGCGGCAGTTTCTGAAGGCCGCCTGGGGCGCTGCTGCTGGGAGGAGACTTGATATAATTCTTTAGAAACGAGGCACGTCTGGGAAAGCAGGCTGTTCCAAGAGCAGATTATCATGTGAGAAAAGGGACCAGGCCCCTTAACCAATAATGAGAGCAGTCAAGCTACAGCTGGGCGATGCTCCCCCAACACACCCAGGAGGGAAGCCACAGCGGAGACTGGAGTCTTGGCGCGGTGGGCAGCGCCGAGAAAGCAGACTCGAGGGGAGGCGTGCAGACCCCAAGGCCGCCTCTGCGGGCAGAACCCTGTGGCCAGGAGCTGGTTGTGGCGGCTGGAACACAGGCAGGTTCAAGTATTTCAATATGCTGAAGCTGCTCGAGACTTCATACCTGTTAGAAAGCGGCGCACGAGACTCTGAATATTAGTGAGAAGCCCGTAAGCCGGGGAACGGACCGCAGAACTGACACGTGCGGTGGGCATCCTTCTGAAATATGGCCAGATCCAAAGATCATGCCTTTGGAACGGGTACGGTTGGTTACTGCTTCCTACAAAAATACTTCAGGCTTCATCAGACCAAAGTCAAGCATCCTCTGTTTAAAGAGATCTTCATTTAAGAGTTTTTCCCCCCCTTTAAGTTCGTAGATGTCTGGTGGCTACTGTCATCCGATTCCCTTTGGTTGTCAGATCATTTGAACAATCTGTCAAATACCTTCTACGTCACTAAAATCTGCTAGTTTGGAAAATAAACTAATTTTAATGGACATTCTACCAAATTTACAGAAGTAGTTTTCTAAAAATACAGAGTTGTTATGTGAGTTATTAGAATTGATACAAGCAAATTGGAATTGTACTCATATTTCTAGTCTAATATATACATGAAAAAATACTGACGTAGGCTGTTTCCAAAGTGCTAAGTGCATCTCAGAAGTCTGCTAAAATGTGATGAGGAGATAGATATATCAAAACCAAAAATACTCAAGTTCATAGCATTAGAAAAGTCTCAAACACAACTGCTTGGAACTGGAGAAGCTTAGGTCAAAGCTGCCGCAGAAGAAAGTACAGCACAGTCACCGTATCACAGTCAAAAGCTCACACGTCTGTGTGCCGTCACCGTGCCATCGGGACGTCAGTTAAGCTGGAGCAGGAAGACAGCGTCCTGACACGGCTGCAGAGCCGGTGCTCAGGTGAGAATGGCTCTGACGCACCCTGGGAAAGCCACCCTTTTGCAGAGAGTGTTGAGATCTGGTGGTGTGATGAGCCACATGTATAACCTGAACATTCGAGCAGACCCCTCTTTGACCAGACACAAGTTGTGCAGAATCTGCGGCTGAAGCCTGAGCTGCTCAGTCCTCATCTGCGACCTGAGACTTTGCTACACGCCTTGACTCGGTCGCTCAGCTGAGTAGGACAATGGAGCGTAAGCCTGGGTGTTGTGTGAATGAGTCTAGGAGTTATAGAAAGAAGGTTCGGTTTAAAAATGCCTATGATGTCAAATATGCATAGAGTGCTCTTTGGGGTCTGACGCTGGCTCCTTACGGGACGTTTGACTCTGCGCTTCTGTGTCTGATTGGTTGTTGCTGTTGTTGGACAGGTCATGTTAACTTCTGCTCATTGTCGGTGACACCTTACCGTCTCTAGAACCCTGTCACTGGGCAGGTATTACTCCAGCACCATGGTGACTGAGAGGCAGGAAGACCGTCACTGTGCGGGGTAGGAATCTGGGAGGTGAGGATTTTGCTGAAGCTCCTAAGGCTAGTAATTCGAGGTTAGAGAACCAGAGAGTCTGTCTACCAATCC
This sequence comes from Antilocapra americana, assembly GCA_007570785.1. Lineage (NCBI taxonomy): Eukaryota > Metazoa > Chordata > Mammalia > Artiodactyla > Antilocapridae > Antilocapra > Antilocapra americana. The sequence goes on from ML663576.1 coordinate 312,288, forward strand.
AGAACTCGATCTTTGCCCCTAAGACCTGGCCCTGGCCCACAAAAGCCTACAGGTCCAGCGTGTTTTCTGTTCAACTCCTAATTCTCCTGGAGTGGGAACCTCATTCTTAGCAACGTCTTTTTCTTTTCTTTCTCCTCAAAGTATGTTTCAGGCTCCTTTCATTAAAAAAAAAAAAGTCTTTCTTCCACCCAATCATCAGTTCCAAATTCTCTCTCAGCTTTTCTTTGCCATGACCAACTCCTCAAAGGGGAACTCTCTGAGCGGTTTTTCTTGACAGATCCAGCGACTCGCCTTTTTTTGAATTCCCTCATGTTAAAATTGCTTCTACACTGCGTTCACTTTTATCTCTTTATTCTTCCTTCACACGTTAACTCCTCAACATTTAGTGTAAGAGAAATTGTGTAGCAAAAGCTCTTCTGAATAGGAAAGACCTCTGTGGACATACCATCCTGAACACCCCCGATCTTGCCTGAACAGGAAAGAAAGCATAGATATTTTCATCTAACCCATTAAAATGGTTGTTATAATTTGAAGTTTGTGAGTACTGGTTATTTCGTTTTCTTGCTGAATTATTTCCAGAATCTCAAATTTCACTTTCATCCACTGAGAGGCATTCTTTGGCATGGATTCAAACTTAACTTTCAGTGAGGTCATCATTGTAAACTGCAGCTTTGGTCCCCTTTGTGACCCTGACCCGTCAGCTGGCAGCGGCTGTCTCTGCCTCCACACACACTATCACCTGGTCTGCAGCCAGTCCCTTCCTTTATGCCACCAGTTCCTTTTCACAATCTCTCCTCCCTTCTTTCCTATTTCCTCCATCATTATTCTGTTCTCTCCATTTCCAGTTTCTCTAAAAAGTCCCCCATTCTGTGCCCTTTCCTCCTGTGTGGTGAGTCCCCCTTTCCCCCTGTGCTGTGAGTCCTCCTTTCCTCCTGTGTGGTGAGTCCCCCTTTGCTCCTGTGTGGTGAGTCCTCCTTTCCCCCTGTGTTGGGGTCCTCACTGATGATTTTCCAAAATGTGGCTGGGACTTGTGCCCTTGGAGTCCTGATCCCTTGGGTCTCAGCACTGAAAGTTCCCAGTGCCATGATGTCCAGCTGGTTTATATCCCTCTGTCAGCTCTCCTTCTCCTATTTGTGCAGTTAACATCCTGCACAGAGCAGGGGTGTCTGTGCTGGGAGAACCCCCTCCAGGAGCATCTTCCTTTTGCCATCCCGTGTGGCCCCCATGGAACCAGAAGGGGCAGAGCTCGGCTGTCCCAGTGAGAAGGGTGATTTTTAAAGATGGGACACCATTTTTAAAAGTGAGATGGGATACCCTTTAGCTTCGATTCCCTTGGGCCATCGTGAATTAGACTAAAGAAGACCTACTTCCTTCCACATGGCCCGAAAATATAAAATGTAATTGCATTTGTCCCGTAAGAGAAACTGAATTCCCCACTAAATTGCATAAGTTAAGAGTTCTAACTTCAGCCAGGATGTTTATATAAACAAACAAGAATCTCTTCTGACTTGGCAATAATATCTTCCATATTTTACAACATTCTCAGCAAATTTTAAGAGGTGGTCAATTTAATCAATCCTGCTTTGCTTATGATGAGCCTTCAAATATGATGTAAAATCCTCAAAAGGGCCATTTCAAGAATTTTCCAGAACCCTTTCTATAGATACAGCATGTCCTTGGATGCAGCATGAAACACATTTTGTGCCCAGATAATCACACCATAAATTCTGTTCACTCATAAAACTTCTGGAAAAGGGCCAAGTGAGCGGTAAAGTCAGCAATGCATTCTCCAGGAGGGCTTCCTTGAACAGAAGCCCTTGCGTCAGCCGCGTCTCCTGAGTGTGGGCTCCAGTTAGGAACCGGTTAGCCACTCCGAGGACTGCTAAGAGCAGGAAGCAGTGGCCTCTGAAAGCATGTGGCTCAGCCTGCATGCTTCTTGGTTCCTGCCTCGATCTGATCTAAAGTAACGCATCTGTCACTTCAGAAAGCAATACGAGTCACTGTCTTTTTGAGTCCATGCCAGTTTCCCAGTTACAGTTGGAGCCAACACCTTGTTAAGATAACCGTGTAACACAGGGGTGGGTTTGATTTATGTATCTATCTATTTGCAATGAACTTGAACTTGGGAAAATTCTAGGAGTTAGTGAGGGATAGGGATGCCTGGCGTGCTGTAGTCCATGGGGTTGCAAAGAGTCGGATATGGCTGGGTGACTGAACAATGCAACAACTATTTGCTAGGCAAAATCTAGAATCTACAGAAACATACAGGGATTAAAGGAGACAATCAGTATGGCATTTTAAAGAAACGGGGTGGTGCTGTTGTAAGAAACCCAGCGGCATCTATTATTCGTACGTATTAGGGATGAGCTGAAATTAGATTAGCATCTCCTGCTTGGGCAGGTCAGCACCGGGAGTGGTGCCCAGTGCAGATGCCTGTCCACCAGTGTGTGCTGAACAAGGCAGCAGGATGCTTGATGGAAACCAGTGCCCCATCCTGATGTGGACCTGCTTCACAGTCAGAACTCTGCTAGTTAAGATTCTTAACTTACAGACCCTCCCCTCAAAAATGTCCACCTCTGGACAATTAAAGTCACAGGGAATTTAATGGAGCTACGTGGACACCTTGGGAAGCAGGGGCGGTTGACAGCTCAGGGTCCCCATGGCCCCTGGGGCCAGATGCTCACAGACCTGACCTGAAGACCATGGCCGTGGCCGGGGCAGTGCCTGGACCTCCTCCACAGATGCTGAAGACCCAGGGCCATCTCTGCGGCAGGGACCAGGGTGTTTGCTCTTAGGAACAGAAATGCAAGCCATCGTTCAAGGGCCTATGTCTTCCCTCCTCCCTCTTGTTCACTGAGCAATGTAGAACACCTGTGAGATGCAGAACCACCCCGGGCTTTGCTATCATCCTACAGAACATCAACCTGGACTCATGGCCATACAGCTCCCACCTTCCTTGTCCATCGCCAGGAAGCTGAGGTCGGCTTGGCAGGAAGCTCCATGCATGCCTCTGAGTGAGAGCAAGGGGGGAACCCACAGGTGACCTCCACCTGTGGACGTGAGCAGGGGTGCAAGGTCCAACCATAGCAGCATCTGCTGATACAGTCTGCAGATGAGCTGGTCCAGCAGCAAGCATGTGTGACTGTTTTCATGGTGTGAACGGACTTACTAGAGTAAGAAAAATCGAGGTGGTTTTCTAACGAGGGCTCCCCTGGTGGCTCAGAGGGTAAAGCGTCTGTCTGCAGTGTGGGAGACCTGGATTCGATCCCTGGGTTGGGAAGATCCAGTGGAGAAGGAAATGGCTACCCACTCCAGTACTCTTGCCTGGAAAATTCCATGGACGGAGGAGCCTGGTATGCTATGGTCCATGGGGTCGCAAAGAGTTGGACACAATGGAGCGACTTCACTTTCTTTCTTTCTAACTAATAATGTCATAACTATGAGTTATCTTACAGTAGATTTATGGTGTGCCTGTGATGTGCCAGACCTTTTTTAAGGGCTAGAGAAACAATGAAAGTGAAAGCTAGCACTTATGAAACAGGGTCTTTGGGCCACACTGTGTTGCACCTCTTTCGTCTTGACAGTGTCCCCCGTGTCATCACCTGGGTCGGGGCCTTCCTGCTGAGTACCGGGCCCCCGCCTCTAGCCACGGCAACGTGCTCCCAGAAACACATGCCTTCCCAGCTTTGGGAAGCTTTCTCACCTGTTTGACAAAACATTGACAGTCACAAAATTCCTGTCAACTGTAGTTAGTTCATTTCAAAGGAGGTTAAGATACATCTGTGGAAAATTATTTTTAGGCAGAAAATTGCTGTAAAGATTTTATTTAAAATATATCCATCCAATATATTGGTTGTTTTCTTTTCCCTTTGATGGAGAAATATGAAAGCAAAAGAGACCATTTTCAGTCCCCAAAGACAGCTCCTGTGAGGAGAGCCTGTCCTGGGACAGAACCTTGACTTGTGGCCATCCTGGGTCCAAGGGTGCCGGTGCGGGCGGTGTGAGGTTTGTTCCAGATGATTGCCTCTGAGGCCGAGCTCAGAGACGCCCCACTCTGAGGACAGAACCTGGGAACAAGTGCCCACATTTGGAATTCCTCACCAGGAGTGAGGAGGAGGCTTAGCTCACTAGTGTGAGCTCTTAGTGCCAGTTATTTGGCAGAACAGAAACACTTAGAGTGGCTTGTGCAGAGTCTCCTCTGGGTTGCATTTCAAACCTCGTGTGAATTTCCAGTGAGGGATAAAGTGTCCTTCACCTTTTATTTTATTTGACTCAAGTTCATTACCGTCTGAGGATCGCTGAGCAGGATGGGCACTAATTGCTTCTCACACATTCTCCGTCTGACTATTCGGGGCAGAAGATGCGTGTAAATCGGTGGTGGTGGTTTAGTTGCTCAGTGTGTCCAACTCTTTGTGACCCCAGGAACTGCAGCCCGCAAGGCTCGTCTGTTCGTGGGATTCCCCAGGCAAGAATCCTGGAGTGGGTTGCCATTTCCTTCTCCAGGAGATTTTCCTGACTGAGGGATTGAAACTGCACCTCCTGCATTTCAGGCTGACCCACCAGGGATTCCCTGGACCTAAGTAGAGACAATCGAGAAAGAAAGCAAAGTCGCTCAGTCGTGTCTGACTCTTTGTGACCCCGTGTACTGTGGCCTACCAGGCTCCTCCATCCATAGGATTCTCCAGGCAAGAACACTGGAGTGGGTTGCCATTCCCTTCTCCAGGGGATCTTCCTGACCCAGGGATCAAACTCAGGTCTCCTGCACTGCAGGCAGATGCTTTACCGTCTGAGCTACCAGGGAAGGCCAACAGTACCGGAGATCTAAGCTGGCTCATGTCAAAATGCAGAAAAGAAACTGAATCTATTAACATAGGAAGACAGAGGCTCCTATGCATTGAGAGGCTTGCTCTTAGAACTCTCTGAGTGGCTGTTTAGCTTTCCTGTGGGTGAGCTTCAGCGCCCCCCTCATACCACCAGTGGCGCTGCCCTGACTAGGAACGCCTCTTTTCCCTCTCGACCGATTCCCAGGCACCGGCCTGTTTGGGAAACACAGCAGCGGAGCCTGTAGCCCTCTGGGGCTGATCACGCTGCAGACTCAGCCTCAGGCAGCCCTCGGGGAGGGCAGGGCAGTGGGATTGCTCTCCCGGGACCCTCCGGGGGCTCGGTGGCCTGCGTGCCTGCCGGGCTCCCCCATGTGGGCACCCAGAGCAGAGGACTGGGGCTGTCACTGGGGCCCAGGCCCCTGTGGCCTTGGGAGCCCAAGGCCATCAGACCCCCCGTGGCGGGTGTCCGCCCTGACGGCCGCAGCGGCGCGGGGCCCCTCCCCGTTGCCCGGCGCTCATCCCTGTCTCCCCCTCACTGCAGCGTCCTCGTGTGACCAGGAGCAGCAGTCGGCCCTGGAGGAGGCCAGGCAGCCCAAGAACGACAACGTGGTCATCCCCGAGTGCGCGCACGGTGGCCTCTACAAGCCGGTGCAGTGTCACCCGTCCACGGGCTACTGCTGGTGCGTCCTGGTGGACACCGGCCGCCCCATCCCCGGCACGTCCACCAGGTAAGCTCCGAATCGCGGGGGCCCTGAGGCCCACCCTCGCCCTGCTCCTCAGTGCGCCCTTGACACCGTGGCCGCAAGGCCAAGGAAGGCCGTCCCCCTGACAGGACCCGGAGCCTGACACTTTGTTCATGCAGGCTGCCGTTGTGGAAGATGGCTCTCGTGTCCAGTGTGGCCGGGCGGGTGCTGAGAGTGTGTCCCTCATCACCTCGGCCTCCTTAGTCCCCGCTTTGGTGAAGGGACTGGCTGCCCAGATGGCTGGCTGTCGTCCAGAGGTATCTGTGTCCTGAAATTACCGCTAAAAAAGAAAGATTGATGACGTCAAGGGTTCGAAACAAAAGCCAACCTATTCATTCATGTTTTGTGTGTTTGAGCAAAGCAAGTCATTTCATAACAGCTCCAGGAGTAGAACTGCTCCCTGTTCATGGGAATGGTGTAAATGTGAATGAGGGTGTTTTGTAGCTGTTGGTTATATGACTTGACCTTTGATTTCTCATGGATCGGCATAGAAATAGTTTCTGTGTGTTAGTCACATCTGACTCTTTGTGACCCCCATGGACTGTAGCCCACCAGGCTCCTCTGTCCGTGGGATTCTCCAGGCAAGAACACTGCAGTGGGTTGCCATTCCCTTCTCCAGGGGATCTTCCCGACCCAGGGATTGAACCTGGGTCTCCTGCACTGCAGGTGGGTTCTTTATCCTCTGAGCTGCCAGGGAAGCCTGTAAAAATAGCTTTTATGTATGGGGAGATAAGCCCCGGTCGCCTTTGCAGCCCTGAGGTGTGAGCACTCTGACGTCTCCTGACACTTACCCAGTTTCTCAAGTGTGACTGCCACGTGTGCAGACGGGGAAACACCACACAGATTCCGGGAGCTGGAGGGGCCGTGACCAGCTGCTGTCTGGTGGGAAGGCCCAGGCTCACCCGGAGCCCTGTCTGGTTCACCAGAGAGATCAGGCTCTGTGGGGGCCCCGCCGTGGGGAGGGGGACCCCAGGCCGCTGGGCAGGAGGCCTGCGCAGCACTCAGCCGGCCCCGACGAGGGTGTCCAGGACAGGGTCCAGGGTTCCCCCGCGGCGGCAGTAGGAGATGGTTTCAAACCTAAGAAAACGCACATCTTCCCACAATCTTCTGTGTGAAGTCGCTTCTTTGGTTCCTGAGCACGTGTGTGTTGCAGGGAGAGCTCTTTTCTGAGAAACCTCTCTTAGGGAGTGACGTCTCTACACCCTTCACACTCTGGCTTGTGGACGGTGCATTAAGTTGGGGTGTTTGTTCCCCAGGCTAGGCTGCATGGGCTGCTGGCAGTTCCCTTAGCGCCAGCCAACGGAGTCCTGACCCTGTGGAGGCTAGGCCTGTGCAGACGGGCCCAGAGGATGAGGTCAGCTGCAGCGCATTGCCCCTCGGGAGCTGCAGAAACTTACCTGGATCAGACAGGAAACACGAGAACTCCCCCACCCACGCACCCAGCCTGATCTCCTTCTGCCCAGATGTTATCAGAAACTAGCACCATGCTCTCATTTCCTCTGTTTTTGCCTGCAGAAGTGAGGGACTCCCTCTGCTTTGAATTTCAAGAAGCAGACTTAAATTAGACCCTGGGGAGGAGATGCTTCAGATTAGAGGTGTGGTTTTTCTCCTGTTTGTGCATTCATTCATTTACTCCCCCCCGCCCCCCCGCGCTGGTGGTCACGACCCTGACACAGTCAGGTCTGAGGCGGTGTTGTGACCGAGCAGAGTAGGGTCCTGTGCGGGCTCCATGCCCTGCTGGGGGCGTTAGCACCCGCATGTCCCCGTGGGGCTCCTCCCGTGACGGCCACTGAGGTCCACAAGCCCTGCCAGCCTGTTTTCTGTTCCCTCTTCTCTTCATCTCTAATTCACCATCTCACTCTGTGCCTCACTTCCGTCCTGGCTTCCAGAAGCATCACGCGGCCCTGACAACACGGTATGGCTTTTCTTCACACTGTGGAAGGCCTTCCGTGTGGTTCCTCGGTGTACCTCCCCTCACTCTACAGGCCAGACCAGGCCCCAGTACTCAGCGCCCAGACGTGGACGGGGCCACCCCGGGTGCCCAAGGCCACGCAGAGCGGGTTGTACTTGTGACAGAGTTCAGCGCAGAAGGGGTGCGACCTCTCAAAGCTCAGAGAGACGCCCTCCCTGTATCACCCTCAAAGCTCTGAGAGACGCCCCCTCCCTGAATCACCCCCAAAGCTCTGAGAGACGCCTCCTCTCTGTATCACCCTTAAAGCTCTGAGAGACGCCCCCTCCCTGTATAGCCCTTAAAGCTCTGAGAGTTGCCTCCTCCCTGTATCACCCCTCAAAGCGGAGAGACGCTTTCTCCCTGTATCACCCTTAAAGCTCTGAGAGACGCCCCCTCCCTGTATCCATTCACTTTCTATTCACCAAATAATGCCACCCTAGGGGACATACAGGGAACAAAAGAGACCCAAATCTCGGCTTCATGGTGCCTCCGTTCTGATGGAGGGAAAGGGGCGGTAAGCAGAACACCTGAGCAGATAAGCTGGAGGAAAACACACAGGAAATGGAGAGAGGGAATGTTAGGGTGTAACTTGAATGGAGTGGCTGGGGGCTCCTCAAAAATGCTGACATCAGAGTCAGGTCCTGAGGAATTGAGGAGCAAGCTGATGCTCTCTTTGAGGTAAAGCAGCAGTCTGGCGGGGGTGAATGCGGCCCCCCACAGTGCAGGTCTCAGAGCCAGGATCTAGTTCAGTTTTGGCCACAAGAGGGGCTGTATTGATTAGGAAGCTCTTCATTTCTAGTAGCGATAAATCTTACAAATGAGTGTAAACAGTGAGGGACAGTGTAATCTAAAGTAGAGGTGCAGAGACAGAGGACTCTCCTTTCAGTGGATGCTGTGACTTGGTGACACCACTGAGGACACAGTCTCCCAAACTCTCCTCTCACGTCCTCGTTGTGTTGTGATGCCCTTGGTCAGATGCTCCTCATGGTCACAAGATGGCTTCAGGGAACCAGGCATTTCATTCAGACACCATGTTCTCAGAAGACAAACGGTCCATCTCTCAGGAGCCGAATCACCATTCCTAAAAGTCCCCTAGTGGATTTAATTCATGGATTATTGGCCATAATTGGATCATATGACTATGGCTAAACCCATCACTAGCAAGAAAAATGGATTTGGGTAAAACTGATTTCTAGGGAGTCTTGCATGCTGGGAAGTTAGTCAAAACCATCAACTTTAAGGCATATCTGATCCGATGTGTGAGCCTCCCCAGCCCTCTCACAGCCCTGCTTCTACTGTGAAGGGCAGCAGGATTGCAGAAAGCCTCTGTATTACTATTTAAATACTGTCTGTTGCATAAATGCTGTTTTCTTGTGGCTTTCTGAAATAAGCCGTTCCAGGGACATTAGTTGTGATTTATATTTGGGTAGACAGTTCACGTCCCCCTCCCACCAGTCATTCTTTATAAGGGGGAAGAATAAAAATCAAACAGTAAGAAGCCATGAAGTGTACTCTCTTTTTAAACTAGTTCTTTCCTTGTGTCATTCTGCCAGGTAACTACATTAAAAAGCACACATTTTGTTATAGGCCTGTGCTAAGGACAGTAAACAGAGGTGGAGAGCAACTACAGGGTGGGATTTCCAGATGGGATGGTCATCGGGGTGAACCATGAGTCCAACCAGGTGCTGATACATCTCCTGGCCTCTGCATTTTTGAGTGAAAACTGACCTCTTGGCCGAGACGTCCAGATCCTGGCAGGCGAAAGCCTGAGCCCCTGTGAGCTGGATCCCAAGCCCCCAGGAGCTGGATCCCAGGCCCGCATAAGCTGGATCCTGGGCCCCCGTGTGAGCCCAGGCCACACATGGTGGGATAAGACCTGGGGCGGGGTTGGGGGGTGGATTCCCACCTGGTCGCTGACTGATGGTGGGGAGAGCCAGCGTGAGCTATCGGGTTAAGCATGAGGCAGGCTGACTGCCAGCTGCTACATTAGTGCCCAGAACCAAGGGATTTCTCTTCCACTTTCTTGACAGCATGAGGATTTGTCCACCTGGCAGCAGGCTGCAGGCGGTTCTTACCTGGCCGAGGGCCCCTGTTCCCGGCCTGCAGGCCCACACGTCTCACTGGCTGTGTGAACGTGAAATCGAATTTCTCCCTGGCAGAGAGCCTGGGATCTGATGGGCAACCAGATAATCAAAAGATGTTCTTCTTTTACACAAAATGAGTTAAAATAAACACGATTGAAAAGGGTGGCGGTGGATGTGAACACAACTTAAACGGTTTTATCTGAGCTTTCAAAGGCATTGATTCTCTTTCTTGACATTGTCATTTCTGCAAAATAAAAGACGTTTGTTCCTTGAAACAAACTTAGCATGGTAAAAAACAGAGAGATTACTTTGCTGACAAAGATCCCTGTGGACAAATCTATGGTTTTTCCAATAGTCATGTATGGGTGTGAAAGTTGGACTATAAAGAAGTCTGCATGCTGAAGAATTGAGCTTTTGAACTGTTATGTTGGAGAAGAGTCTTGAGAGTCCCTTGGACAGAAAGGAGATCAAACCAGTCCATCTTAAAGGAAATCAGTCCTGAATATTCTTTGGAAGGGCTGATGCTGAAGCTGAATCTCCAGTACTTCGGCCACCTGATGAGAAGAACTGACTCATTGGAAAAGACCCTGATGCTGGGAAAGATTGAAGGTGGGAGGAGAAGGAGATGGCAGAGGATGAGATGGTTGGATGGCATCACCGACTCGGTGGACTTGGGTATGAGTAAGCTCTGGGAGTTGGTGATGGACAGGGAGGCCTGGTGTGCTGCGGTCAGTGGGGTCGCAAAGAGTCTGAGATGACTGAGCGGTTTTATTCTAAAAGGAGCAAAATGCTGTCCTTTAAACATACTTTTTTTTAAATATAAGCACCAGTGCTAGAATTCTTAAGAACTCCTGCCCAAATTTGGAGCAAAACCAGGATGACCGTGCAGTGTGGTCTGTTCCCAGGCTGCTTTGAGGTTCAAGATTCAGAATGGAGTTGGCAGTGATGTGGTTTCTTATCAGCGTGTGTTGGCTCTGAGCCTTTGACAGGCTGGACACGGTTCGTCTTTAAAGTCAACTTCCTAACACACAGAGCGGCCCGTGCCTGAGGTTCTCACGGGTGGGACGTCCCAGGAGCGGCTGCTGGTCTGCCTCCCTGGGAGTCCCGGCCCCAGCTCTGCCGGCTCGGCCAGGAGCTGGGACCTGGCATGTCCTTTCCCTTGAGCTGATGTTTCACAGGCTGCTGGCTGTGAAAGTGTCAGCTGTAGCGTGGGTACCAATGCCAACCTCCCAAGCCTCACAGACACTCACCTGGAGTCTGAAGCAGTGGTTGTTCAGTCTTGAGCATGGGTTCAGTTTCCCCAGATTGAATAGGCGTAACAGTGAGCCCTCAGCCATCTCTCAGTTATGAAGCTTCTTTCCTGAATGTTCCCCTGGTGAATTTCCGGCTCCTCACCTACCAGTCACAGCCCCAGTGGAAGAGGGTACACCAGGTGGGTAAGAGGTCCCTTCACCCCGTTCACTTTCCCGTGACATGACTTCAGTGTCAACTGCCCCTAACCCCACTGCCTTTCAAAGAATGTGTGTTAATGGCTTCTGGTGAAAATGTGATAGCGTAACTGTTTCCGAAGTGTGTTGGGGATGCTTTCATTTCAAAAACAACTTTTTGAAAAGGCATATTAGGTTTGCATGAGTTGGGTGTTAGGTTTTCTGGTATCAAAGAGGCCATTCAGAGTCTGAGGGGTGGAGGAGCACGGCTGCCCTGGCTCTGTTTCAGCCCTGCTGGACGCGACCCTCACGGCCAGCTCCCTGGGCCCCAGGCAGGCCTGCTGAGACACTCTCCCTTTGGAAAGAAACATTCTTTCCTTTTCTTGGGTGGGAGGACAAGGAATATGGGAAATAAGAGTCAGAAATACCCCTGTGAAGTGAGCATGATCTCGTATCTCCTTTTGAGAGCGTGGAAAGGAAATTGGGCCGCAGGGGGCGGTGAGCACTGAGGGGGCTTGGTTCACTCCCTGAGAGTCAGCGGCCCCCGGGGCCTGACTGTCCCACCCGCGCCCACCCCAGACCCACTCTGACGTGTTCACGTTTTCCGGGAGCCCTTTCTGACCCCCATGGCTGCCTCAGGTGCCCTGGAGGGCAGGTTCTCGCAAGCACCCTCGAGGACTGTCAGCGTCCCCACGAGCTGGGTGGCCTGGGTCTGCCCGTGTCTCCCCCCAGGGGCCTTTATGAGGAGCCTGGAGGGAGGCCCCATGGCGGGTGCTCGGGGGATGCTTGCGAGCTGTCCACCTGGGCCGGGGTCTGGAGCAGGTCAGCCCAGAGTCGTGGTCCTTTCTGGGGTCCTGGAGTGCCTGCTCCCTGACGTGAGGTGACCCGCAGCCGCCCTGCCTGCCCAACAGCAGGGCCCCAGGTTCCGTTGGCTCTGAGGGGCCAGGGCGGAGCTCTTTCTTTTACTGTTTGAACACGGAGGGAGGCAGCCTTTTGCAGCTTCGTGAGTGAGGCTGGGGATGTGCTGGTCCTCGAGTGATGCATCTGTCTGGAGTCCTGAGGTTCTCTCTGCGGGTGGGGGTGCATGGCCGCCCCCCCGCCCCCACTTTGGTGCTGATGCTGGCATTTCCGCCTCCTCCGACCCCTCCTTGCCTGGTCCTGGGGGTACATCCCCTGCATAGGACGTGTTGCAGAAACTGGATGGACAGTCGGAGCCCGAGGTGTCATGTGTGTTCTTATGGACTGTGAAGCAGATGTCAAGTTGTTGCAAGGTCACCAGAGGTCCATCCCTGATGGGCCAATGCCCTGTGTGTCCCAGGGCCCAGGAAGCCTGCTGTGTGAGCGAGCGGGAACCGGAGGCAACCCTGCCTCGGAGTCCCAAGCCGGCTGGTCTCTCTCCTCCCCTCCTCCCAGGTACGAGCAGCCGAAGTGCGACAGCACAGCCAGGGCTCATCCGGCCAGGACACGGGACCTGCACCAGAGCCGCCAGCTCCAAGGTGGGTGGGCCTGGGCCCCGCAGGGCTCACTGGCCGCTCCTCTGCGCTTTTCTTCAGGTTTGGGGGGGAAGGAGCTCAAGCGAGTCTGGTTGTGAAGAACGATCTCAAATTAAGAAAGGCAGTGAGTTTAACCTTGTAACTGTTACAAATAACATTCACTGAAATGTTTTATGGCCGTTCTCTTTCATCAAAAAGCCTGTGTCTACCAAGAAGGATGACATCAACCATTAAATGGAAGTCCCGCCTGGATGGGCATCTTCCAGGTGTTGAGATGCACTTGAACTTGGCCGAGGGTCATGGCCTCCCGGCTGGGTTGCTGCCATGTGGCTCGTCTGATGAGATCGTGGAATGAGAGGCCCGATTCCTGCATCAGGGGTGGGTTCAGTGGCATCAGTAGGATGCTGCAAAGTTGGTTGCTGTTTTGTTTCATTTCCATCTTCTTTTTTCCCCTTTAAATGCCTCCAGATGGTGTCTGTCTGGTCAAAGCCTCAGAGACCATGAAAATCTTTTCTCTGGCACCTTTCCTTTAGGGTGCGTGCTGGATCTTGATCTTATACGGGGTCTGGATAGCTTGCTGTTTAAAAAATTTCTGTGGTCCTTGCTTGATGTGTACTGTCATTGAATCTGTAAAGAGGGTTTTAGATTCTGAAAGTCAGAGATGTTTCTCTGCCCATGAGCGGAGGCAGAGAAGATGGAAAGGTCATCCGACCACCTCTGTACCATGCTAGCGACGCCTGGCACAAAGGCGCTGGACACAGAGGAAGCCGGGAAGGCGAGGCCTGGTCTGCTTTGTGTCCAAACCACTCTGCCCGCTGCCCAAGCCGCTGGTCTCAGGTCTCCCACCACTTCCCACCTCACAGCTTCGTTCCAGTGAAGGTGGAGGAAGATGGCATCAGGGCTCCTTGTGAGTGGTCTCCAGGTGCACGTCCATGAATCGGGATGCTTTCTGGATCTTGGGGCAGGGGCCCGGGGTGAGGAAGGGCAGGAAAGCGAGTCCCCGAAGGTGCGAATGCGAGTGCGCTTGAGGAAGACCCCCGGAGTGAGGCCTTAGGAGGGTGCCCAGTGGTGTCCTCGGGGCTCCCGCCCCTGTCTGGAGTCCGGCTCAGTGCCGGTGGGTGGCAGAGTCTCTTATCAGGGAAGAAGGAACCTGGCACAGTTGTCACATGACTGTTCGCCCTTTCGCCTGTCTTAACCATGCCGCTGAAGCTTCAGGCCCTCTGCTGTTTGTCTCTGAGGTTCCCATTTTTCTCTTTGATAATCTGAGACTGCCTGACTTCTATCTCAAGCTGTGTGTGCTTTTTGCCCTTATAATGGCAATGCCATTCATGAATGTGCGGCCAAGCTCTGGTCTTCATTAGTTGGAGACCTAGACCTTCCTTAGTTCACACGACAGAGAGACGCGCCCTCCTGTCTCTTCGCCGGGGCCGTGCCTGGGGACTCCAGTACCTGGAACCTGGCCAGACTCCGGGCTGGAAGGCTGGCGCGGTCACTCGGCCCCTGGGGCCCGCTGACCCTCAGTGTTGGGCAACACCGTGTGACGTCACTGCGGGATCATGCCAGGGTCCGCCGGGCCGCCTGGCCCTTCAGGGAGAACCGCCGGAAGGGATGCGCTCGGAGCGGTAGAGACCACACCGCCCGCTGAAAGGAGTGGGGCGAGCAGGCTGCCAGCACAAGGGTGCCCTCCCAGTCCTGCCCTGAAGCTCCAGACCCGGGCACGCAAGCCCTTTTACGCAAACTCTGAGAAGGTCAGCTTATTTTGCAATCGTGGATGTTTGGGAGTGCACCATTCATGGCCACTTAATCATTTTGCTTTTTTGAAGATAATTATCCTTATTAGGAAAAAACAAGGAGGTCTTAAAATAACTCCTGGATGGAGGCTGTTCTTCTCAAGAGGGGAAGACAGTATCCAAAATAATACAGCACGATGGTGGGCAGGCAGACACTTCTAAGTCCAGTGCTGATGTGATTTGTTCTTAAAAGGCATGGTTTTCATTTTAAGCAGCTTTATTAAATTTCAGCCAATAAGAGTCACTCGTTTTCCCAGCCCGGCTGATAGCATCCTCACACACAACTCACTTGCTGGGGGGTTTGCCGACTGCCAAGTGTCCATCCACACGCTGTGGAGGAGGGAGTGTGGGCTTTCAGGCTCACACTAACTGTGGGAAAGTGGTCACTTAATCTTGGGAGGCCAGTGCTTGGCCCTGTGGAGGCTTCACGGTCCAGCCTGAGGGGTGAGTTCCTGAAAACTGGGTCGTGGTTTTGACTTTCGGAAGTTATTCTTTGACCCCGTAACGTACCTCGTATGACTGCCATGCCCAAGAGGAGTCAAAACCGTACATGAGAGAGCCTTCCAACAAAGGCGTTAGGCCACAGCTTTCTCTGCAGGTCTGCCCTGCCTGGTTTTGCTCTGGCGTCTCTTCATCTCAGGGGCATTTGGAATAATCTGTCTGCCCAACTCCTGGCCGGCCCGTGCCCCTCACCTTCTCCTGCTCCTCAGGGCTCTGCTGAACACCTACTCACAGCCGCGGGGCATCTCTGAGCCCAGGACACTGCCCATCAGCCCTCCTGTGGGCCTGGACCTCCGTGCAGGACCTGGGTCCCTGCGGAGACCATTGCCAGCGGATGCCCTCCCCGTGTGTTCCCACGGCATCCGGGGCACCCAGTGCTGCTTTGCAGGCACTGAGTTGCAGGCTCCACCCTGTGCCCTACACGGTCTTCCTGAGATGGGGGCTGAACCCCAGAATGCTCCCCCCAGCCAGCCCAGCACCCCGGGCACCTGGAAAAGAGTTTGCAAATTCAGCCACTAGGCGGCTTTCTTTTCCTTTGTTGTTGTTATTGTTTATTTGCTAAGTCATGTCTGACTCTTTGCATCCTTGTGGACTGTAGCCCACCAGGCTCCTCTGTCCTTGGAATTCCCCAGTCAGGAATACTGAACTGGGCTGCCGTTCCTTCTCCAGGGGATTTTCCCAACCCAGGGATCAAAGCCACGTCTCCTGCATTGGCAAGTGGATTCTTTACCACTGAGCCACCTGGGAAGCCCCTTTCTTTTCTTATTCTGAGCCTCTCGACTCTTCTGTGTTGAGTGACACTGGAAGACTTCGATGTGCCCAGGGGTCTTGCTGACCTTAAGGCACAGAGCACATCTTCAATGAGTGGGGTTTCTAGTGTGGAGGGTTTGACCTCACAGATAGAGCTCATTGCTCTGATTTGACCTCAGGCTCTCTGCCCAGAAGGGGAGCTCACCTGTCCACTCTCCTTGGCAGAGACACACCACACGTGGCAGCTGAAGGCCGCTGGGTACCACCCACATGCCTGGTGCAGAGCTGTAGGCAGAGGCCTCTGTGGGCAGAGAGGTATCTGCTATCGGCTCCTGGAAAGTGCTCAGCTTCAGACCTGGGTGCCCCATCTGTGTTGAGGAACCAGCCCTGGAGGGAGTTGGCAGGAAAGATGGATGAAGGAAGATTTTGTTACAAGTAAAATCAAAATAAGTTACTTGGCTCAGAGCTTATGACTTCCTCTATTTGGTGCTGCTCAGAGCGTTTGCGCCTTTTACACTTAGACACTTTTCTGGCTTATTGTCACCCTGAGACAGTTTTACCAGGCTCATCAGGCTTCCCCTCTCCCCCGGCTTTTTGCTTTACTGAATGTCTTCTGATGGGGCGGCCGCTGGTTTGTTGGTTATCACTAAGGTGCGGCGCAATCCTTTCTGTAGGCAGGCACCAAGGAAGAGCCCCAGGATGGAGGGCAGGCAGAGAGAGCTCTGAGGGCAGGTGAGTCCACGGGGAGGCCCTCCCTCTGCACACCCCCTCCCTTTCCTCCATCCCTTCAGGGCCACGCTGCTGTCTCTCGGGGGCTTCAGGCCAGAGGGTCGGGAATGACTGAGGAGGGTCTTAGGTTTCTGGCTCCTGAAAGCGGCTTCCTCATGCTCCCGCTTCATCCCCCAAACCAGGGCCGTCAGCTGCCCCTGCCCTCCTCAGCGCTGGCACCCAGCTCAGCCCAGTGGAGACCACGGCCCCTCCAAACCTGACAGGCTCTCTGAGCATGTGAGGCCACCGCACAGAGCCTCTGGAAGTCAGTGGCCCCAGAAGCCCCCTTTTCACGGCCTTAGCAATCGTAGGCACAGCAGAGCTTCGCTTCTATTGTGGTTGTTCCCTCGCTCAGTTGTGTCCGACTCTTTACGACCCTGCAGACTGCAGCACGCCAGGCCTCCCTGTCCATCAGGGAGGACAACTCCCACAGCTTGCTCACACTCACGTCCATCAGGTTGGTGACGCTCTCCAACCATCTCATCCTCTCTCATCCCCGTCTCCTCCCGCCTTCAATCTTTCCCAGCGTCACGGTCTTTTCTGATGAGTCAGATCTTTGCATGAGGTGGCCAAAGGATTGGAGCTTCAGCTTCAGCGTCAGTCCTTCCACTGGGTATTCAGGGTTGATTTCCTTTAGCGTTGACTGCTTCGATGAGAAACCCTCAAAGTACCACCTGAATTTCTCAAGCAATATTTTAGCAGATTCTAAACATTTTCCAAATTAATTTTCATTTCCTGATGCAGCATAAAATGACCGTTACCTCGGCCTAGCACACTTTCCCCGAGGTAACATCCTGAGCGGCACCCGTGCTGAGTGCGCCCGGCTCCCAGGGAGCGGGCTCACTCTCCTCCCAGGCCGACTGGGCCTTTGGGCTCTCTCACGGACAATAGGCGGTATTAGTACTCCAACCCCCAGAAAGGCCAGCTTCAAGCGCCTACTGCACAGCCCGGCTCTGCTTCCGCTGAGTCGGGACGGAGCTGTCTGAGGACCCCGCAGGGGCTCTGTGCCGGAGGGGGCTCTCCCCGGGGCCATCTGCGCCTGGGCCCCACCTCCCGGAGGCTCCCTGCTCTCGGCCTCCCTGGGCTGGGCCGGGACAAAGCGGCACAGAGGTGAGGGCGGGTGTGCTGTGGGCAGGAGAGGACTTTAAACAATGTTTTGGTCTTAGGAGCTGTTTGATGACTTTACAGCTAAGCACCATCGCTGGTTCACTCTGTCCAAGCTTGGGTTGAATTTTGGACATGGACAGGACTATTCTGAGCAGCCTGGCACAGGGACTGAGCTCCATTAGTTTATGTTTTGACCAGTTGCTGGTTGATGAGTTGAGGTTGATGACTAAATATAAAATTTAAAATATTAACTTTGTAGCTGAATAAAATGACTAATCCTTTAGAAGAAAATTGCATTTTGTAGAAAGCGTGACAAAGAAATGGACCGTTAAGTCCAGCTTTATTGAGGAAAAGACGTTGCAAATGCGAACTCTAGCACACCAGTCATTCCCATCCTGAGGATTCATGACACAGGAATCCCGAGATGCAGGGGGCCAGGTGCTCCATCTCAGATGCAACACTGGATCACTCACAAGGAACTGGGAAAGGCCTGATCAGACCCGAGGGACTGAGTGTGAAACGAATCCTTACTGTTTCTTAAAATAAAGAATGTAGATCAGATGCTGGGACGTGCAGAAGGCACCCAAAAGGCGAGAAATGGGAAGCAACAGTTGCGCGCCACTTGGCAGGAGTCTTAGTGAGACTTTTATTGGAATATTTAGCTCCGTTGATATTTTTCTCCATTTTTTTTAAGAGAATGAGGAGAAATTGGAGGAGGTTTGGAGGAAATTGCGGTGATTACTCATCTGCAATAGAGCCAGACAAATAAAGACAAGATGAGGAAGCAAAGGCGTGTTTTCAACATGCAGAGAAAAGAACAATAAAGGTCACTGTAAATGTTAAGTGACTTAGAAGACGGTTGGGCACTTTTTCCATTTATTAAGTCTTTGGCAGCGAATGGAGAAAAGTGAGCGTAGAGGTTATTTCTTGATCCTGCTGAATAAACCCTGAGGAACATCTGTCCTTAACCTTCAGGTTGTACCTGCCCTGGGCTCGGGGGTGAGCGGTCTGACCTGGTGAAAATCTTCAGTGTTGGGTAAACGTGTGGCTTAAAGGGGGCAGGCAAGTGCAGAGACTGTGTTTTTCTTTCCATAGTCCTTCAAGTGCCATCTCTGACTCACTCACTAAGGTGGTCTGCACTCTCGTCCTGTGCCCACCACTGGTGGGCGGTCCGCTGTTCTTGCCTTGGAATTCTCTCAGCTGTTGCCAGGCACACCGACTCCCTGTGGCCGGTCCCCAGGCAGGCTCTAAGCAGCTTTCTGAGCCCTGTCCGCACCAGCAGTAGGAGCCTCCTGGGCCCCCCCGGGCAGGCCAGGTGTCCCCCCACCATGTGGGCTGTAGTCACTGGATCAGCTCCCTGGGAGGAGGCCCCGCCGGCTTTAGCCCACTCATGTGTCCTGTTTCTCCCACCATGAAACGCACATCTCAACCCTAGAGAATCATCTGCCCCAAACAGGGCATGTGCATCTAAAAGTCCACGAGGGATGTGGGACAAGCTGTTCTCCACCCCGTCATCGCCGGGAGCAGCCTGTGAGCTGCCGGGGGTGGCGAGTCCAGAGACAAAAGGCCTGGAGTCCCTGTACAGCTAATCCACTCATCTACCTCTTAACCAAGAAAGTGGGCAGGTTCTGAGCCTCAGCGTGCTCTCTGAGCATCTGCTCTTGGCCGTGGGCTGAGCGGCTGCACCAGGCTCCCTGTGCTGTCTCCATCAGGGTCATCTTCATGAGCTGCGCCAGGGGCTCCCACTGTGGGTCTTGCCCTGCCTGCCTGGAGCTGGGCCTGGTGGTTACTAAGGTGCCTCTTGCATAGCACCTGCTGCCCCTCTTGGGGAGCCGCGTGGACGTCCAGAAAACAGGGTCATCT
Organism: Antilocapra americana; assembly: GCA_007570785.1. Classification (NCBI taxonomy): domain Eukaryota; kingdom Metazoa; phylum Chordata; class Mammalia; order Artiodactyla; family Antilocapridae; genus Antilocapra; species Antilocapra americana. The sequence goes on from ML663576.1 coordinate 331,588, forward strand.
GTCGGGGCAGGGTGTCAGCAAATGAGGCCTTGGGGCTGGGGAAAGTCAAAGTGAAAGTGGCCCAGTCGTGCCCAACTCTGCGACCCCATGGACTGTGCAGCCCCTGGGGTTCTCCAGGCCAGAACACTGGCATGGGTACCCTTTCCCTTCTCCAGGGGATCTTCCCAACCCAGGGATTGAACCCAGATCTCCCGCATTGCAGGGCGATTCTTTACCAGCTGAGCCACCAGGGAAAAGGTGAGAAAAGATGTAGAAATGGGAAACTGATGACACACTTAAGACAATGCAGCTACAGTAGGTCAGGGGCACAGGTGAATGCGTGGCTCTGAGAGTGGGGGCGTTGTGCCTGACACAAGAAACGCGGAAAGTGCAGTTAGGACAGCTAGACAGACACAGTAAAGGAGGCTTGGTGAGGTCAAGTCAACTCACCAATGTCAGAAGAAAGGTAGACTGGCTTGTTTTAAGGTCTCGAGTTAGGTGGATCTGTCACCTGAAAGGAAAGATGGAAGGGAGGAAAGCTTAGAGTGGGGGTCACGGCAAACACCCCCGCTCTGGCCTCACGCTCCCAGAGATATTTTAGGAAGATCTCATTTGTGCTGCGTTCATTGTTCCCTTTAAAGTCTAAGTAGCCAGTTTAAGAACGTTCTTTAAGACGGCAGGAAGAACTAACGCCGGTTATGTTCGCATAGCAAAGCCTTGGCCTCCATCACTTTGGGGGTTATGACTGTGCCAAAGAGAGAGGGAGAGGAGTTTAGATCTGTATTGATTGTGAAAAAGCATCTGCCAGAGAAATTAATAGTGTTAGTCGTGTTTCACAGACAGTTTAAATAACTCAAGAGGACAAGCTGTTCTCAAACACCATTAAATATGTTAAATTTGTGGCTAAACAATTATCCCATGAAAAATAATTCCTGTCTCTTTATACAACATTTTGTCTCAAATAACCACTTTGCAAACCTCCCAAGTACGGTATATACTTGAAAAAAATAATAAAATTGACTTTAATTGGCCTGAACGCTCTTTTATTGGGTTGGCCAAAAAGTTCGTTCTGGTTTTTGCCACACCATCTTAACGAAAATCCTGAACGAACTCTGGTCAACTCAGCATGAATTTAAGCTGCCCTCACAGACACCGCCGTAGCCAGGTCAGTGTCCTCCGAGAACTCAGTCACTTAACCTGCGCTGTAGGGGGGCCGGGCGGAGTCTCATTGCCCTGGTCCTGGAGGCCCCTCCCGCCGGGGCTTGCTCTGGGTTCTCGTAGCGAGTGGCCCCTCACGCCGTCTCCGCGTTGGGAGCCCCAGAAGCTGGAGCTGCACTCGTCAGCTGCCCTTCCCTGCGTCTCTGTGCCTCCACTGCAGACGCGCTGTTCTCCCGGTCCTTTCTCAGCGCACCCCACACTCCTGGATTCGATCCTGATCTTAGACGGGCCGTGGAGTCCCCCCGGCCTGGCTGGCACACGGCCCCGGAGGGCGGCCCAGCCCTCCTGCCGCGCCCTCTGCGTCGGGCCTCCCGCCTGCCCCGGAACCGCTCTGCTCCGGCCATCAGCCTCCTGTTCTCCCGCCCTCAAGACCCCGACGCGGCCGACCGCATTGTAGCTTCCCTGCTTTAGCTTCCTCTCAGAACAGTGATCCTTCTTTACAAACTCAAGCCTATGGAGCCACTGGCCGAGGCAGACCCTCTGGGGGGCTCAGCTCCTCGGCCGTGGCAACGCTCTGGGGGCAAAGACTGCAGTTTTATGACCCCAGGATGGATCTCTTCAACCAGAGAGCAACGCTGTAGCGATTAGAAAAACTAGGGGAGTGGAGACTCCTGCAGGACAGAAGTCTCTCTTTAGAGCTGAAAACACCACGACGTCACTCTAAAAGCCCTCTTCGGGTTTCTGTGGCAACGTCAGGACCATCGCCCCTGCACCCTGGGTGCTGCCGTTTGGGTCAGGACTTGCTCAGCAGAGTGTGGGGGCGCTGACACCGCACAACGATAAGGCCATGGGGTGAGAGCGAAAAACAAAGCCTCCTGTGGAAGATGTGGGGGGAGAGGGGAGTGGAGACAGGCAGGATCCGGCTACCTGCGCTGGGTCCCGGCCAGACACGGGTTCCTCCTCCGGAGCAGAGGCTGGGCTGAGAGAATGGCCTGGCGATGGTGGACCTCAACTCTGTTCTTCCCGATAGCCTCATTCCCTGAGAGTTTGATTGGCCTGCTGGAGGCCACGGGGCTCCAGCATATACGCTGCACGTCGGCCGGCGTGGACACTCCCCGATGACCGATGACGGTGGGAAACGTCCCAAAACCTGGTTTATAATGAATACCAGAGGACACAGAAACTTCTAGAATGTTTTCCCCAGGAAGCTTTAATTTTTTATTAGCTCTCCTCTGATTTGTTGAGTCAAGAGCAACTTTTTTTTTTTTTTTTTCCAGAAAAATCAAGGATTTCTGCGTCTGACCAAAAAAGATAGCTGGACTTCCCTTTGGTTGCTAGTTAACTTTAACAAACCCCTGAGACAGATTGCCAGGTGTGGTTTCCAGGAGAAGAGGTTCTGGGTTTTGAGTTCTCACCCTACTTATCCATCTTTTCTCTGTGCTTTTGCCTATTAAATCAATTAACGTATTTAAAATATATAGTGGCCTCATTTCAAAAGCGTTTGAAGCACTCCCTCTGTTAAAAATCACACATCTCAGAATCTGATGATTGATACAGAATGGTATGTATCATCATCAGAGATCCCATAAATCTGAAAGGTGTTAGATTTCTGATTTTTAGAATCTCCTGAGAAACATGCATCATCTGTCATGAAACAGCAGTTTTGGGAACACCCTTTGACAGGCTCTAAAGAGTGAAGAAATGTTTTGTTTAACGTTTTACCTTTTTAAACGATCCCCGCTTGCTACCTTGCAGAGGGTAAATTTGTTTAATCGAATGCAATAAGATAGAAATTTTGTTTTTTATAATTTCTCTAATGGAGAAAAAATCTTCAAGAAAAGAAAGGAGCAAAACGAGGAACTAGAAAGACATAGAGCCATGCACACCCCCGTTCCTGGTAGCACCCCCTTCTCCCGGTCAGGCCGTGTCATCCGCTGACCTCACTCATTACTGTTGAGTGAACCAACTCCTCTTGCGCATCCCAGTCTCCCAGAAAGCCCAGCCCTAGAGTCCGCTTCTGCGTTAAGTCTGATTGACCTCTTGCCACCGAACTCGGCGGACATGAGGAGGCCGCCCCGTGTCCAGCGGGCTGCTGCGGTGCCTGTCTCCCCACCACTGACCCAAAGGCTTTCCCCTGCATGAGGCTGGTGCTGTGTCAACAGCTCTGCCGGCGGTCTCCCCTACCAGGAAGCTGGGGTACAGAGCGCCGCGTGGCAGCAGCAGGCTGCTTCTGTGCCCTGGTGGAGGAAGGCTCTCGGATGTGAAAGGCCATCTCTCTAAGGCCCATGGCACGCCTCCCTCAAGGCAAGGCCTGCCCGGCGTGGGCCTGAGATTCCACCAGCCTCCTTAGCAGATGCCCGAAGCGCAGTCCTTTCTGGAAGCCCCCTCTAGGGAGAAGGTTTGATTCCTAGTGCTTCTATCCAATGGTGACTTGGCTCTAGTTTCACATCAGTGAATGTGGGTGAAATGATCTCTCTAATTATCTGCTCTCTCTAGCGTCTGGGGCTTGTCTGTATAAATTCTTTGAATATGCAAAACCAGAGAAGCTAGTAGAGACTCATGCGGTACATGGAGGTCCCTGAGCAATAAAAGGAGAAGGTGGGCAGGAGGCTCGGCAAGATGGGGCCACATGCCTCTGAGGAGTGTGGACTAGATTCTGCAGAAGTTTTGCCCAGTGTGGGGAGTTAATTTTTTATTTTAAAAAGCATGGACAGATTTGTGAGAGACAGGTCCGAGGTGCCTCAGACAAACCAGCAGCGGCTCCAAGAAGCACAGAGGCATTTGTACTGGGGAGAACTTACTGAAAACTTGCAAGGTATCCATCTCTAAGCGCAACACGTAGAGCTTCACGTAATCTTCACTTCAGCCCTGAGTAAAGGCAATTTTCTTTGGTCTTTATAGATGACAGTCAGTTCAGTTCAGTCGCTCAGTTGTGTCCAACTCTTTGCAAGCCCATGGACTGCAGCATGCCAGGCCTCCCTGTCCATCACCAACTCCCAGAGCTTGCTCAACTCATGTCCGTTGAGTCAGTGATGCCATCCAGCCATCTCATCCTCTGTTGTCCCCTTCTCTTCCTGCCCCCAGTCCTTTCCAGGATCAGGGTCTCTTCATGTTGATGTTATATAAACCGGGTCTGTATCATTTAGGTGTCGCCGCAATGATGCCTACACTATGCAGGTGACACCTATTTAAGCTAGAGCATCGTGTTGATGCCAGTCAGAGTTACACACGCACCTTTACATGAATCCTATTGGATCAAAATTCTTCGTGGTGTGGCTCTCATTGTAAGATGGCCTGTCTCGGTCCCTCAGTGACACGCTGTTCAGGGAACCACAAGAGAACTGTTACCAGTCATCGTCCTTGGTCATGGAGCACAGACATGCCCACCACCGTGGACACCGTCTGCGTCGTCTGATGAGGTGTGATTTAACAGAGTTAACAGGGATGGGTGGACTCCCTGTTCACTCCCGATCCCTTACATCCCGTGAAGCAAGACTCCCACTGGTCTGTGCAGAGGTCCCTGCGCAGGGTCTGCTCCCGGAGCTGTGCGACGCCTGGGCCCCGGGGTCCCCGGAGACTCACAGGATCATTCTGCCCCTCCTCCGTTTGGCTCAGGCATCTGGGACGGAGCCAGAGATGAGGGCGGACAGAGCCGGAGATGAGGGCACGCGGGGAGGGTGACGGTACGGGTGACGCCCCTGCCCGATGCCCATTTCCAGCCTGGCAGAGACAGGAAGTAGGCCTTGAGGTGCTGGGGCTGAGGGTGAGCCGGGAGTGGTCCCCGCTGCGTGCTCTGGGGGGAGGGGTCTGCAGGAGGCCCGGCCAGTGTAGGCTCTGGACCAGAAGTCGGTCCTGCTCTCACGCCTGGGTTCTTGGCTTCGTTTCTTCCGTCTTGGCACCGGGCTTTGACGGTCTTAGTTCAAACCTCAGCTCACCACTGGGGCTCAAGCGCCATCTCCTGGAAGGTGTCATCTGCCTCCTGGACTCTGCGAGGGCGTCTGCACAGCAAAGGTGGGCTGGGGGGGGGTGGCCCCGGACTCCTGGGTCTGACAGGTGGACACGACCTTGTGCCCACCCGCCCCACGCAGAGTACCCGCCACACCGTCAGGAAGCAGCTTGAAGCCAAGAAGAAACAAACAGAAGCCTCTGGGCTTCCTCACTGGGGAAGGCGGGGGCTTGGTGAGGAGGGAGTGGGCCCTGTGTTTGCTCCATCACTGCCCTGTCGAACACCGTCCCGGCCACGTGGAGGACACTGACCCAGCTTTTAGAGTCAGCCAGGGACCTACTGAGCTGAGCACTTCAGTGCAAAGAAAATGAAGCATCAGCAATTGCAGCATTGATGGCTGCAGAAACCCCTCCGCCCAGCCAGCGTCCTGAGTGAGGGACACGGAGAGGGCCTGATGCCTTAGAGACGAGTTCCTAACTGCTTAGGAGGGCATCAGATGCTGGAGGCATCTCTTCTCCTTAAATGTGGGTGCTACCAGCCCATCCCCAGCTCTGCCCAGGCCGTGTTCCCTGGCAGCACGATGCTCTGCTCACGGCCTGGACCAGACTCACCGTGTCCTCCTTGGGATGGGGGCGAGGCCGCTGTGGCTTGGGAAGCTGGAGACAGACGCGTCTGAATCCTGCTGCTGGCCTTGGCAATGTTTCCTCTTTGGAAGGATCATGCAAGATATCTGCAGGCCGAGCTGGGAGTGCTTGGGACGGTCCGGAGTCTGGGATGCAGCTGCACTTTTATGTGCATTTTAGGAAGGAATGGGTGTCCACATGGTTACCAGGGCAACGTGCTTACCAGGGCAACGTGGCTACCAAGGCAACGTGGTTACCAGGGCAACGTGGTTACCAGGGCAACGTGGTTACCAGGGCAACGCGGTTACCAGACAACATGGTTACCAGGGCAACGTGGTTACCAAGACAACGTGGTTACCAAGGGAGCTTAGCAAGGACATTCCAACAAACATGCCTGCAATCGCTTGGGTCTCATCTCTGTTGGCTGCAAAGTTCTGCTGCAATCTGCATCACTTGGGCCGTAGGAGGCAAGGTCCCTACTCTCTAATTGTCACCCCCAAAGACAGGCTCTGGGTCAACCCTTTATGACTGTATGTGATCACTTACTGGTATATAGTTAGCAAACTTTCAGAGCCGCTTACCTCCAACGGGTATATGAACATGTATTTTCCAGACTTTTTATCTTGGAGGGTCCATGTCCCTCTAAATCAGGGGACTCTCCTGGCACTGAGGATGATGGCTGAAGGAGACTCGGGCTGCATCTGCTTAAAAATCCATGTTAGGCTGACAATATGGCCCTCGAGATGCAGGGCCCTCTTGCCCAGTTCTCTGTGTGTGCGTGGAGCCAATGGCCTCTGGAGGAGAAGCTGGCCCCGCCTCTGCAGAAGGGGCCTCCTTCTCTCCGGTCTGGGTTCTTATGAGTCTTCTTAGTTCATGTGATTCTCAAGGCAAAGGGCTCCTCACGTAACCAGACTCTGAGGAGAGATACATTCCAGGCCTCCAGTGTCTGGGAGGAGCTCAGTCTTTATCAAAATCTAAGAAAAATGCACAGAGTTTGCACGAGAGAATTGTCCCCACTCTTGGTCTCCTAGAACCCTTTCGGATTAGCCGGCGGCGCGTGCGGACAGCCCGCGGGCCGCCCCGCTGCTGAGATGCCTCCGCCCACTTCAGGCTGTGTCCCAGGCAGACACCAGCGGACCTTACACACAGAGCCCTTGCAGACTGCTGTTTGCCAAGACTCGGGCGCTGTGCCGTCAGGCCTTGCACTGCTGTGCTTGGTCCTGGAGACAGGCTCTCTCTTGTTTCAGGATGGAGAAGTGGCCCTGACCTCCTGCCCATTCAGTCCTGTTCCGTTCACGCTGGGCTTTTTCTTCTGATTGGCTTTCTCTCCCCTCAGTGGCCCGTCTACACCAAAGGCGCTGAGATGAAACTTGCCCTCACGTTCCACTGTCTTCTTTACCCTTATTTTTTCTGGATGTTGATGTCTCTTTGGTTTATTAAATCTAATTTTATTATGATGTAGGGCATGTACTTTTCCATCTTCCTGGGGTTGTCAATGCACGCCCCCCATAAATTTATAACTGTAGGGCGCCTTTCGTCTGCACGGCTGTGCCCTGCTGACCCCACACACGTGTGCGTGAAGGCGTGCAGTGTGGGCTGAGACCGAGGTGAGGTCACAGGGAACACAGGCTCCCCCAGGGGTGGCTGCTCCTATCACAGTTTGTGGGCAGGACGTTGAGAAGGAAGAGCCAGGGTCTTCCTGACAACGCCTTGACCACGTGAAAAAGTCAGGGATGCTGACAATACCCTCCAAAACCATTCACGCTGTAGCAAATGGCAAAGTTCATTCTTTTTTATGACCGAGTAGTACTCCGCTGTGAGCACATGCCACACCTTCTCTTACTATTCATCTGGACAGGCACGTACATCAACTCCATATCTTGGCTGTTGTGAATGGTGCCTCTGTGAACATTGGGATGCATGCATCCTTTTGAATTAGGGTTTTCACTTTCTTCGAATAAACACCCGGAAGTGGGGTTGCTGGACAGCCTAGTCTTGGGCTTTTGGGGAGCCTGCACACTGTAGCAGCTGCATGAGCTGAGAAGGGATCATCTGGGATGCATCCGGAGTGTGCGGCTCCAAGAGCGGCCTGTGGCTGGGATGGGAGGGGGGTGTTTGCAGCCGTTTCTCAAGGCTGAGGCTCCTAGGCCGACAACTGGCCGACCGCTGGGCTCCTGGGCTGCCCGGGGTGTTCCCGGGAGCTGTAGGCCTCACACCCTGCACAGCACCAGGGGCACCTCACGCCTCTGTCTGCACCTCTGCTCGAACGCCAGGCAGAGAGCTCAGTGCCGTCGGCTTCGCTCTTGGTGCCCTTGCCCTTCAGAAACTGTGGGTGGCTCTTGGTCAGTTTCTGAGCTTTGTTCCAACACGACGTTGTGTGATGCTTGACTCTGAGGGCTCATTATTGAGGGCCTTTCAGATGCTCACTAGAGAGAGACGAGAGGCACAGGCCCGCCCCCAGGGGTTAAGAAGTGAGGGGCCTAAGCTGAGGAGAGGGGCCGGGCAGGTGCCCAGGAGCAAGAAGGTGGTGCCCAGAGGGCTCCTGGGGACCAAGGGGGCGGCGCCCAGGGGGCTCCCAGGAGGCCTGGACAACCACGGAGGCCCTACGTTCCAGACTGCAGAGCCGTCGCCCTCGGCACAGGCGTTGGTTAGCCTCCATGGAGGATGTGACCCAGCTCTTCCAATGGTGTCCAGGCTCCCGTCGGTGACCGGCTCACTCAGAGGGGCCTCCTCCCGGGCAGAGCTGACGGGCACTGGGCGTGGCCCCGTGGGGCTGCGTCCTGTGCGGGGTGGGTTGGAGCCCAGATCCCTGCAGCCCACTGGGCCCCAGCCGCCTCTCAGGGGCACCTTGGTGCTCGAGGGGCTTCCAGCCCCCATGCCAGCCTTTCGCCTTCATTCTCTATTTTCATTAGTGTTTTGTGTTAACCCCCACCTCACCCTCTGTTTCTGGAGGAGCCTGGTGGGCTGCAGTCCATGGGGTCGTGAAGAGTCGGACACGACTGAGCGACTGACACAGGTAAAGGTGTGAATTCATCTGTTTTAAGGCAGCTTTGAGAGCAAGAATCTTCCACACAGAATGTTCACAGGTTCAACAGACAGTTTCTGGTGAGAAATACCCAGGGCTTTCGCTCCAAATTGTTCCAGGGGGTACACGAGAATAAGTCCCAGAGTTTGTTCTGTAAATGCGTATCCTGATGTGGGGGCACTGCTCCGTGGACATTTGGCGGCGAGCCCTGGGCCCCTGAGGACGCGCTGACTCGAGGGCGCAGCCCTCGCCGGGCGCTGCCTCCCGCCAGGGCTCGCTGGCTAGTTTGTCCGTGTGATCCGTGACCGACGGCTCCACGCAGCCGCACAAACTGAGACTCTCTTCTGTGCTCTGCTCACTGAGGCGGAGCTTCAGGGCAGCCCCTGCCAGTCCGACCCACGCCCCCTGCGCCCCGACAGGGACTTCCAGCTCCACCAGCTTCCGCCCGACCAAGCCCACTGGCCTCTCTGGGACGGTCCACATGGATGCCTAGGGCACTGTAGGCTTTAGTCCCAAGAGAGATGACGCGCCTCTGAAGGAAGTCATTACACATTTTCTGATGGACGTGCGAGTTTGTAAGCGCAGACCTGTTTGGACTCTGAGCTCCCTCCCTAGATCCAGCTTCACCGCACTCTGCCAAGCCAGGAAACCCCGTGTTGTTGGGGCCATTGTTTCCAACAGTGCCGGTCACTGAGTCAGACATGATGAAGTATGTTCTTAAAGCATCCCTCCTGGCAGTGGTGCTCGAGTAGCTCGATTTGGCGGTTACAGTCTTTCTTTGTTGTCAGGTGCTTGGAGGAAGGCTGAGGATTCCGGCGTGGAGGGTCCAGGGCAGACTTGAGGCTGTAGAGGGCTGGGGTGGGCACGGGGGACCCTGGGCACAGAGCAGAGAAGCAGAGGTCAGTCTTGGAGCCGCAGGACTGGCGAGGAGAGTGGCGAGTCTCCGTCGGGGGATGGCTGTGGTTGGCATGGTCCCGAGCCCCACCTCGCCCTGTCCTGGCCGACAGGACACCAGGAAGACAGTGCAGGGTCGGACAGTGAGACACACGGGGTCTGTGATGTCCGGGCCTCTGACATCAGAACAGCTCTGGAGTCCAGGAGGTTGTCTTGTTGCCAGTCATGCTATTTGTGACTCAGAGCAGGATTTGAGATTCAGGCGAAGAGTTGAAGTGATACGAGGAAGAAGCAAACTTCTTTTTTAAAGGAGAAGACGACTCGTGTGCTTTTGTTCATGCAGGTTTACTCTGAGTTGGACCCGGCTAGACGGGCAGGCTGACCGTGGGGGCCAGAGGGCTCGGCTCCCTCACCTAGAAGGGTTTCAGAAGTTGATTTTCAGTACAGAGGTGTCTTTGTTTAGAGTCTGCTGTCGTTTCTTGTTTCATTCATCAGATTGTCAGCTGAATTCACCGTTTTTGGCTCTGAGTGGCAGGTCTGGACATAGAGGGAAAAAAACCAAAAACCCAAGACATGTTGCTTGAGTCGCTTCTGAGATGTGACCTGACCTTCTGCTTTTGCGAGACCCAGCCTTTGGTGATGTGCCCAAACTCTGCCAAGAACATAACTGCTTCCATTCTGTAGGGAAGAAACAGAAAGATCATCGAGGCAGCTTTTGCTGTGTTTACCTGTGAAGGTTCACGCTAGCCTTTGCATTGAGACTGATTAAACTGGGACTTGGCTTGATCCTGAGATGCAGACATTTGAGCACATTCCTGGAGGCGTCCACTTTCTGCCTCGGCGGACCAGAGAGTCTGCAGGCCCGTGACTGGCACAGCAGCTGAGGAGGGCACTTACCTGAAGGTGGGGTGATGTCTCCCTCTTATCCCTCGTGCCTGGTTAAAATTTCCGCCCGAATCACAAGGGTGCAGAGATGGCACAGGCCCCTGTTCCATTTGCTGCCTTGTTTGGGGGTGCGGGGGTGAGGGGCTGGGACTGAGTGGGGGCAGCCCTGGCCCACTACCCTCCCAGGCGGCAGCACGCACACCCACTCTGTCATCTCATGAGCTTTGCTTCCATGTCTGGGGCTCCGAGGAGGGGACAGCTGCATGCCTTTGGGTGATTAACCCCCAGGGGGCCCAGAGCCTGGCTGGTGGGTCACTGGGCATCCTTGGCCACGCCCTTCACCCCCTGCTTCCTCGAGTCTGTTGTGGACCATCACGTTGTTTTGCACTCACTGTTGTCACGTGGTGGAGTGCCCTCACGTTCTGTGCATGCGGCCCTGTTCTAACTCCCCCTCCCCCTCCTCCCTTCTCCCTCCTCCCCTCTCTCCCCTCCCCCTCTCTCCTCCTCCCCCCTCCTCAGCAGGCTTTGCTGTGATGGGGGTCTGACAGCAGAAGGAAGGGAGGGAAGCCAGGGCATGTGCAGAGCCTCTGCAGATGTGAAGGGCGGGGTTCAAGCTCCATCTCTGCTGCAGGGACCCAAGCGCTGATGGGCGGTTAGGGAGGCGGCAGAAATTGCCTTTGATCGAATGCTCTGGGATGGCTGTGAAAACACTGGCTCACTCTTAATATTTTATTTTTTTTATTTTATTTTTTTTTATTATTACTATTTATTATTATTTTTTAATTGTTTTTGCCATACATTGTCATGATATCACCATGGGTTTACATATGCTTCCCCTCCGGAACCCCCCTCCCTCTTCCCTCCCC